>JAKCPB010000323.1:0-103117 GCA_021442155.1 Cymbidium sinense | reverse complement strand
ATGCGAGTTTAAAAAAAACTAAATTATAATATTCAGACGTATATTTAAATATAAAGTACTTATAAATTTATCTTTCCACAAGCCCTTAATCACATATAAGTATTTTAAGAACAACTTGGTTACAAGTATTTTGAATGTATTAGGAAAAAAAAAGTAGAATTTCTAAAGATTCTAACATTTAATCGAAGAAAAAAAAAGAAATATATTGTTGTTAGTCTTTGGAAAACCAGGCTAGAGTGAAAGTTCTGTAGCTGTCGATTAGTCAAGCATATAGGTAATTAAAGATGAAGCGAGACTCAGGAATTTTAACGGAAAAACCTCAAAAGGGGAAAACCAGGCAGCGATAAAAACTTCCACTATCCTGTTGACAAAATGCGGATTACAAAATAGAGAGGAATAACATGTAACAACGATCAAGTTGTAATTATTCGATGGTGGAGATCTCCGGTGAGAATCTGAGGATACAATTAATGACGGTGGTGGCGGTGGTTGATGGCATGCGGAGAGCGATCTTGCTTGGGTCGATCTTGCTTGGAGGATCTTGAGCAGCTCTCTCTCCTCACTTGACTTTTTTCTTCTTCGCTGGACTCTTCCTCTTCTTGCTTGACTCTTCCTCCTTGCTTCTCTTCCTCTTCTTCTCCGCTCTTTCTTCTTCCTTTCTCTTTTCCTTGTTGACTCTTTTCTTCGCTGACTCTTTCTCTTCCTTCTTTGACTCTTCCTTCTTTCTCTTGATTTCCTTCAGCCTTCTTCTTCTTCTCCTTCTTCCTCACTTCACTCCTCCTCATGTGAGGAATGATTTATATAGATGGAGGCATTCTTAGGTGTAAAGTCTGCTCCCCTCATCGGACGGCTCGGGATGATTACTTTGATCATTTGATGTATTTTGAGCATTTGGATGCCCAAATGAAGTCTGAATTATGAGATCTTAGGCTCGTTAGATCCGCTCGTCGAGCCTCGATTTGACTATAAACACTCCACATTTGAGAGCTGTTTGGGATTTAATTGATGTCCCAAAGATTGATGATATTTTAAGTCTTGATCTCGATCGGTTTGACTCAAAATCATGGACATCAAAATTTGTGTTTTGACTAATAGTATTTTGAGAAACTTAAATGCGTTCAAAATTTTCTCACAAATATAATTTTAATGTATTTAAAATTCATCTGAATCAATTGAATCATAAATCTAAATCTAAATTATTTGTCACTAATTTCTCTATTATCATCGACCATTATTATTCACTACAACTCATTACCATAAAACTTTATATTACATTTATAATATCCTCTTTGAAATAAAATATAAAAAAATTTGCATCCATAACATATAATTCTTAAACATTTATATATTTATAACATCTACATTTTTATATTTTAAAAAATCTTTTTTAAGCATGAAAGAATACATTTTACTTTTAAAAATAAATAATAATACCATTTTAAATATAATAAAAAATAAGATGATATTTTTATAAATCATCCATTAAAAAATAAGTGATATATTATTGCAATTTTTGAAAGCTATAAACATGATTGATAAAACCTCTAAAACTTGGTTGTCCAATCCTCAATCCAAGTCATCATAATAATTAGCAGAGTTCCCAAATACCCTCATCGCAGTTCTCTCTCTCTCTCTCTCTCAAGCAACCAAAAGCATCGAAACATTATAAAATGAAATAATAAAGTTGATAAAATAACATTAACTAAATTTAAAATTTACATGCATACCACATAATTATCATGTATTTCCATATCTAACACCTAAATCATAATTTTTTTTAGATACATAACATCTAAATTTTTAATATCACCCACTTTCTAAAAATAAAATATACATTTTCATACATAAATTTGTATCATACATGTAAATATTAAACTTTTAAATATGTAAATACATAAAATTAGGTGACCTATGTGTAAATTTTTCTTAAGAAAATGATGCTCAGCAGGATAAATTGTAAATAAATTCAAAAGTTAAAAGAGTGCCGTTGAAAGGCAACAATATCTGAACATAATAATAGACAACCACTTAGACAACACGGAAACTTAAAAACACCAAAGCCTTCAAACTTAAACATCCACACAAAAGTATATTTTAACGGGAAATAATTCAAAATCATAAGAACTTAGATCCCAAGTCCTCAGATTTAATAACCTCCCTTGAGATCATTAACAACATCATATGGAATTGGAGTGACAGTCTCCAGCGTCGCGCCTTCCACCATGAAACCAGGCTTAGGTCCTTCAGGCTGCCTCTTCGTGCTGATAATTTCGCCGCGAGCCTTCGCCGCGGCCTTCAGCTCGTCGTTCTTCTTCTTCCTCAGACGGAAATCTTCGGTGCACCGGGAAGGCTGCACGTGCTCGATGCGCACATGGATTCGCTTCTTGATGATCCTGTTCCGTACCTGCTCATAAGAAATACAGATGACCAGGGCTTTAAGTTATAGGATAGTGAAAACTTGGGATGAAAAAGATGAATGTGAGGAGACAGAGTAACAGAGGAGTGCAAAGTACAATGTTTTATGGAATAGAAGAGAATGGAGCATAAAAGATGTCAAAGCTTGACAAATAATTTATAAGTGAAATATTTTTTTTTTTAATTTTTATTACCTCATTGAGCTCAACCAATGGGCAAACATGGCGCCAGGCGCATCAAGTGATGACAAGCCATACAACATTGAAGTACACAAATCCCTCAAATCATAGGGATTATGTGTTGTCTCCATCATCAACAACAACAAAAATATCCTTACCCACACATATGATTCAAATTCATTATATATTAGTTATAGTCAAGTGTTATACGACATGCTAAATATATTTTGTATAAATCATTTTGCAAAATATCAATTAATATTAACTTTGGTTTATCATTTTCAGCTCTTTCAAGTTGATTTTATATTTCCATCTTATTCGTGCATCTTCTACTTTTCATCATCCACATAAGCAAACCATCAAAGCTGATTTTTCACTATCTTATCTTAAATAACACAAAACCATCCATCACCTTTAGCATCATCAAAATTAATGGTATTCATAATCATTCACTCTTTAGTTCATTAGATCATTCATCTATTAGATCAAATAATTATTAAAGACTTTGATCTAATGAAAACTTTTTCTACTTGAATCTTCGAAAAATCACACTTAAAAATCACTTGAAAATATATTACCATCATCCCATATGCGCACCAGTTTGCTCATTATAACATATTACACTATTTTTGGCTGGTGAAAAACATGTTGACTTAAATTTCCTAAATGTGATTCTATATGTCATCCAATCATCTTTATCTTTTTGAGAGAGAATGTATAGTTTCTTCTTAGAAGAAGAAAATCCCATTTTTATATAGAAACATATTTGCCATAAAGTTCTACTACAATTCTTTGAACTAGCTAGTGGCCAATTAAACACAGATTTTACAAAACTGTCCTCACAACATGAGATAAGATTGTCAAAGCAATGAAATAAATCAACAAAAAAATAATGAAATACTTTAAAATAAGAAACAAAGAGTAATATCACATGATCCTCGGTGAGCAAGCAGGACAATCATAAGCAGACACAGAATGTGCTATTTCAAAGTATTTTATATAGCACTAATAAAAGCATATTCTGATTCTTTTTAATTAGCATGTGATCAAAAGCATTCCTTATCCAATTCCAAGTTAATTATCCAAAATAACGCCATGCGACAACTTGAAAAGCATTCACAAATGATAATATACTGCTGCCGCCGAAAATCAACCGTTGATAAGTAAACCTCAAAAGCCACCCTATTCACATAAGAAGTAACTGAGAAATAAAGGTCATTCCAATACATAAGAACGTTCAGTTGTATACTTGCATTGAACTATTAATAAGTTAATTTTTTTTCAATCTTTAAAACGAGTTCAAAGTACAATTGCAGCAAACGCATTGTAGTTTAACTGTCAGAACTTTTTGTGTAGTGAGAAATTTCTTGCTGGCCGACAGCTCAATCAATCAACCAAATTTAGTTTTCGATTTATTATATTTCATGATCAATGCTTTTGCCATTTAATGGATCATGACATATATGATTTATCCGCATATTAGCAACAAATAGCTTGAAAATAAACAATAAACAAGATTTAGATAAGAACCTGTCAAACCTGATGCATATAAACAATTCAACTAAATTCATTTAGAATTTCAGGAAGCATTCTTTAGTTTTTAAAAGAGCCCAAATTCACTAAATAACCTATCATATAGAACTGGATTGATCTTAATTTATAACTAGAGCCAATCTTCATACATCCATCAACATCATTTTCATCAGACAGACCCAGGATATTTGGGATTAAGGCTGATAATTATGATGATGATGATGAAGAAGAAGACGAAGAAGAAGAAGAAGAACGAAGAATTAATGATGATGCTAGTAAGAAATAAGAAAGATGTTTGAAGTTCATTATTAATAACATTATATTCTAACATGTTGTGACTGTTTATTCATAAATAAATCTGAAAGTAAAACCATGCAGCCTCTATTTCTAAATTGCTATAGTGGAATACTCCATATGCATCAGCAAAGAAAAATTTTAGAAGAATAGCTTCCTTAGAAAATATATATAGCAAAAAAGATCATAAAGCCAAAGCAAGTGAGATATAGAAGACTAAAAAAATGGTTGAATCTTAAATTGAACTTGAAAAGATAACTGAGTTGGTGAGCTATAAGAATTATCAGGAAACAACAAAAGCATAAAAATAAAAGTAACATGCTAGCATTTATTTTTCATAAGTAGAGTAGTCTTCCCTACACCACTTCATAAATGGAGATGATTGCTACTCCTAAATCTTATCATGTAATGCCATAATTATTGCTACTCCAGCATATAATTATTTTATGAAAAAAACTACACATTACTAAAACATTATTTACAAGCCAATTGAGATGATGATGGTAAGAACAATTTGAGTTGGGATTATTTCAGTCTTTTGACAAAGTGAACAACAAAAACACACAAAAATAAGTTTAAAAGATATAGGTCCTTTATGCAAGATACTCAAAAATGATGGACCTAGATGCAAGGTGGCCTAACCACAGTCTGATCAATAAATGCTTATAAGTAATATACCTATTTAAGTGTTTGCCCATCCAAGTGTACAGACATAAACACAGAACAAAAACTTTAAAAAATAGAATCAAAACATGTATGTTGAACAAACATACTTTGAAAAAAAAAAAACAATAAGTAATCATATTTCATAAGTAAAGCATGCAAATCATAGACTACGAGTCTCATTTATCTACTATTGAAACAAACTGCCAGGAAAATTTTACATAGGACAGGCCCCAAGAAATATGTATGAAATTTAAAATTTAAAAAAAAAAAACCTAGTGGGAAGTCCAGCATAATGTAAACATGTGTCCATGTATACCCAAAAGTATTGACTATATACACTAGCCCTTTAGTAATACTAATAATCTTGCCTCATAGTTAGTCATGAATGATAACAAGCCCTCATACAACATAAAAACCAACAATTATGATCATCATCAACATCATCATTGAATATATCCCAAACATCTAGGCTAGCTTTATAAATTTTTGTTCACATTGAAGGTTGCATTAGTGCCACAATTCATTTTCAATAACTTCAATCCAAGTTATCTCAAGTCAAATCATTCTCCTTCAAAATCCGCCAACATTAATCTCATTTACCCATCTAATAATTGCATTTTTCATTCTTTGTTGTATATAAATCTATTTAAAATTATATTAATAGATCATTACTTTCCCACACATCCATATTAGCTTTTATCCATTTATGGCATGCTTAACTAAGCTCTTAACACCATTTTTAGTACACAATACTAAGAACAAGATAACATAGTGAAACTAATTACATTTTTAAAAGTTACATGATATCCTCTTGTTGCATAATACAATAGGCATTTATCCATTTTAACTACTCAACCTTAACTTTAGAAACTATGTAACTTTGTTTTCCTGATAGATCAAGATACTTCAATCAAGCACATATGTAATATTAACAAAATTTTCTAACTATTATATGGTTAAAAGATGCCATTTTTTTATTATTTGCCAATATTTGGTAGAATGTAATTCCTCAATAGCCGTCTTCACGAACAGACATACAAGTAATATGAGAATAATACATCCAACCTAAAAGAGAGATCAAGCACGGACAACCACAAATCACGCAGAACTTTAAAGGTAAGCAAGCTGCAAAGAAACAACTACCTCAACTTATTTTACAGACAACTCAAGAGCCTACAGCCAGGATTCCGAAAAGCGCCGAAGAAAACAAAAAATTTGCACTTCAGAAATCCGAGAAAACAGATCCGGATTACATTGAGAAGATTACATACCTGCTTATTGATTTCCACCCCAATAGCTCTTTTTGTGACGTTCCACACTCTTCCAGTCCTTCCATGGTAGAACTTGTGAGGCATGCCTTTGTGTATGGCGGCATTAACCTTGACATCAACGTAGTCTCCGATCTTGTATGTCCGAAGATACGTCGTCAGAGAAACGTAACCCTTCTTCCTGAAAGGCCTCAGAGGTCTCTCGTTCGCGAACGCAGCCCGTGCCCTGCCGGCATCTTTATCCGCCGCGAAGCCTCAACCGCGAACTCAACAAAAAATAAAGCGGAGAATGTGAGGGAACTTCGTCTAGGGTTTGAGCTATGAGGAGAGAGCTAAAGAGAAATAAAACTAGTAAAAGTCGGGAAAGCCGCTTGATATTCGTAGAATTACGGTAAAGGGACTGTTCACATCAGCAGATTTCCGCCGTTCGTTTCGCGGCTGCAGGCATTTAACGGGCTAAATGGGCTACCAAATGATATTTTAATATATTTCTATACAATTTTATCAACAATATTTAACAACTGCCTTTCTTTTTACAGATGGGCCAATAAACAAGCCCGTTAGCAGCCCATATCATATACCTTCACTTGTTCATTGTGCGTCCAATATTATTTTTTTCTTTTAAAAAAAAATGAAAGAAAAGATTAGGTCAATGCTTAATTTTATTTTTAATTAACCAAATCAAATATTTAAAAAGGCTTGAGTAATAAAAATTTTGCATGTCAAAGAAATCCAAATTAAGCAGTTAAATTGTCAAAAATTAATTCAATTATATGATTCCAATAAAGACGAAGATAACAGTGTAATTAGATTAATTATCATCTTAAGTAAGAAAAACCCACATTTAGGGTTTCTTAAGTGTAGTCAAGTTAATGTCAATGATTCAAAGGTTCCATGATATTTTATATTTGGGTTTGTGTCAAAGTGGGACAAATTTAAATTTTCAAAAGGATTGTTTAAACTTTATTTATTTGAATTAAGCTTAACAAAGTTGCACAAAGAGATAATAATGTGATGTTAGAGTTTATATATGGACATAGTGATTATGATGTGTTAAAATGATTTAGGTTTTTATAAAGGAAACTCGAAAACTTTGAAAGGGAATTAGAGGGTTTAAATTATGTTACTGAGAAATAATTATGTTAATACTTACAATCAAATCAAACCTACAAATTTATTAAAATTAAATCCATTTAAATATATATATATATATATATATAATATTTTAGTCTCGAAAGAAAATAATTTATTAATCTCAAAACTGATTTAATTTTAATTTTAGCAGTGAAAACTCTAGAAAACATAATTTTATATCAGATCAAAATTAAATTTTAATTTACTTTCAACTATATAAAAAAAATAAAGTTTAAAGGAACATATTGCAATATTCAGTTGAATTATATTCAATTAGTGTTACATAAATACATGCCTTTCGTAATAAAAAAAAAAATCGAGTGAATATCGAGAAATATATATTTCGATATTCATTTTATCGGGAAATCTATATAAATGTTTTGAGTTCCATTTTTCGGATCAATATATTTAAAAATAAATAAAAATATCGGCACGTGATTGGAAAATCCTAGCACGTGCATTCCAACAGCAAAATTAAAATATCTAATTATAAAAATAAAATAAAATTAGAAAATGCGGTGAGCGTGTATAGTAAAGCTGTTAAAACTTTTTCATTTTTTTTTTTTTTTGACTCAAAAATAAAATGAAATTGACTTGATCGAATTTAATAAAATTGATTATTAAAAATATTAAATTGAGTGCATAAAATAATATAAAATATAATATTCAAAGAAATAATATTCATATTT
The DNA here is from genome assembly GCA_021442155.1 of Cymbidium sinense. Taxonomy (NCBI): domain Eukaryota; kingdom Viridiplantae; phylum Streptophyta; class Magnoliopsida; order Asparagales; family Orchidaceae; genus Cymbidium; species Cymbidium sinense. The sequence goes on along the minus strand of JAKCPB010000323.1, from coordinate 94,939 downwards.
TTAAATATCTTATTTTTATTTTAGAAAATTAAAAGTTACAGCTCAATATATTTAATTTTAAAAATAATTTTATAGTTACAAATATAAAAGTATTATATATAATTTAATTTTTTTAATAATAAATAAATTTGATTTAATTTCGAGATGGTTTGATCAAATCTATGATCGGATCAAAATCAGCTCGAAAAAAAATTTGATCAAAACTCTTGGCTCATAGCTCGACTCAATCTATTCGATCCGATCTCGATGTGATTCAAATTTCGATTCTATTCTCGAGTTAAACTAACAACTTTACATAAGAGCTATATATATATATATATATATATATATATATATATATATATATATATATATATATATATATATATATATATATTGATATAACAAAATCAAGAAAGAAATCTTGATGTCGAAGCAGATATGATTTTGAATAAATCTGGTCGAGATCGGCCTTGAAATATCATTGGAATCTTTGGGACATCAATTAAATCCCAAACAACTCTCAAATATGGAGTGTATAGTCAAATCGAGCTCGAGCGATCTAACGAGCTAAGATCATAATTGACTTCATTTGGGCATCCAAATGCTCAAAATATATCAAATGATCAAAGGAATCATCCCCAGTCCGTCGAGGGGAGTGAATGCGCTTTACCTAAATTCTGAGAATGCTTCCCATAAATAGCTCTTCATCATGAGGGGACCAAGCAAGTGAAGAGGAGGCAAAACAGTGAAGAAGAAAACTGAGTCGACCAACCACCCACGCCATCATTGATCCTCGCCGTCAATCTGCCTCAAGGAAGAAGAGGAAGAGTCAAACAGGAAGAAGAGGAAGAGCGCAAGGAAGAAGAGGAAGAGTCCAAGCAAGGAAGAAAAGGAAGAGTCCGAGGAAGAAAAAGCAGTGAGGAGGAAGAGAGAGCTCACTGGAAGATCCTCCAAGCAAGATCGCACAAAGCAAGATTGCTCACTCGGCCATCAACCATCATACCACCCTAATTGTACCTGTATTCCTAGGAAGTTACATCAATATCGATAATTACAATCATCATTGTTACACAGTTGTTATTCCTCTCTCATATGCAATTCTGTAATCCTGTTATCAGGAAGATTTTGTACTTTGAAACAGATACATAGTGGAAGCTTTTTACTGGGCTAGGCTGGTTTCCTCTTTTTGGTTTTCCACGTTAAAATTAGAGTGTCTCTTGTTCGCTCTTTAATTACTGTGTGTGTCTTTGGACTTCACAAAGGCTAGGTAAACTTTCACTCTATTGTTGGTTTTAGCCAATGGTTTGTCGTGGGATCGATTCCCATTATTTCATCTTGTATGACGAGTTTCCCGATAAGATCAAAACCACCATCGAGGTGGAGCATTTCAAGCTTTTAAAGAGCCTGGCGAAGAATGAAGATTCATCAAACTTTGTTCCTTGATTACTGAGGAGGGCAACTCTTAATCTCAAGATAAGCAAGTCAACACCAATGAAAAGGCAAAGATCAATAGTCAACTCGGCTACAAGTTACTGACCTCTTCCATATGCGGGTTAACGTCGAGTAAACACCACTAACCAGATAGGTCAAAACGTCCTTGGTGTACTTCTCGCAACCTCTTCCATACGGGTTAACGTCATCGAGTAAACACTATGACAAACAACCCAGGATAGGTCAAAACATCCTTGGACTTCTGCGATCTCTTTGATGCGGGTTAATGTCATCAGCAAAGCTCGACAAACGAGAAAGGTCAAACGTCCTTGGTGGACTTCGCGATCTCTTACGGGTTAATGTCATCAGCAAAGCTCGACAACCGAAAGGTCAAAACGTCCTTGGTGGACTTCTGCGATCTCTTCCATACGGGTTAATGTCATGCAAAGCTCGACAACGGCCAGAAAGGTCAAACGTCCGGTGGACTTCTGCGATCTCTTCCATGCGGGTTAATGTCACAAAGCTCGACAAACAACCCGGAAAGGTCAAAACTTTGTACGCTCGCAGCGGGTTAATGTCATGGATAACACTCTACAACAACCTGGATGGGTCAAAATTTCTCGCCGTGCCGGTCTGCTGACTACCATCGTCGGTCCATGCCGACCATCCGGCAATCTTCGCGGTCATCACCTGTCGTCGGTCATCCCTTGACTACCGACGTCGGTCGCCGCTTACCGTGCCGATTCATTGTACGGCCACCCGTCGGCTAGCCAACTTCTGGCCGGTCCCGCCGATTACCGTCGCCGTCAGCACCCTTACCGTCGGGTCCGCCGAATTTCGCCGGAATCGAGGTCATCACCATTGTCAGTCCTTCGTGGCCACTGCGCTCGGTCGCGCCGTCAGCGTCCTTGGTGGATTTGATCTCTTCCAATGTTGTGTCGACAAAAGCTCTTCAAAGGTCAAAAGTCCTGGTGGACTTGCATCTTTTCGATCTTTAATTTGAGCTCGACCAGCCCAAGGTCAAATGCCAACATTGAAACAACCGTTACATCGCCGGTGATTCATCCGTCATGTACCCACGTCATCGCAGTTATCAGCATCGCCTTGCGGGTCAATAATGACAGCTAGACATAATACCGGATGCGATGCTAATGCCATACATGGCGCTGCTTGCGGTAATTCGCGCCGTCGCCGGCAACCTTTCGATCACCACCATCTCGATCATCCCCACGATTCTGGATGCTCAGCGATCTGGTACCGATTCTTGTTGAACAGCCATCGGCCGCCAATAATGTAGTCGGTCCGCGGCTGACTACGGTGCCATTGCGGCTGACCACCCCGTCGGTAACCAACCAATGGCCGGTCGCACTCCGTCATCTTCGGTCGCTATGATTGACCATCCCGGCATCTCCGGGTCACATTACCGTCGCCGACCACCCCGTCGGCTTGACCATTGTAGTCAGCTGACTGGTCGTCGGCTTCGCCAGACCATCGCCGCAACCTTCGCTGACCATCTCTTGGTCATGCCGTCGGGTTGCCGCGATCATTCGGTTACCGGATCGTCATCGCCTCACTACGAACTGATGACCTCTTATGCGGGTTAAGCGTCGTCGGTAAAACTCGGACTAACAACCCGGGATAGGTCAGCGTCCTTGGTGGCGCGACCTCTTCCATAATGCGGGTTAATGTCATCGAGCAAAGCTCGATAAACAACCGGATAGTCAAACGTCCTTGGTGGACTTCCGACCTCTTTCCATAGGTTAACGTCGCCGAGCAAAAGCTCGACCAACCGGGATATGTCAAAAGCGTCCTGGACTTCCACGGCCTCTTCCATGATTAATGTCGCGAAAGCTCGACACAACCCGGATAGGTCAAACGTCCTTGGTGGACTTCACGCCTCTTCCATACAGTTTGGCGTCGACGAATAATATTCACCAATAACCTAGGAAAGGTCAAAACTTGTACCCACTGCAGTTAATGTCGCCGGGTAACACCACGACAAACAAGGATGGGTCAAAATCCTCGCAATTGATTATATCCATAACGTCGCGAGTTAACGACATGATTATCAATTGTTGAACCATCGGCAATCTCTGGTCTTCACGCCGTCGGTCACCCAGCTCGGACCGTCGCCATATCTCATGCCGGTTATCTTGTCGACCAATCGACGCTAACCATTCGGAGTCCGCATTGCCGGCAGCCCCGCGAAAGCGTATAAGCCGGTCTGCCGTCAGCTGCTGCCGGTCGCTGCCGACCATCGCCGGCTATTGTCACCCACCATCGTTATCATCGCACTACTGACCGGGCCGGACCGCTACAGCCGATTCTGCATTGTGACCACGTCGGCCCTGAACCACTGACGGTGCTATGCTGTCGCCGCTCGACTACGATGATCACGCCCTCGACCATGGGAAATACGGTACCATCGTGTTGGTTATCGTTGCCACCATCGTCCATGGCTGCGTTCCGGTGATCGCCTCTAACGGACGGTCGGCGTGGCCGATGGCCGGGTCGCGGCGATCACAGGTGACGACCGTCACGAGACGGTCGGCGGGGCAAACGAGGCGGTAAGCGGAACCCTGATATGCGTGGGCCGATCGCCTCTTAACCAGTGTCCGGCGGGATCGCCGGACGATCGGAAACCGGAACCACGACGTCGTGGGCCTTGATGCCCGGACGATCCGACGGACGAAAACGGACGAGGAAGCGAAACCGACGTCGCGGCATCGCCTCTAACGTGATCAAGCCGGACGATGCCGGGGCGTGAACCGGAACCACGACGCATGGCCTTGATCGCCTCCGAGACGTCAACGGGACCGATCGCCGGACGATGCCGGAACCGAACCGACGTCATGGGCCTTTATCGCTTCTAACGACGATCCGGGGACGAACCGGACGGAAGCGGGACGTCTGATGGGCCGATCGCCTCTAACCGACGATCAACCGGACCGGAACCGGGCGGAAACGGGGTCGATCGTGGCGATCTCCCAACGACGGTACGGGGCGATCGACGAACCGGAACCCACGCGTGCGTGGGCTGATCGCCTCGAGATGTCCGGGACGATGATGGACGAGGGAACGGGCCACCGTACATGGCCTTGATCGCCTCTAACCAGACGATCCGACGGACCGATCAGCGACGAGGCGGAACCGGCTCGACGTCGCATGGGCCTGATCGCGACCCCGATCCGGACGATCGGTACGGAGAACCCACGACGTCAGAAGTGGCCGTCGTATTCCTCGATCCGGGGACCGTGCCGGGGAGGCGGAAACCAATCCACACGTCTGAGTGGACCCTCGCCTCTAACAGACGGTCCGACGGAGCGATCGCCGGGGTAGGAAAACGATGACGTCTTGGGCCGATCATCCTCTTGATCAGCTCTTAATCGCCTCAGGACCCTCACTCAAGAAGGAAAGGGGAAAGGTGTGCCTCTCCTCTACCAGGATGATAGCTGAGAGCAAGAGGGTAAAATTTCTCAAAATTCAAAATGGCACAAACGGCTCCAAAATGGCTCAACTCAAAACGGCACAAAGCAAAAAAATCCGCTCAAAATCCGCTCAAAACTCAACGTCTACGACCAGCGGCCTTGTGACATAGCGTAGCGAGACAGCTGCCAGCTGGCTCGCCTATTGAGGATTGTGTGACCGGCATCTGACCGGGGCCGTCATGAGAACGTCAGCGACCGGAAATCATGACCGTCATATGACCCGCATCCGCGAACCAACCGTCGACGATCGACCGCGAATGCGAGCCGCGACCGTCAGCGGTTTAGATCGCAGAGGTGAAGGCGCGGCTTCACGCCCTGCTGCGAAAGGCGCGGGCACCCGAGCGCCAACTGACGGCGCCACAGCGCCCAGTCCCGACTCGAAACTGCGTATCCATCATAACCTCAAAATCTATGCCCATTTCTCTCTATCAATTTTGTATTTTATGATAATTTATTCTCTCAAAATGTATGATTCATGGGCGTTTTAGAAGAACTCGTTATTTTGCATTTGGCACATATATTTTGGATGATTAAGTAATGTCATCAAAAAAATAGGCGGCGATATAACTCTCAAAATACCATTAATAATCTTGATGTCAGCAGATATGATTTTGAAGTCTGCGTCGAGATCAAGCACTTAAATATCATTGGAATCTTTGGGACATCAATTAAATCCCAAAACAACTCTCAAATATGGAGTGTGTATAATCAATCGAAAGATGGATCTAACGAGCCTAAGATCTCATAATTACTTTGGGCATCCAAATGCTCAAAAATATCAAACGATCAAAGGAATCATCACGGCCGTCGATCAGGGGTGGTCGGCTAAATTTAGAATGCTTCCCTCATCTAACTTCCTCACATGGACCAAGCGAAAAGTGAAGGAAAACAGTGAAGAAAGGAGCCGCCGACATCGTCAACTGCCACCGCCGGCGATCCACCGTCATCACGCCCAAACAAGGAAGAAGAGGAAGAGTCAAGCAAGGGAAGAGGAAGAGCGAGCAGGAAGAAGAGGAAGAGTCCGGAAGAAGGAAGAGTCGGCGAGGAAGAAGAGGAAAAGCCGTGAGGAGGAAGAGAGCTCAAGATCCTCCAAGCAGATCCGCCAGCAGATTACCTCCACGTGATCGCCATCATGGCCGGCAAGTCATTAATTGTCCTGTATTCCAGGATTCTCACTCTCGCTAACAATTCTCTCTATTTGTTACAGTTGTTATTCCTCTCTGATACAATTCGAATCCTATTCGAAGATTTTGTACTTTGAAACAGATACATATGGAAGCTTTTCTTCTAGCCGTGGTTTTTCTTTTAGGTTTTAAAAGCGTTAAAATCTGTCTTCATTTCTTTAATTACTCGTATTATTATCTTTGACTTCACAACAAGCTAAAGCGAACTTTCACTCTGTCGGTTTTTTAACTCATATATATATATATATATATATATATATATATATATATATATATATATATATATATATATATGAAATTATATAAGTAACCAAGAGTTTATATATTATATTTACTTCCTCACCAATATAGGCAAGGGTGAATCAATCACATTTCAAATTAATACTAGTGCATTTATTTTAACTTAATAATGCTTCGTAATTTTTTTGCTCTTTTGATATTTTTGATACAATAAATCTCTATTTTTCAGACTTATATGACATTATCTCGTTTTACTTATGTGTGCAATATTTTTTATGAATTTCTGTCACCTAAATCTATCATAAATTTATAAAAAAAATTCATATTATTCTTTGACTAATAAACTAAAATAAGTGAGATTTGATTAATTTTCTTTTATTTTTTGAGGCATAAACCATAATCACTGGGCAAGATCTCAGACATTTTGGTAGCTTAGTTGAGATGCAATTAAGGGCTATTTGATAGCAAATATTCCTTTCACTCAACAATGAGGGTACATTTAGGACAGTTTTTTTTTTGGCTGTTTTATTTATTTTTAAAAAAAAATCAGGAAGAAAAACAGCTTTGCCTGTAAATTTTTTTGACTATTTTTTAAAAAATTTTATGATGAAAATACTTTTTTTTAGAATCAAAACTTTTAGAATCTGATGACTACTAAAAAATTATTTTTAAAATTTTTCAAAAAAAATATATTTATAACATAATAATTTTTTCAAAAAAATATTTTTTCCACAATAATTTTACAACAAATTTTTTAAATTTTTTTATATATTTTATTGGTATATATAACAAGAGACTTTTACATACACTATTATCCTATTCTTACATATTTACAAATTAACCACCCTTTAACATCAAAATTTCAAATTGACATTCAAATATTGAATTTCATAAAAATCAATACATTTTTCATTTTAAAATTCATAACGATTTGATTGTAGCGTGTGAATCACGGATCTCATATTCAAAAAAATAAGAGATAATTATAAATGTATATTTTAGGTGGTTGATTTGTAAATATCCCATACAACAAAGTCATGATAAGAGGCTAAGATCCCATCATCACAACCCTAGACACTTTATGAAGAGAATGATATCTTCACTCAATAGTAATGCATTCCACAATACCAAATTATATCATGAACTGATACATATTTCTAATGTTCAAAATCAAAATGACCGTTAAATTCTTTATAGAGAGCCATCCCTACAAAAGAAAAAAAAAAATCCCTTACATGGAATTTTTTTTTATAATAATGCTCTCCAGGTTTATAAAAACATAGAAGAAGATATCACACGTTCAAGCACAAAAACTGGAAAAACATATAAGCAAATATTAATAACAATAGTAACAGAATTGACCTTGCATATATGATCATATTAGACTCCCACAATACATAACATCAAACATAAATGCAACCAATGCAGTATAATTGTCTCATGATACCTACATTTTAAACTTATTATACTCTCTTAGCTTTCACTAGCAGCAGTTCATTTGTCTCTGCAGCATAATGTGATGATAGAAAACCATACTCCATCAAGTAGTTGTGATAACTGAGGATTAGTTGGTAGGGATGAAGAGAGAAACCAGTTTTATGGATGAACGTTGAGCACACAGCGCAGACATACTCCCTCGTGCATCAGATCGAAGGCTTTGTTGATCTCAGCAAGCGTCAGTTGGTGAGTGACATATTCATCAACCTTTATCTCCTGCAAAAACAAAGAAATGGAAAGATCAATATGTGTGTTGTTGAAATTTCCAAAAGGAAACCAGTGCTCTGTTTAAATGCTTTATTTGATTTGAGGAGGTAACTAAAAAAGGGTTGAAGCCCTTTTAATGTTTATAGAATGAAAAACGAAAGCTGGATTTGTATGAAATATGATAATGTTAGAGGTGGCAGAAAAGAAAAATGATAAGATAGATATGAACATTATAGCATGGAAAATTATTATATATATTCAAAGATTGTGAGGCTGTCATTTATCTGAAAAGAATTTGTAGAAGATAAGATCAGATGAATTGGAAATGTAAAATTAAACACAAAGGTTGAATTTTTAGAGAATTAATGTCAAGAGCGTAAGCAGAAAAGAAATAGACTGAAGGAAAGTTTTAGTTGTATAGAAAGATTGATGATGATGATGATGATGATGATGATGGAAAGGAAAGAAAGAAAAAGAAAAGAATGGAAGGAATGATAACAAATATATATATATATCAAAATGAAAAAGGAAATAAAGGAATCAAAGAAATTGCTTTGATCCAACGAGAAAAAGAAGCATTATAATAACACAGTATGAAATGAATCACCACAGAAAGAATAGATCGAATACAAATTCTTAAAAGAAACAACTCATTGCCCGATTGATTTTGATCAATGGAAAGGAGGATGGAATCAGAAATCAAATGTTTTTTTCTCAATTTCACAGTTACCACCACTGTCAGCTTCTTCCTTCCCAGCCTTTTTTATCCTTTTATCAAGAGCACAAATGTAACTATAATAATATTATCAGATTATAAAGTCACCTTTTTCAAGTATTTGTCAACAAGCCACGGTACTTGAGAGCGGCTCTTGAAGCCTCCGAAGGCAGTTCCCTTCCATACACGCCCTGTAACTAGTTGGAAAGGACGTGTTGATATCTCCTGCCCAGAAGCAGCAACACCGACAATAACTGATGTCCCCCAGCCCTGTGCACCAAAAAAAAGTAGAAAAAAAAAACTTTTCAGCTCAAAGAATTAAACATAATGATTTAAAACATTATATAAAGATTTACAAAATAGAGAACATTATAATAAGGAAATTAATTTTCCAAATTATTTTATGTGAACATATATATTTTCCAGAAAAAGTTAGCGTGATCATTGTGAAAAGCTGGTGATGAGTATAATAAAAAATTCCCAGAGTGGTTTATTTTAAGTTTATGTAGTTTTCAAAGATTGGCTGTTTTTGCCTGTTTATCAAATTGTGGATTCGCATGAAAGCTTAAGATGCATGGAGGAAAAAAAAACCAAAGAAATGACATCTTGCCAAGTACCATAACCAATAAGATGGCGCAATTCAGCTCACTAATAATTTCTTTTTTCACTCACTTTATTTCATTTCTGAGAGAAAAATGTGATCTTGTGAGTAATCATCAATATGTTCTAGCTAAACGTATCTTGATCAAGTAAATTTGTGCATTTATATATATATATATGCTTGTGGATTTGGAGACTTCAGTTATCCGAAGGCTTGGTTGGTTGGCAAGGAGAGAATTGACCTTATGACAGCATTCCAAGGCAGCCCTCATCAGTTGGACATTTCCGATACATTCAAAACTGTAATCCACGCCGCCATCAGTGAGGTCAATGATAACCTGCTGTATTGGTTTTTCGTGGTCCTTTGGATTCACAAATTCAGTAATACCAAAATTCTTCCCTGCAAAAAGATAAATGAAACTTGTTAATATGTTTTCATTTAAAAAATAAAGCACATTAAAATATTTATAATCTTTTGCAGAGATTTCTGTGCATCAGTAAATTCAGGCTTCACTGAAAACCAACTTCAGAAAAGCAGAGCAATCACAATGCAAATGAACATGTAATTAAAGCAGTTGATAAAAGGACCACTGACCATCTTAGTACAAATTTTACTGCATATCGTATTATAGATATTCAATCCAATGGGAATGCCAAATTTGAATAGCCATTTTTTAAGAGGCATATTGTACAGTGAAAAGTGATAAACTCAAATCTGTTTTAATCTCCATACTAGAGCCTTAACAGCCTATGAAGCACAATCCTGCTTCATGACAGATCAAAAAATTGAACGAAATCAACATTAATAGGCAGTTCAAACCTTCTTTGGACAAGCGTAATGTGTGGGGATAAGTGGCATGAAAAGCTTCCAACTAGAAAGTTGGTAGCAACCCCGATCCAAGAAGAACCACAATGGTGTAAGTCATAGTTTCATTGATAGATTTCGGTGCTAGATAGGTTTTCTATATAGCTAAAGCAGGTTTTGTCCCTCCTTCATTAGTTGTGCAGATTCCCTTCATTTAATCAATAACTATCTTTGAAAAACTGCCAGTTAAGAAGCTAAGGTGGTGAATGCATGATATGAGAAACACAAAAGACAACTGCAAGTTTGTTGCAATACCAGGTCATAATATCTTTAAAAAAGGCTGAAGAATGCTTTTCTGTCTAAAATTCTAGTCCAATGGTACGGCCAATTCTCACTTTAAATAAATTCCCTTGTTATTTCACAGAATTACCATAGTGCCATACTGAGAGATATACCCTACTATCGGACCGGAATTTTGGGCAAAGCAAAGTTCTAAGATATTATCCTTTAGGATCAGTTGGCTGGACTGCATATCCCTACTAGCATGGATTGATTGTAGCACCCTGCCGTATAGGAGCAGATACAAGAATAAGATCTGAAGGACGTGGAAGATTACACAGGAAGGAGAGAGAGAGAGAGAGAGAGAGAGAGGAGACAATGGCTTCAAGAGAAGAAATTGGAAGCCTCAAAATTTTATTCAACATTCCATCCTCAACCTAGCAGCAGGGGTCCTTATTTACACTAAGGCTATAAACAAATGAAGTAATAAAATATGTGAGAAAATAAATCATAAAATACAAGGAAAAAAAAACAAAATTTAGCCCCACAGAACATTGAATTAATCTCGATGCGTCAATCTCAAATATAAGAACATGTGAGACAACTGTCATCAACTCCCATAGGGCTTGAATGGATAACTCTTCAATTGAAAGTTAATTATGCAACACAAAGACATGATCATCTTCACAAAAAGTGCACTATATCAAGATCACAAGGGCATCATCATCAATATTGCAAATATCAAAACATAGGCAGAGAAACAAAGCATGGCGAGACCCTTTCTCCCAAGAAGCATGGTTCAACACCTCCAATTCAAAGAAGGTTGATGGAAGCTTGATTACAAATTGGAACCACTTACCAACATATTTTTCTCATTTAAGCACCTCTATTTACAAAAAGAAAAAAGTAAACAGGATATATTAGTTAATTCAAACATGACCAAAATTAATAAAGAATGAGCTTTCCATATAAAAGACCTATTTCATGTTGAGAAGAGAAAAAAATAGAAACAAAAGAAAGGATCTTTCAATATTTTTTTTTCTGTTCCTAGAAAGTATATAAACCATATCTGGTAAAGAAAGGAAACATATGAAAAGTACTTTAAATTATTTAAAGATATGATAGGTCATTTATTAATACGAAACTAGTTGTGGTCCTTGTGGAACATCGAATGATTTCTCGATCATGGCAAAGTTTAAATTAAAGTTTGACATTAAGTTCATATCATTTTAAATTGGCACAGAGATAGTTACAAAAAATATACATAGTGAGATATAATACTATATATTATTTGCAAATGGCAATAGCTTAATTAAGTGAGATCTCAATCAAACCAAAAAGTTCAAACAATTGAAAAAAAAAAATTAGAACATATAATTAAAAGAACCTTTACACAGCATGCAGTTTAATGAACGTGAAGATGATAATTATTAACAAAAATTGCTAAATCAAGTGATTAAAGCCTTGTAGGTGTAATAGGATTAAGTATCATGAATTTATTAAATAAACGGGAGATATAAATATTGATTTAGTATTTAAAATTAACATTGGATACTTAATATGAAAAAGTACCCTCTAAAGTACTATGTAATAATAGAATACCATTAAAACTTAAAATGCAATCAAACTAGTAATGTCATGGATTCAAGTAATAAATAACTGATTGATAGACAAGTTAAGTGAGCAAATATAAGAATTTAAAATGAATGTATTTAAAACTACAAAAGATAGAAAAGTGATCATATTAGAGGAGCAATATGAGTAGCACTTACCAAGATAAGACAACAATAAATTGAGTTATGTGGAAATTGTGTAATGAATGGTGGATGGCACGCCAATAAGACGAGTGGACGAGTCAATAACACTTGCAAATTAACACAAATGAATGGAGAATGAGGTTTTATAAAGTTGGCCAAACAATATTGAACAAAAACATAAGAGTTAGCTAATTGGTATGCCATGAATGTTCTCATCAGCAAATCTAATTGAAAGGCCTAACTTCATGGTTTAAGTATGGCAATTGGAGAGTTATCACGGAATTATTCATTTATAATGAAGCATGGTTTAACAACTAAAAAAAACAATACTTTACATAGGCAGGAATAGGATTATGGTTCCATTTAGCAACTTGACAGAAACATGTAACGGTCCATAGCTATAACGCCTGAAGATAAAGAAAACATTCCACAACCACTCATAGCTTTTGTACCAAGATAGGCAAAGGCGAAAGATCAGTAGGCAAAGGCGAAAGATCAGGATGCAAATGACCTTACCACACACACCTCATTATTTGAACATGTGTGCATTCTACATGCCTAAAATAAGAGGACATAAGTTGCAAGAAAACTCTTTTGTATAAGTGTAATCTCATATGATAAAAATTAATGGCATTAGACACATTAATTCTCGTCTCTTTACATAATGAAAAAACTGAAAGAAGAAAAAAATGCAGTAAAAAAAGATGACATTAAAATGGAATATCATGGTGAATTAAGGTTGAATATTCGGTTAAGTAGAATATATGATTGGGATAAAAGCATACCTATATCATACTTTTTGTTGTCAATATCTATGCCAATGATTCTAGATGCTCCTGCAGTTTTAGCCCCCTCTGCAACCTTTTCATAAATAGTAATTAAGAAAATCCAAGCCAAAAATAAATTAAAATAAACTTAGGTAATTGACATCTTAGAAAAGCTTACTGCAAGCCCAACAGTCCCAAGTCCAAAAATTGCAACAATGGAACCTGCTTCAACTTTGGCAGTATTCCAAACTGCTCCAAGACCTAAACAAAACAGAATAACCAAAAAAAATTACAAATAACAAAACAATGCTCAAAAGCATAAAAAGAACATATATGGACATGATTGGATCAGAAGTTATCCATTCAAAACTTTAAAACAAAAAAATATTTCTCCTTTACATTGCAATTAGACTTAAGTGAACTCTATCAATTTTTCAATTTTTCAAAGCAACTACTTCTTTGCAAAGTTTTTGCAATTTATTTCAACAAGCTTCTATAGTTATCCTGATATACAAAAGAGTAGTAATTAAGAAGATGAGTTTTGGATTTTATGATATGACTGATTATCTCTGGCGATTGAAGCCACATGCAATCTAAAAGATTGAGATAGGCTTGCGGACCTGTAAACCTAAAACATGAGACTACGCCAATTCTTAGCCTCATGTTAGAGAAATTTATTCCTGAAAATGACTACAGTAGGCATGGAAGCATGACATCCAAGCAATAACACAGAGTATAAAAGGTCAAGTATTTTCCCATGTGATCTAAACAGAATCTAGACAAATACATCTTAACGCTTCTTTGCCTTTAGATTTAAGAAGCATCATACCAGAAAATTCCACTGAAACCACATGCCCAGTCCCATAGAATGGCGTACCTAAGAAAGATAGTCATGCCTATTTAATGGTGCTCTAATTATTTTCTGCGAGTACTAAAAATTTCCATACCATACAACAAGAAACTCAAAACTTTAAAAACAAGGTAAATTAAATTATCACCGTTAGCCATGTCCCACCATTTATACTTTATTATTCTCATTTGTTTGTGTTTTACAAAAAGCATTAAACTTTTTTCAAATAATCTTTTTTAGAATAACTTGTATCAATAGCAGCTTCAGTACCCCTTCACTCCTAATCCTTCAGCATTAACTTTTCATCACATTGCTATACCTTCTATCCCTTTGTTGTATATGGCCAAATGATCTAAGTCCATTTTCCACCACCTTATCTTCAATAGTTGATACTGACAGTCTCTTTAATAAAATAATTTCTTAATCTATACCTTCTACTTTTATCATGCAATCATCTTAATATGTCATTTCTACTGCACTCTATTTGGCTATTAAGAAATTCCCTTAACCACCCAACACTCAAATCAATAGAATATAATCATCTTAATTACAGTTCAACAAAATTTACTTTCAAATTTTCATGATATATTTGTATCAAATAATACTCATAAAATACTTTATGATTTTTACAATTCAACCTTAACCCTAAAAGTTATATCATCAACTAAATCCAAACTCTTCTATATAATATATCCAATATATTTAAACCTATCTATAGTTATTCATCATCTTTTAATATTTTTTTTCTGATAATTATTAATATTAACCTTACTTAAATCTTATTTCACATGCTTAATCCTAAGCAATTTTTAATCTTCTAAATAATTTATTCATTTTCTAATTTTTGGCTTACTTTAAAAAAGGTTTTCTACTGAGAACTAAGTCATTCACCAAAAAATAAAAAACATACACCAAGATACCACACTTACAACAATATAACAAGAATAAATTCAAAACATTAAGCATTTAATATAGATCCTTGACTTGATCAAATTTTGATTGAAAACTCTTCAACCACTTCACAACTACAAATGCTAGTCAATACTCTATATTCATATTTTTAAATTCTTTAGCATAATCTTTTTCAACTTATTTCTTAATGTACATTAAATCAATTCTTATAATACTCAATTATATACCTTTTCAAAATCCTTTTCATGATCAATAAGAATTGATATGTGAATCCTTTCTTCCTAGCTAGACTTTTTAATTAATTGATTTAGCACAAAAATCTCTTCCATTGTGGATCTTCCAGACGTAAAACAAAATTAATTCTATAATACAACATAATTTCATTTAAGGTTATGCTTCAATAGTAATTATTCTCTCCCCAAAGACACAAGACTTCATCATATGATTCATAAGTTGACGATTGAAAAAAATTTAAACAGAGGTTACAAGCATAATGGAAAAACCTTAATTGCATCAAGTGAATCTAGTAACAAAATACATAAGAATGTAGACTTGTAGAGGAATGGGCACATATGAAGACAAAACAAAAAGATTCAAGCACTAAAGAACACAGAATAATGGCAATTTTACCTGTTGGAACACCACATCCAAGAAGACAAACCTTCTCCAAAGGGGCAAGGGGATCAATTTTTGCGACACTAACATCATGCACAACTGTATATTGACTGAATGTTGATGTTCCCATGAAATGATAGATGGGCTTCCCATCTATTGAGAACCTGCTCTTACGATCATTCAACATGACCCCAACACCAGTAGCAGCACGAACCTTGCCACAAAGGTTTGTCTTTCCAGATTTACAGAACTTGCATTCCCTGCATTCAGCTTGGTAACAAGGTATAACATGGTCTCCTGGTTGGACCTCAGTCACACCCTCACCAACACTTTCAACAATTCTGCAAAACAAATTTCAACATTTGTTCAACTGAAGATCAATAAACTTAGAATTTTCAAACTTTTGACTATCACATGGTTAGAACATACCCTGCAGCTTCATGTCCAAGAATACAAGGAAAGAGACCCTCAGGATCCTGTTGACAAGATTCATATGTTCGTATAAGGAATGAGCACATAGCACCAAAAGTAAAAGAATAAATATCAAAAACATTAGTTAGTCAAATAGGGGACACATTAGATGAAAACTTATAAGCAAGTCTTCATTTACTTCTACAACAGCACGATCATAAACACATGTACTAGCAAACACAAAGACATCAATATATGTGTATTACAACATTTTCTTTTTGAAATTCAAGACGAAAACAACTTTTAATTGAGCATGTGTATTCATCATTATTAGTCTAATCCCAATTATTTGAAATCAGATTAATGAATTTCAATTTTCAACTTTTTGAGTGTCACATATGGTGATAAATATATTTCATCCATATCACATTAAGTCTATTTTTCCCAACCTTCAATCCATCTATCTAAAGTATATATAAAAAGTTAGAGGAGGTGGTGTCGCGGTGAGCATTTTACATTCCTAAACTTAACCTTGAATATCAAGTTATTGCAACTTTATCCTAATAATTGTTTTTTACATAACCTAACAGAGACTAAAAACGTAATTCATCAAACAGAAGACAATGTGGAAAAAGATAAATGACATGTGGCATAATTTCTATGGCTCAAAGGAATTGTATAGAAAATAGGATTATTTTCTATCCAAGCACAGTGTTTCAACATAAAAGAATATTAATGTAAATATGCAACTCTTTAGTATGTTTGTGTCCAAACTTTTTCAGAAATTTAGATATTTAAGTATTTAGTGAGCAAACTACATTAAGTCTATTTTTCCCAACCTTCAATCCATCTATCTAAAGTATATATAAAAAGTTAGAGGAGGTGGCGTCGTGGTGAGCATTTTACATTTCTAAACTTAACCTTGAATATCAAGTTATTGCAACTTTATCCTAATAATTGTTTTTTACATAACCTAATAGAGACTAAAAACGTAATTCATCAAAGAGAAGACAATGTGGAAAAAGATAAATGACATGTGGCATAATTTCTATGGCTCAAAGGAATTGTATAGAAAATAGGATTATTTTCTATCCAAGCACAGTGTTTCAACAGAAAAAGAATATTAATGTAAATATGCAACTCTTTAGCATGTTTGTGTCCAAACTTTTTCATAAATTTAGATATTTAAGTATTTAGTGAGCAAACTATAAAACAAAATCTTTTAACAATACATAATATCTTCAACATCAAAGAGCTTACACTATTGTTTAACATTCTCTATCATAGTTCTAATATTTTTGCATAATTTAATTTATTCCCTTACTAAAATAAGTACAACAACAATAATTAATCCCACTAGGTGGGGTTACATGAATCTTCATCTCCATTGTGTCCTATTATGTGTCAAATTCTCATTTAAATCAAATATACTAAGATCATTTTTTACATCTTAACCAAGTCTTTTAGGTCTACCTCTACCTTTCTTAGTATAAGGAAAATCTAATGCATCTACTCTGTCATCGGATGATACGGCTTTATGTGGCCATCTAAGGGACTCTCCCTAATCTTATCTACCACTGAGCAACTCCAACTTTTTTCCGAATATACTCATTTTGCATTCTATCTCTAAGAGTAAAGCTCATCCACCTAAGCATCCTCATCTCAAGAACACTTAACTTAGTCTTATGCTTCTCTTTTTATTCACATTCATATAAGTCATTGCAGGTCTTACCACCATCTTATAAAATTTTCCCTTACTAAAATAAGTACATGTCCTTAAATTAAAACATCTCAATCACCAAAATTTGAAGCATTGCAAAAAAACCTCAAACACTTTACTAAAATTATTTAATTTAAGCACATGTGTGTTTGTAAGTTCCTCCTTAATACATTTGAAACACGATCAAAAATTTTCATTTGATGAAACTCTTCCATTTTAAGAGTAGTGGCAATAAGTGCCATGTGAATTCATTGATAAAGATTCTGCAGAATGTGCCAAACTACACAAACTTTAAATCTCATGAATATAGTAAGTTTTGGTTAATCATTAATTGCTTCTATTTTATCATAAATGCATAATTGTTAATTTTAATGCCACAAATCTCAAAAAAAAATCACAAAATATGCAATAAAATTGTACTTTTAAAATTAAAACAAACTTTCTCTTTTTGATAATTCAAAAACTCTTCAAAGATGTGATAAATATTCATTTATAGTCATATTATATACCAAGATATCTTCACAATTAGTAAGTTTTCAAAGAAAGATCAAAGAACATGATTCATAACTCATAAAAAATGTACCAGTGTATTAATTAATCCAAAAGTCAAAGTCAATCATTAATTAATCCAAAAGTCAAAGCCAATCATTCATATAACACATCCTCAGTTTTAAAAGAAATTTTTTAATCATCTCCTTAACAAATTCTGACTTAATAATAGCCATTACAAATTGTAAATATTATATCTTCATCAGCACATCTAGCATTTCATCAAATATAAAGATAAGAAATCAATATTTAACAGTAATCTTATTAATTTTCAATATCTATCTTTTATTAGCAATGTGGAACTTCACAATGACTAAAACCTCACTAATAAAATCATTTTTACCAAACTATCTACTCATCTAAGTTCAATACATTCAATTGAACTCATTATATTAATATTATAGATTATATAAAGTTAGCCCATGAATTAAATCGATAGCATATTCTACACTTCTATGCGGTCATAATACATTAGAAATATTTTTTAGATATAAATCTTCAAAAGTAGACAAAATTTTATTAACATCTTTAGGAATATGCAAACCACTACAACAATACCATATTTAGATTCTATAATTGACAAAGCAAATACCAATCCTTTTAGGCTCTCCTTTTCAAAATCATATTGATTTAAGATAAGCAATGGTCTTTTGAAGTTATTAGGAACACTAGTAAACTCCCACCAATGTAAAGTTTGAGGAAATATTATTATACACAACCTTACCTTTTCATTTATAGAGATGTTCTTCCATGTTCTAGGACCTCCAAAATACATCAAAATAAATTTAAAAACTACTCTAGCACAGCTATCATGGTATACATTAATATCATACATCAATGGTGAAATGATTTAAATGTTGCTTATTTTGAAAAAAAAAAAATATAATAGGCATATGTTTGAAAGTAATGAAAGAAAATTAATAAAAAAAACCAACCAATCCAAGTTCAATTCATGTTACTTTGTATGGTTGTGTTGTTGTTCTGATTCTAATTTCATCTGATCAATAATCGAAGTAGCCAAAATATTGTAAACCTCCATTTTCTATGATAAACTTATAGAAATTATTATCATTCTAAAATAATTTTAAATATGAATTTCCTTTTCCTAATTAGATTCAGCATCAGGTGAAATAATAATGCATCTCATGAGATTTTAAAAATGTTCAAATAAAATATATTTAGAATCACTTATTTTTTACTGAGTTTGTGAATAACATCATAAATTTTCTTATTATCATCTTCTTCAATAGCAATACATAAATTTTTACTTGGGCGATCATTTGCATTAGGAATAACTTGATGACATCTAAACAATCTTTTGCAAAAAGAATTGGAATCGCATGTAATGAAAACATATTTTTCTCTAATATTTTTTTATTAATAGTGGTGTACTACCCTTAAATTCAATACATTCAATAAGTTAAGTATTTTGAAGATAATAAGACATGTTTCTAACATATAAAATAACTTTGCTGCTAATAGCAAGAAATATCAATATTCATTTAAAATAAATGAATTGAAAGGCATGCTCAAGTGATGTAATTGAATCGTGTCATTTCTTTTTTAATATCCAATCATAATCCAAATTTGAACCTAAAAAGTGTTATTAGGATTATTCAATATTTCAAAATGCATCAATAGTTCTCCAAATTTATCCATATGTTCGGTGGCAATCACAATCCATTAAATTCATCAAGCAAATGGCCAGGATATGATAATTAGTAATATTTTTCTTATAAATTTATTTCAGCCCAAGTTGGAGATTTTCTACAAAGCATTTCCTTTTATTTTTCAGCACATTCAATATATATTTGCCCAATTAATTTAACTTAGTAGATCTTACTTGGCATTCACCAAATATAGTTTTCATTCAAAGAAGTTATCCATATCCATAACTCGAAAAGAAAAAAAAAACTTAAAATATAACAAATGTTTATGCATCTATATTTTACTTTCTTAATTATATCATCATGTAAATCACACATCTACTGTCTATTTATTAGCACAGGCCATATTATTAATAGCTATTTTGACTACTACCATGATGCTTTTCCCGTCATCAAATTGCACTAACATTCAAATTGACAATCTCGTTAATAGGAATAAGATTAACCCCTTATTCATGAGTTTGAGAATGAGTAGTTTTTCAAAATTGAAATTCCTTCTTTCCTGATTTATATAAACTATCACCTAATCTTGTTTCACTAATAATTCATTTAAGTATTTTGCAAAATTTACAAAATTGCATATCTTTGTTAATTTAATAAATTACCCTTTAAGCCCCACTTCCAATTGACAATATAATACATACTTACACCTTAATAATACAAAATCTATCATAAGTATGGTCGGTATAACCTAACCCTTTCAATGCCACAAACACATTAGCCATAAAAAGTAGGAGCCACCAAATAGTTATTGGAAGAAAACAAGAAAAGACTCCATCTCCGGATATAGAAGGAGATTAATGCAAAAGATGAGACAACATCACGCATGTAGAGGAGGAAACCATAGAAATCATTGGAGGAGTCCCATCCAAGGACTCTAGCATCAGCGAGGGAGGAAATTCATCGACATCAACCATTTACCAAATTGGTAATAAGTTCCCTTCTTCTAAATCATTATGTCCTATATAACTATATTGAATTACCCTCAGGTTCTTTGTTTGAATCATAGATTAAATTCCCCAATAACAATCACAAACTTTCACATATCCTTTATTTCTAAGTATTAATACAAATATAATTATTTTATTATTATTTGACATTCTCTAAGTCATTAGATTAAATTGATAAGATTTGTTAACAAAATTAGTCCAATAGATTATACAGCTTCCCACATATAGACCTAAAACTTTACCTCTAGCATCAAAGGTAAGTCAATGTCACTTTGCTAGATTAATACGTACTTCATGATTATATTTGTTTTGTTATTTTAAAATATATTTCTTCCTTAAAACTCTCATCTCACAATTTCTCAAAAATAAAAATTGCATGCATCATTAATGTTTTTCTTTAAGTAAGATTCTAGTATATTCATTTCCAATACACCTAACTTGATTAAAGTTGTGTACACATATGCAAAGCAAGGATAGAAATTATAGCTATGGGTGTCAATTAGTCGGGTTGGCAAGGGCCATGGAAGTTATTGCCAAAATCTTGAGGTCAAATTCTGACTACACCATAATAAAACTCTACCTTATGGACTTAGGTGAGCGAAAAAGATAGATATTATATCTAAAAAGCATCTTTAAAAAGTTGTATTAGCAAAAGTAAAAAAAAGCATAAGCAATAAAAAAAGCCTAATTTTTCAATAAATCAAATAGACAATGAGCAAATCTTTGGCATGAATGAATGAGAAGTGGAATTCACGCAGTAAAATATAAAGAATATGTTCTCAATGCAATAAAATGAATGATTTCCACTCCACTAAATACATAAAAAACAACTATCAATAAACAGTGACATGCAAATTTTCCCACTCAACAATTATAAAGCTAGAATACAAACACAATATGGTATTAAATTACGTTCCATCAAATGCCCAAAAACTATACGGCGCATGTATCAATTATTAAAGCACAAAACCGTCCATCAGATAACAAAAGCTCACAAATATATCAATATTCAAATGCGAGAGGCGAGATCCAATCAAATGAAGAAAAGGCAGACTTCAAATAATAACAACCCAAAGTAGATGTTGCCAAAATTTTAAAAAAAAATTTGTCACACAAAATTCTTCAGAACATTATTAAAAGACTGAACTAAATTTTATAAGAAAGAAGTAAGTTAGGGATAGCTAATGCAGCAAGACATGGAAAGAGCCGTGAAGAGGATCTTGATCCTAACCTCCCCAGCCTGCGGTGGTGCAACCTGCACATCCTCTATGACCAGTGGCTTGTTCGCCTCCCACGCAACGGCAGCTATTATCATCCCATGTCAAACCAAGGAAAAAGATGATCGCAAATTTCAGAACACGAAGTAACATAAAAAAGTAGATCAGAGTAGATCTCTTTACCTTTGCAGGTAATGACTTGACCCTGAGTCGCCATGAAGAAGAAGGAAGTACGAGAGGCGCGCTATAGCTCTCACTCACTGCTCTTGCGACGGCCGGAAGAAGGAACAGAGAGAGGCAAGAGGATTTGTAGGGAAAACAAACAATGCGGTTATGAAGGCTGTGGTCACCCTTTCAGTGAGCCGATCCTCGAAAGCCTGGCGGCTGAGCGGAATGGATGGAGATGGCAGTTGTTAGCACGCACTTAACAGCGGTCCCGACTGGAAATGGAGACACATGTTTGGACGGGTTGGGTTGGTCGGGCTGTTGGTCTTGTAGGACCCAACTCAGCCCACGCCACCCAACAAACGAGCTGTTATGGGTCGGGTATAGAGGCCAAATCAGCTATAATTTAGGGGGCAATTAGGCCATCTAATTTTATAATTTTTTATATGAGATAAATAAATTATAAAATTATTTTTATCTTAATATAAAAATATGCCCCTCTAATATGGTGAACACCAAAATATTATATATATATTATAATAAATGATAAAGTCTTATAAATTTTAAAATTAATGTTAATATATGATAATTTAATAAATTATAATATATATATATATAATAATTTTTATGCATTTATATATCTAATACTTCAAAATTTTATATTTTACATAACACATTAAAAAAATTAGATATAATTCTATTGTTTAATATATTATAATAAATGACACTCCCTTATAAACTTTAAATTAATATTGATGCATAATTAATTTCAACTAAATAATAATTTTCAATAGCCTCGAAAATCATCTCTAAGGGTCTATTAGTGACAAATGTAATCGTATAAAAAAAATAATTGTAGAGCTACTATAAAAAAAATTCTGCATGAAAAACTCTAATGAATACTATAATTTTTTTAAAAAAATAATAATAAACCATAACTTTCTGACCACAACTACACTTAATCATATCAAATAAAAAATTATAACTTTTACATCACAATTTGTCAAACACTTAGAGCGATACTATTCGAATTGCATACTCTAAATTAAACCAACAAATTGAGCCTTTAGTAATGACTCAAAACCTAAAAAATATATAGTACACAAAAGAAAAAAAAATGTTAGAAGACTTATTTATGGAAAAATATGACACGTTTGGGTTTAAAGAAAAGTTTAAAGAGAAAGAAATATGAAATAATGCATTTATGAAGAAGTAAATGTCCAATTGGTCTAAATGTTGATTTTAAATGAAGGATGTCAATTCACAATAAGGACCTTTGAAAATTTGAAATCTAACAAGTGGAACAAGTAACTTTGAACAAAGTACAAATTGTTTGACATAAATGACCTCCAACTTTATGTAAAATTGAATGTTTCTTCAACGAGATAGTCGTTGAAGCAATCTCCTAGCTTCTCTCCGTTTAATCAACTCAACTGGTCCATATTTTAGTCTGGTATTGTTGCAAATTTTCTAGTCAAGGAGAGCAATTAAATAATTTACAAAGGGAAAACAGTCAAGAATTCTAGGCAGCGCCGTCAGAAAGTCAAGGGTTAAATGTGCCTCTCTCTCTCTCTCTCTCTCTCTCCAAACTTCCTTGGAGGAAAAATCATCCTGCATCCAATAAAAATTAGGTAATATGATTAATATTAGCAAAATTAAGTTATTTACCTACATATCACATAATTTTTATATATTTACATATTTAATACTTAAATTTTAATATTCACATAAATAATATTTAAATCTTTAATATCACATCAAGAATATCATCATCACTATTTTATAAAATAAAATATACTTTTTTGTTTGCGGAAAAGTATATATATAGCACTAAAAATTCCAATTAAGAGAATTTTAATTTCAAAATCAATCGATCATCAAAAACTACCCAAATCAAGACTAAAAAATCATTAGAAACTTTGGGATATTAGTTAAATCCAAATAGTCAATATGTGATTTACGATCAAGCGATTCTGACAGGATCTAACAAGCCCAATATCTCTTGATTGGCTTTATTTGATCTTCAAATAAAATACTCATGATCAAGAGAATCATTTTAAGTCATTCGATAAAGTGATTTGGATTTTGCGTATATTTCTGTAAACAACATCTCTAATCTATAAATACCCTCATTCTTCATAGGAGCTCAAACAAAGAGAGAGAGCTAAAGCTTGAAAATCCTCCTATAATCGTACTCATTTCGGACGACCACCGCGGCCGCACCCACTGACCGCGCCACTACCACGATCTCGCTATGCCAACCACTGCTATCGCCATTAATGCTATCATCGCTAATCACTGCGCCATTATCGCATTAACCACTCGCATACTGCCTGGCCACTTTATCGACATTATCGTTTATCAACTATGCTGCTATCATTACCGCTAACTGCTGCCGGTTGCCACCGCTATCATCGGCCGCTGCCGCCATTCCACCATTTAACATCGCCGTTACCGCCACCGCCGCCGGCTACCGCGCCGACCACTGCCGCCGGCCGCATGCTGATACATTGCCGCCATTGCCGTTCACTTACCATCGCATCGATTATAATTATCGCCGGCCACCGCCACCAACCACCGTTGCCGGATTCTCCGCCGGCTATCATTACCTTTACTCTTTTACCATCGTTGCCATCATTCCGTTTCATCAATCATCACTAAAGCAGCATAAATTAACTTTATCAGCTTACCAAACTTATATATATATATATATATATATATATATATATATATATATATTCATGATGATATTCACCATTTATTGAATGATAAAATTATAAACGCAATTTTCATTCGTTCTTATCATTTTACTCATTTCATAAAATATATGTTTATTTACTTCGAGATTATAGGCTATTGTGAAATTAAGTGCTACTTATTCTATTGTATGTCTTTATTCTATAACATGACTACCATAAAAGCCACCAAAGTTTCTCTTACTATAACCATTATGCACATTTATAGTGCCTCAAATGAATATCCTTGGTTTCATAGGTATGTATAGTAGTAGTTCATCCATTTTAATCCCAAAACTAGCTTTTAAACTATATAAGCCAATTGGAGAATCATAAATACTAATCACATTTATAAGATCAACAACAACAACAACAAGCCTTAATCCCACTAGGGGGTCGCCATGAATCCTTCAATCCCAGTGTCATATTATGTGTCAAATTCTCATTTAATTCAAGATACTAAGATCATTTTTTATACATCTTAACCAAGTCTTTTAGGTCTACCTCTACCTTTCTTAATATAAGGCAAATCTAATGCATCTACTCCCACCCACATCTGACTCTTATGTGGCCAAACCATCAAGGACTCCCCTAATCTTATCTACCACCTGAGCTACTCCAACTTTTTTTCTCAACATACTCATTTTGCATTCTATCTCTAAAAGTAAAGCCACTCATCCACAGCATCCTCATCTCTCGTAACACTTAACTTAGTCTTATGCTTCTCTTTATTGGCCAACATTCTGCACCATAAGTCATTGCAGGTCTTACCACCATCTTATAAAACTTTCCCTTAAGTTTATGGAACTTTATCACATAATAGCCGATGCATTCCTCCACTTCAACCATCCAACTTGAATTCTACTAATAACATCTCCATCTATTT
Organism: Cymbidium sinense; assembly: GCA_021442155.1. Taxonomy (NCBI): domain Eukaryota; kingdom Viridiplantae; phylum Streptophyta; class Magnoliopsida; order Asparagales; family Orchidaceae; genus Cymbidium; species Cymbidium sinense. The sequence continues at coordinate 69,310 of JAKCPB010000323.1, read as the reverse complement.
CACCATCATTTTGAACAATAGAGCCTAAATATAATCGCCACTCTTATTAATGACATCACCTAAAGTCACAACACTATCACTAAAACTTCTACAACTAAAATTACACTCCATATATTCGCTTTAGATCTACTTAAACAAAAACCTTTAGACTCTACAGTTGACCTCCATAATTCAAGTTTCTGTTGGACTCTATCTCTAGTCTTATCAACAAGAAGAATGTCATCAGTAAAAAGTATACACCAAGGTACATCTTCTTGTAAATGCCTCGTAAGAACATCCATAACTAAAGTAAAAGATAAGGGCTTAATGTTGATCCTTGTAATCCAACCGAAATAGGAAAATATTTTGTCAATCCTCCTTATGTTTGGAACACATGCAGTATACATATCCTTAATGACTTGAATATAACCAATATTAACTCCTTTTTATTCTAGAACTCTCCAAAGAGACTTTATCATAAGTTTTCTCTAAATCAATAAATATCATATGTAGATCCTTCTTACTTTCTCTATGCTTCTCCATCAAACCTCTTAACAAATGTATAGCATCCATAGTAGATCTTGGCATGAAACCAAACTGACAGAAACTTCAGATCATCGTAATGCTCAATTACTCTCTCCCATAATTTTAATGTATGGCACATTAACTTAATTCCTCTATAATTTGCACACTCTTGTGCATCACCTTTATTCTTAAATAAAGGAACCAACAAACTCTTTCTCCACTCATCTGGCATCTTTAGTCTTTAAAATAACATTAAAAAGATTTGTAAGCCAAGAAATTCCTTGATCTCCTAAACATTTCCACACATCTATTGGAATATTATCGGCCCTACCGCTTTTCCACATTTCATTTTCTTTAAAGCTTCAGAACCGATTTACTAATGATAATAGAAATGAAATTCTCTATTTTGTTTAGGGTATTAAGGTTGCTAAAATCAATCATACTTTCGATCCTTCATTGGTTTTATCATCCTCATCCACCTATTTTCAATATCTTTTCTAAGAAAAGACTTTATTATTTTCATCCTTAATACCCTTCACTAACTATATATTTACTTCTCCTATTTCTTTTTTGCTAACTTATACATACATCTTTCACCTTCTTTTGATATAATCTATTGTATAAATCACTAAAAGCTAAATTTTTCCATCATATATCGCTTTCTTAGAATCTCTAGCGCCACTTTATATCTTCCCACTCAATTTTTATATAAACCAAGTTTTATAACAATGCTTTCTTTATCTTTTCGCACACTGACTCACCACCAACTATTTTTATTAAGAGTTTTTTCCTTTTTATTCTCCAAGCACATCTTTAGCAACTTGTTTAATTTCACTTGATATTTTTTTCCACATAACATTAACTTCCTTATAAACATCCCAAATTTTAATTTCTTATAGCTTGCTTAATTTCACATTTATAAGATCATTGCCAATAATTATATTAATAGTAATCACCCTACTTTCAATCTTATTTATCTCAATAATTTTATTTATTTTTAACTCTATATCTATTACTATCACAATTCCATACCTATTGCTTAACTTTCCAATATAAAATCACTTAACAAGTTTCTCCAATAGTCTTTAAATTTTTTTCTCTTTCTATTTAATTTGTTTTATGGAAGCAAATGCCATTATTAAATTTGTGTGCACTATCAAATTCCTTTGCCAAGCAATTAGAGCCATAGCCTAATGGTTGGGGATTTCTTTTCCCCATGGCTGCTAGTTCAAGTTAAAGCGCCTTAACTCACAAAAATTTTACTAATATTAGTAATTTGATGCTCATCATTTCCAAAAAAAAAAAAAAAATCATTTTGTCACCATGTCTGATCAATCTGATTAATGTCTAATCAATTTGATTTGAAAGTCAGCTTGAAATATTTCTGTACTGTTCAACATAAGCACTAACAAAACACTAATTGCTTGAATTAATTATAACTTATTCATGATCATTTAAATAACTAATCAAATAAGTTTGAATATTTTTATAAATATTCGATTGTTAAATAAATAAATTTGAATAACTTAATACTTTATTCATTTATGATCGTGAATAATATTGTTTAAAGCTTTTGAATGAATCAATTAAAAGATTGATTAAGGCTCAATAGAAAGTTCGATTGAAGTTCATGTTGAAAAGGGCATCCATCAAAGAAGCGGTGTGTGATTAAGCTAAGCTCAATAAAGTAAGATATGTTTATTAAGCTTGTTCGATTAAAGTCTCGTTTGTTGAGCTCAACAAGCTCGAATCGAAAAAGCTCGTTAATTTTTTAAATGAGCTCCTCATTTAAATCTTGTTAATCACAATACGAAGAAGCTCGATCCAAAGCTAAAATCATGCTCCAATAAATTTTTGGTAAACAAGCTTGAACTTGAACGCTATGATAAAAGCTCGAATTAAACTGGAGCAAAGCTCAAACAAGCTTTTGGTGAAAAAACTTGAGCTCAAACAATCTCCTACTTGGCTTTGCTCGGTTCATTTGTAGCCTAATTTGAAATGCTATAACTGAGATATTGATCAATGGCAGGGGTCTGGCACGATGCTCTAGCCAGATTCACCTGCCTTTTCTCCACACACAATACTCATCTCGGAGTATTAGATTCATGGTGGGTAAACATCTAAACCAACTTTACTAGGAGGTCAAAATCAATTAATTTCCTAAACCTAAACAAAGAAAATGCTCCCTCTTGAGCCAACTTAAATACATGGAGAGTTGAAACTCTTTTGATTGTCTAATCTGGGGTGGTAGTAAAAGAAGCTATGATAGTGCATGATGAAGAATGTTTAATAAAGCATTAAATGAGAACTGAGTATCTTTCATGTAAGATTACGGGGATGTGTACTGTAGAGAATCCTCATCAAATATTTAGGGAGTCAATAAGAACGATAGAACGCAAATTCACAAGCAAAAGGAGTTCAAAGCAACACGTAGAGCACTCCACTGTGCAGGCTCAAAGATGACAGACGCAGTCCCAATAACAAGATCACAGTGCAAGATCTTAATATCAAGTTCTAGCAATGAAGACATTTCACGATGCTAATTGACAAGATATGCCAATCAAGGATGAGTTAGTAATGATAAACAGCTGAATTTATCTTTCACGGCAAATCACCTCTACTGAAATTCATCTCAACTATCCTTTTACAATTATTAGCTTAATCACAATCATTAGATTAAAATAAACTCCGCTGTAGCTGTCTCCCTCATATCTATATATACTACCACTTGCTATACCGTTTTAAACATATACTGAGAACGTAGTACTCAGTGCTATCTCTTCTTGTCAGTTTTTCATTTCTGCTCTGCATATGCTTGAGCACAGACTTTATGATATGGGTCTGGTCCGGTGAGGCTTGAGTTTGGTTCAGTGAGTTGACTCACGCTGAGTGGTCTGAACCCGGCTGAGTTGAATGATAATCGGGAGAGATTATCGGGTGCTTTCTGAACCGTTGGATTTGCGTCTTTGTTCTTGGCCGTTGGATCTAGCACTTTGATGGAGTTTCTTTTGAACTGAGCCTTGAACCGTCGGATTGACTGGGCCTCTTTTCTGTCCTTGGATTTGTGTTTCAACGGCGTTCTTGATTCTCCCGTTAGTGGATTACACGCGCGTCGGCTTGATCCTTTGCCTTGTTCTGTGCTCCTTGGATTGAATATGAGCCCTTGATTGGGACTTATGCGGCTGCTTCTGTGCTGTGGGATGAAGCTTCTAGCGGAAGCTTTCCTTTGAACCCGACTTTGTTTTGTTTCCTTGCATTCGAGCCGTCACGCCCGTGAGAGGCGGAGAACTGAGAGCGGAGAAAAAGGGAGGGGGGGAGAAACCCTAGGGTTTCTAACCGGTGATGAGGCGGTTCCCGGCGAGACAACCAGGAGGAAAGGGGTGCGCAGGAGAAGGAGAAGAAGAAAGAGACTGAAGAAGATAAGTTTCTTTTCAAAAATATTGATTCCCTCTGTTGGGATTTCTTCCTTCTATTTATAATTTTCTTTTTCATCCTATATCCCATCTAGACTCTATTTAACTGCTTTACATTCTGCTTTTATTCTTCTGTTGTCCGAAGTTGAACGAGACTGTTACTACTTCTTCTTGGTTTGATTTTACCACTTCGCTTTTGGTAGTTAATTCTGTTATGGATTTATTTTACTTGCAGGGTTGGGCTCTGGAAATATGATCTGTTGATCTCTGTTATTCTGAGTTGTCTCCTGAGTCTTGTATATTTATAATTTGTATAAATTTCTTTTTGAACTTTGATAGCTGCTGTTGAAGATCTTCTTTATTCTCACTGCTCTCTGTTGTAAAACCTATTCTGCTTGGTTTTTTGTCTAATTTATTTACGCTCAATTAATTCTCTCTCTGTTGATGTTATATTTTGGGTATATTGGTGAAATCTTTAGCCAACTTGGCCTTCTCTTCTATCCCTTTGTTTGTTAATTTGGAGATATGTATTCATATCATTACTCCTCCACCTTGACCTTGTCCCTCAAAATCAAAAATGTTTCTTTTATTTCTTCCTCCGATACCTGTGAAGCTCTTAGGTAAGTCCTTCCCATTGTATTAAGACTCTTTAATTTGATGATCTTCTTCTAAGATTCTGATCTTTATAGCGACTAACATCCGCCATCACAACTGAAGTTAATTTTCTGGGTGGATAGAATCTGTCTCAGATTGCTTGAGTCCGGATACATGAAATACATGTATTCTTGTTGTTTTCTATTTTATATGCAGCTTCTATCTTCGTAGGATTTTGAAAGGGCCATAGTATTTTCTTTTGTAATTTTGTATATCGATTTCCAGACTAATGTTTGTAGTTAATATCAAATCCTTTATTTGAATTGTAGTTCTTCTATGTTTATCGGCCTGTTTTCATTCTGCTTTTGAGTTTCTATAGATTTATTTTAAGTAGAAGATTCTGTCCCTCGTTGTAAAACTGCTTTCTACCTCGTGTTGATAGTTGTCTTTACTTACAATGTATTATCAAGGGGAAGTCCGCATATACTATTTAAAAAAGGAGTCATCTTTGTGGAAGTATTGATGGATATATTATGGAGAATTCTCGCCAAGGAAGGAACTCAGAACCACCTCCTGTCTCTACAATACAAAACTCCTTAGATATTGCTCTAAGATTCTATTGGTTACCTCTGTTTGACCATCTGTCTGAGGATGAAATGCACTACTGTGTTTTAATGTGGTTCCACTTAATCTAAGCTCTTGCCGAGTTGCTCATAAAAATTGGGTCTCTGCGAGATTATACCTGTGGTATGCCATGTAGTTTTGCAATGTCTCAGAATGAAAATCAAAAGCTATATGATGATGTAAAATTGTTTGGAAGGTGGAAGTGAGCATATTTTGATACTATCAACCACTACTAATATAGTTGTTTTATTATTAGACTTAAGTCCGTGATAAAATTATCGATATTCCTCCCAAATGGCTTGGTATAGTAGGTAGTAATCCCGCTTCGCTCATATACTTGACTTGTTGACAAATAGTGTTAATACAAAGTGTTTAATATCTTTATTCATATTCTTCCAAGAGAATTAATTCTGCCAAAGTCTTCGAATTCCTCCATGGCCTCCTACTGGTGTTGAATGTAATTCTCTTATAATAGTATTTCAGTCAATCTTTGGCTATGACAATCCTATCTTTATATCAGTATCAAACCATTAACCGCCTATATTTAGAAATAAACTTGGATTGTCTGATATTTTTCTATACAGTTCTTGTAGTTCAGTGGTAGCCTGTGTTTCCTCTGTGATTTGTTGTATTATAGTATTGAAATTTTGAGTATAAATAGTTAAGCTGAATGACAAATGATTCAGATTTGTCAATTGTAGAATTATCTTCAGATAGAATAGCCTGACAAGGCATTATTGCTTGTTTGCAATTCCCGGTTTATATTCAATAGTGTAATATATCCCGTGAGCTTAATTAAAATCTGTTGCTCGAGTCCGAATTGTCTCTGTATTAACTCCCTTATGCTCTTTTGATCTGTTCTTATAGTGAATTTATTGCCTAACAAATATTGCCTCCATCTTCCTACTGCTTCTATTATAGCATAAAGTTCTCTAGCATATGTTGATATTTTCTGTAATGTGGGAGATAATTTCTTGCTGAAATAAGCAAGAGTATGATTGTTTTGAACTATCGCTCCTATTGATGTACGAGGCATTTCCGTAATAAAAAGGTATAGAAAAATTTAGAAATGCTAAAACCGTAAGGATACCATGGCTGCTTGTGTGAATGCCGCTTTTGATTCTTCTCCCACCGAATTGTTTAGCTAGCATTGATGTTAATGGAGAGGCAATCGATAGTTTTTTTAACAAATTTTAATAGCCGCTAAACCCAAAAAACCTCTTAACCTGCTTGATCAATTGGGTAAAAGCCATGCTTGTACTGCTTGAATCTTTTTGGGATCCACTGCTATACCCTGTGCAGATAAAATGTGTCCTAAATACTCAATTTTGTCTTGTATAAATGAGCATTTAGATGGCTTGATAAACAGACTGTGCTGTTTCAGTTTTTCTAACACTGTTTGTAAATGGATTTGATGTTGCTCCATTGTAGTGTTGTAAGATGTCATCAAAGACTAATACAAATTTTCTTAGAGAGGTTTTAGTGATTCATCATAGCTTGGAATGTTGAGGGTGTTAATCTAAATGGCATTGCAAAGAAATTCATAATAGGTTCCCTCATATGTTTCTAAAACATTTTGTAAATATCTTCTTCAGCCATTCTGATTTGGTGATATCCTGATCTTAAATCCAGCTTTGAAAATATTGTGGCTCCATATAATTCATCCATAAGCTCTTCTAGGGTGAGAATTGGGAATCTGTCAGGGATTATTATTTTATTTAGAGCTCTATAATCCACACAGAATCTCCAAGTTCCATCCTTTTTCTCGATTAAAGTGCCGGGAAGAGAAATGACGATGCTTTCTCTCGATTATTCCACCCAAAGATTTCCTTTATAAGTTTCTCAATTTTGTTTTCAAAATGTGGGTATCTCAGTAACTTTTACCTTGATTGGTTGAGTTCCTAAATTAATATGGTGGTCAATACTCTTTGGGAGGTAAGGTCATGGATCTTGAAATATGTCTTCATTGTAATATTGCTTGAATGTTTTCGTGTAGTATGGAACTCACTTGTTTTCCTGTAACTTTGTACCTCTATATTTGCGTATGAAGCTATTTCATATTTATTATGTAATTGAACTGCAATGTGATGCCTTGAACCTCGATGTTGTATCTCCTTGTAATTGTACCAAGTTGTCTTTATACTTAAATTTCATTGTGAGCTTTTGTAATTGTACATTCTCCTAATTGTTTCAAATTATCAACACCTAATACTACCGCTCCTCAGATTGGCAGAAATAGCAATCGCTGATGAAGGTGTATCCTTGTAGTTGGATAGAATAGAGCATATTCTCTAAACACTTTAAAGTTTCCCGCTTCCTACTAACACTTTGAAAATCAAGGTGTGTTACCGTGGTCTATAAACTTAATTTGACAATAAAATTGTGGGTTGAACCACTATCAATCAAGATTTTTCACTTTTTATTTCCAATTATCCTCAGTAGGTGTGGATTTGACCGACTGTGAAGGCATTGAAACTAATTTAGAATATCTTCTTGTATCGTTTCTTCTTGATTTTCACATCCCGCTCCTCATTGATCACCATGAGGGCAAATAGCTTTGATTTACGATGGTATGAAATTTCTCATCACGCTTAAAACATAGTCCTTTTTTCTTCTTTCTTTCTAACCGTGTTGTGAGTCTTTGTATTGGAATAGTTGTTATTACTATTGTTGTTGTGAATCATTGTCAGGAGCGTTGTTGATATTGTTGTTGATATTTTATAACTGGTACTTGATTGAATCTTGTTGTTCTTGTCATAAACACTTCATCTGCTAACCTATCTTCCATTAGTTTAGTTAACTGAAAGGCTTGTTGAAGAGAAGTGGGTTGTAAGGCTCTTACTTCCCTCTTAATATCTTGTCTTAGCCCTGATTCAAAACAACTTTGTAAAAATTCGTGGAAAATAAATTTGTACTAGCTCCTCCAAATTGATTGTAATTCTTGACTATGATTTTTTGTTATAACTTGGCTAATTCTCCTCTCAAGTCCCTCAGATGTAGAGGGGTCCAAATCTGACTTTCTTTGAACGTCCATGAATGCAATTGTTTGTTTACATGCATCCATTGATACCTCAAGTCCATCCATGTATAAAGGCTATTATGAATTTTGGTCCTCCGATAAACTATAGTATTGAAAACTGACTGAATGACCATCCTCTTGGATTTTCTCCATTAAAAACATATGCAAAAAATCAGATTTTGTTGTGTTGTGATCTATTTGGGGAAGGAAATTCAAGATAAGAAGAATTACACAAGTTGTCGAGAATTTGTTTCCAATGATAACCGAAACTTCTTCATTCAATATGATAGTAATTGAGGACATTTATTCATCAGTTTTATTTAGTCTTCTCACACATTCCTCTAGTGTTTTTGATGTATGTCTTGTGCCTTATGCCATTGTCTGAGTTGTGGTAATCAACAAGAGCACCAATGATATGGGTATGGTCCGGTGAGGCTTGAGTTTGGTTCGAGTGACTCACTCGAGTGGAAGAGTGAGAGAGAGATTATCGGTGCTTCAACCGCTGGATTTGCGCTTTTCGGGTCGGATCTAAAGACTTGGATGGAGTTTCTTTGAACCGAGCTGAACCGTTTGGATTGATGCCTCTTTTGCCCTGGATTTGTGTTTCAACGAGCTTCTTGATTCTGCCGTCCGCTAGTGGATTACACGCTACCTTCGCTGATCCTTTGCCTTGTTCTGCGTTCTGGATTGAATCAGCCTTGATTCGGGTCGCCACGTGATGAAACTGAAGCTTTAACCCGACTTTTGTTTTGTTTCCTTCGACCATTCGAGCCGACGCCTAGAGGGGAGGAGAACCGAGAGAGGAAAAGGGGAACCAGGGTTTCTGACCGATGAGGCGTTCCGTGAGACAACCAGAGGAAAGGGAAGAGAAGGAGAAGAAGAAAGAGAAAGAAAATAAGTTTTTCAAAAATATTGATTCCTTCTGTTGGAATTTCTTCCTTTTATTTATAATTTTCTTTTTCATCCTATATCCTAGATCTAGACTTTCTATACCTGCTAACTGTTTTCTGTTACATTCTATTTTTATTCTTGCTTCATGCTTCGGAAGTTGAGGAACGGTATTGTTACTACTTTTCTTGATTTTACTAACTTTCCTTTGGTAGTTAATTATGTTATGAATTTATTTTACTGGGTAGCTGAAATATTATCTCATTGATCTCTGTTGTTCTGCTTGTCTCTGAGTCTTGTATATTTATAGTTTGTATAAATTTCTTTTTGAACTTTAATAGCCGCTGTTGAAGATCTTCTTTATTCTCACTGCTCTCTGTTGTTGTAAAATTGCTATTCTGGCTTATTTTTTTGTCTGTAATTTATTTCTGGTCTGCCTGTTTAATTTGAGTCTCTCTGTTGATGTTATAATTTGGTATATTGGTGAAATCTTTTAGCCAACTTGACCTTCTTCTGTCCCTTTTATTTCTGTTATTAATTTGGAGATATGTATTCATATCACTTTAAGTTCTTTACTAAGGCAAGGTAAACGCAAATTCACATGCAAAACCAGTTTAAAGCAACAAGTAGAGCACTCCACTATACAGACTCAAAGATGACAGCAGTGCTGCACCAATAACAAAATCATATTGCAGTATCTTAATAGCAACTTCTAGCAATGAAGACATTTCATGATGCTAATTAAGACGGGCAACGAGCGAGGCAATAGTTGAAAATATCAATGCATCAATAAAAGTTTTTTTCAAGAATCAAATTTGAGAAAAAGTAGTAATTACATAATTGGGATTTCCCTTTGAATTACGAAGGACAGTCTTAATACTGCAACATTGGCACCAGCCACGGGAACCAAAAAAAGGGGGAAATGTCTAATGCCACTTAAAACCGTACAGACAACTACGTGCCCCGGTATTGTGGCGTACACCGAATATACCATGTAGAACTGATGAAGATATAGGAACAGTAGCCAGATATAATAGTATAATGGAGTGATTATGCTGAAACTAATGATCATGGAGGTCGTACCAGTTAGCTGCTTCTTTGTAACACATAAGCGCAATGGACATCATATTCTTGCTTGTGCTTCTCCTATAATAGATGGTTTGCTAAGAGCAGGATAAAGAGTTGAAGCCGAGGGTATATTGCTCTCCTCCGTGCTTCCGCTGTTATAATCAGTACCCAAGAGATCAGCTTCTATGGAAGCCAGCATATACCGTATCATCTCAACGTTGTTCGACACTTCAGGTTGTATTGACCGGCTGTTAGCAAGTGGAGAGGCTAGTAGTGTCCTCCGAGATCCCTGCAATACTTCGGAGCATACAAACCTCTGAACGGAAGAACTGTGCAGTTGATTGGAATTTAACCGATCACGTGCATGCAAGCCAGAACTTTCATCACTAGTGCTGCCAAAGTAGTTGGAGACAGGCAGCATTCTCAGAGAAGCATGACTTCTAGGAAATGATTGGGATCCAATCAAATGTCGCGTTCCTCGGTTGACCGGTAGGCTTCTTAAGCCGCTAAAAGACGAAGACGAGCTAAGTAGTCGGTGTTCTCTTTGGGTTGATAAATCAGGGATTATAGTTGCAGATCCTGTAGTTGAGCTCTGGTGGAGAGTGTTTGATAAACCTGGCAATGGACGGCAGCTATCTTGGGAACTTCTAAATCGTTGTGTGCTTGATTGTCTGCTGCTTGGTAACTTTATTGGTTCTGAGACTTCTGTATATAGTAGTTTAAAATAATTCCTTAGCAATTTCCAGTCCTGTTCTTTCTCGCTTGCATGACAATGGTCTGTCATCGAAAGTCCATAACCCCAGTAGATACATGGAGCGAGAGAGTCACAAACATAGCAATGGCACTGCAATATCAAGTCCTTATTAGATTGGATTTTCAGGAGTCTGACATTGACAGTTAAAATTTCCAAGAATAGAGCAGGCACTAAAACTAAGCATCCAGGGATACTACCACTGCCATTAACAAAAAGAATATCAGGTAAAGATTTACCAGCTTGCAGTGCTTTTCATGTGGAGTGTTGCTGAAAGGGAAGCTGATGCAGAGATGACGGGGATGGGGATAGTCTCTGCAAGCCAACTGCCAACACAAAGATTGAGGATATCAGATCATTTACCAATGAACATGCAGTGAACGAAAAAATAAAAGAAAAAAAGCTTCACCGGAATGAAATGAGAGGGCCGCTACTTAACGTCAAAAACACTTCTAAACTGCCATATTCATGAACCAGCGCTACATCATGAGAAAAAACAAAAATTTGTTCACTTTATGAGATGCAATAATGAATTTTCCCCATCACAACCCCTACCCCTGCCCCAAAAAAAAATCTAGTTATCACAAGCCTCTATAGTATTCATTTTCATGGTAAACCAAAATTGTTTGCTATATAACAAATCAAGAAGACTCCTCCAATCAGGAGGCTTTATTAACTAAGAAGCATAGTACCTATAATAAGTTTTAAACCACAAAATTCAACAAAACCATTCATATGGAGAGAGAATGCTTGTTACATCATATTAACCTGCCTCGTAGGAAAGTACCTAAAGTCTCTTCACAACAAACAGGAATGCTAGCAATCATTTTCTATGACTTGCAATACACAAGAATCAAGTTCCACATACAGCTAGAGAAAGAAAACATTCCCATAACCAGGAACATGCAAAAAGACTACAAATAATATCTATAAAGTTAAACATGGAGAGCAATTGTTATGATCCAACTATGTATCTAACAAAAAGGTGATACTTTTATCATCATATAATCTAAAGCAATGCGAGCTATTTTGAAGTTTCCTCTTGCAAGGAGATGGAAAAAGATGAAGTAAGTGAAAACTGTTTGAGCTGTCTTCATGGAAGGAGAGAGAAATCTAGATATAATCTTTTTTGTGGTTAGGAATATTTTGTCAATGTTAAATCCCACTAAAGTAGAAAGTACAAAGAGATTAACATGAAAAAATTATAACATGGTTCCATGAAATAAATACAATTTCTCCTATATATAATGCATAGACCTTATGAATGTCTTATATAAACATCCTTGAAGAAAAACCGTACTACATCTAAAATTAAACTGTGTACAAATATTGTACTAAAGAGTAGGTTATACTTAAAAAGATAACAAATACGTTGGTTAAGTGCTTGATTTGTTAAGTGTTTGATTGGCATGATAACTCATTACTTCAAAAATATAGTGTTATCTTGTGTAAACATAATACAGAGGAAAGCCATCAACTGTTAAATTTCGCTTGATGCTCACCTTGAACAGATGTTAAAAGACATCACTTTGGTGAGTTCATTATGCTGTTATAAGTTTGATAAAGAAAGTAGACTTGGATCCTCTTTCCATGTTTTATGGCATAGAAAACCAACCAATTTCCACTTAGGTCGAAAATGAACTAGGCTTTCGTTGAACTCGAACTCGATTAATGCTCGCTCATGGTTCACATTAATAAACAAACAAGAAGTTTGACGTTTTGAAAACTTCGGATGTTAAATACATCTTACTCGCGCTTTGCTTTATTTAACATACCGCTTATTGTTCACAAGTAATTTATTAATTAATTGATATTAAATTTGATAATAATTCATATATTTAAAATATAAGTAAATAGAACTTATAATTTTTTAATTATATATTTAATAAAATATTATAATTTACTAAATTTACTAGTATAATCTATACAAATATATGATATATATTTAATTAAATTTTATAAAATATAATTAATATTATAGTTTATAAATTATAAGATAAATACACAAAAAATAAAAGAAACTTATATTAATTATTTAAATATTTAATTAAAGTTAATAAATTATTTTATTTTATTTATAAATGATGAAATGGGTGACTTAAAAGTTAAAACTTAAGCTCTATCCCTCTATGCCTCCCCTACCCGTCGGTTCATCCAAATTTGAAACGGTTAACCTTAAGTTCTAAGCCGATCGGCTTGTCGATTCGATGATTTCACATTTTGCTTTTCGCATTTCGCAAACGCTGCCCTTACTCCTAAGCTCTATCGGTTCGTCCCTTGAAGCGAAGCACTGAAGCCCTAACTTGGCTTCGGCATCGACTTCCGTAGGCATTCACTCGTCTTCTCTTCGACTTCCGCCGGCATTCTCTCATCTTCTTATCAATTTCAGTCGATTCACAAGGTAAATCGGAAATAAAGGGTTTGAACCGATCGTTTCTATCTTCTTCGATTTCCTCTCTTTTCTTTTTCCTCTTCGACTTCTTCCTAGTTAGTTTGTCTCTCTCGGTCAATCTTTGGTCATCTTAGGTATGGCATTAAATAATTTTGTGCTAACCGCTAAGATTGATAATGAAGTTCTATCGTCACTTGTGCTAATGCTCTATCACTGCCTACTATGCTAATGCTCACTTGTTGATATGCTTGTTCGTTGATAATAGAGTTCTTATGCATTGATTCTAGCTTAGGAAGGTTCTTCACCTTGAGTCCGACAATATTATGATTTGGTGATCTTTAAATATCCATCGGGAACTCTATCATAATAGTCATTTTCTATAATAATAGCCACTTGCTATAGTTGGAGGGGTTTCATTTTAACTACTATTTCACTTTCTTTTTTTGTCCGCTTTTATGAGTGTGATTCCCAATTAGCTTCATACTTCTTTATTTTATAATGCACCAAGGAATATTAGTAATACCAACTTGATTCTATGCTAGTGTCATAATATTATGATGTAAGCCTTGTTCGCATTCTCGCTTTGATTTTGATTTATTATTTTATTGCCTATTGGTAGTTGTTCTCATGTATTTGTTAACTCAAATATTACGATATTTTGTATTTTGACTTATGTCAAAAATATTCTATTTGAGGATTTCAATTTCAATTATTTATTATGTAAAAAAGAGTTATGGAGACATTGATGGAAGTGATATAGAAAAGAGTTATGGATCCTCCCATTTTATTAAATTTAATGTCTATCTTTCATTGGAAGGCCACTAAGTGGCAACTGAAAGATAGTTTTTTTTTAAAGGCAATGATTATATCTTTTTGCTTCATTTAGTGCAACTTAGTGATGTGAGCTCTATTTGGTCTTTGATATTCTTCTAGATTGGGTTTATTTTAATTTGGATTATAGCTTGTTTGTATATATACATATCAAATTTGGCTACCATAGATCTTAGTTTGTTGGAAGTTGAGCGTTATTTTCAACATTTTACTGACCTCTTTTTTTAGGGTTTGGAAGATTCAAGCCTAATATCTCTCATCCTATGATGACTAATAAAGCATTTTTATATGAGCCTATAACATTTTTTTGTCCTTTATATAATTTTTTTGTATTAAATGTTTTAATTTAATAATGATGTAGTAGACTTTTTTTGGAGTGATCATTATTTTTTTTTCTAGTGTTGAATCATGAATGAGACTCGTGATGTTAATGTTATTATAAGTGCCAAAAAAGTGAAGATCTTGTTATCGATGATATTCAAGAAAACCCTTTGAAAAGAGGAAAAGAAAGAGAACTTCGATGTTTGGAAAGACTTCACTATTGTAAAGTTAAAAGTGAGAAAGTGCAATGCAATCAATGCAAGTTATACATGAATAAAAATAAGGATGGCGCAACAACACAATATAAAAGGCATCTTCAAACTTGTCCAAAAATTTTAAGGAAAGGACAACTACTTATCACTATGGGCAAATCAACATTTACATCTCGATAGTGAGAGTAGATGCAAACTTGGAAGTATGATCATGCTAAAATTAAAGAGATTACATCTCATATGATCATGGTGCATGAGTTGCCTTTCACTTTACAGTATGAAGTGTTTAATATTTTGATGAAGGTCGCTAGTCCATAATATGAGAAAATTTCAATGCAATGGCAAAAGCAAGATTGTATCGAGTTATGAAATTGAGAAGAAACGATTGAAAAGTTTGTTAAGTTCAAGAGGGATGATAAGCATAACAATGACTTATGGAAGTCGACAAAAAAAATCAATATATATCACAGGCATTTTGTTGATAAAGAGTGGTGTCTACAAAGAGGGTTTTAAATTTTGTTGATGTTAATCCATACATAGAGCACATGATATTCATGATGCTATTTATAAATATTTGAAAGAGTGAAAAAGGCAAAGTTTTAGTGTGATGGTGGATAATGCTTCATATAATGACAAAGCGTTTTATGTGATAGCATAAACTTTCAAAAGAAGCTTCCATTGAATGGGAAATTATTTCACGATGTTGTGCACACATATTAAATCTCATAGTGCAAGATGGTCTTTCTATGATAAGTCATATTATCTATAATATAAAAGTGTGAAATATATTTCAACTTCGCAAAGATTAAACTGCTCAATGAAATTTCAAAGCAACTTAAACTTCCTAATAAGAGGCTAATACTTGATCACTAGATGGAATGCAACATATGCCATGCTTTTAGCGGAGTTGAGAAGTATTTCCTCGCTATCAAGATAGAGATCCATCTTACACATATTCCGTGAAGAAGATTGGAATAAAGTCAAGATGTTTGCTCATTTTGGGTTTATTTAATCAAGTTACAAATATAATTTCGTGTTACATTAAATATCTTCTTTCATTTATCTATCATTACTTTTTTTTTTTTTTTTTTGTAAGTATGCAAACTTTATTTGTAGGAACGGAGTATCCAACTTCAAATCTATTTCTTTCTGATCTTTGGAGAATCAAGGATGTGTTGGATGAAGTTTCTATAAATGGTGTTGATTATATGAGATTGATGGCCTTGAACATGAAAGAGAAGTTTGACAAATATTGGGGAGAATATAACTTGCTAATTTCTATTATTGCGGTACTTGATCCGAGAAATAAGAAGTTAGCTAACTTTGCATTTTCTAAAATTTATTCTCCAAATGAAGCAGCTAAGCATGTTACAACCATTCGTGAGTCACTACAACTATTGCATAATGATTATGCAAATGCTCATGCTTCAAATATCATAGGAAATACAACTGAATGAAGAAGTTGTTAGTCACTGGCGAACACTCGCTTTCACTTTAAGAGGCAAGTCTTTGAGACCGAAGAGAAATATTTTGAAAATTATCTTAGAGTGATGCCAATGAGAATGTAAAATCCTTGATGTTTACTTAGAAGATGGTGTTCATATTCTTGATAAGAGTAATGACCATTACCAATTTGATGCTTTAGAGTGGTGGAAAGCAAACAGATTAAAATTTCCAATACTATCTAAAATGGCTTGTGATATGCTATCAATACCTATTACTACTGTTGCATCAGAATCCACTTTCAGTGCTGGCGGCCAAGTTATAGATACATATCGCTCATCCTTGTACAAGATCTCCGTTCTTATGTGTGAAGTGATTGGTTTAGAAATTATTATGGATTAAGAAAAATCAATGGTATGTTGTTCATTTTATTTATAAGTTGATAATATATTTATAAGAAAAGAGTTATATTAATTTTGTTTTTATTTAACAGATAAAGAAGACATCAAAGTCATTAATCTTTCTTGAGTCTTAGAAGGTGATATTATAAAATTTTTTGCAACCATTCAATGTAAAGAATAAGATCATGTTATTAATCCACTAAATATATGAATGATTGTATATTTTGGGAATAACTATTATCAAGTTTTGAATAGAACAATGAATGTTTTTTGAATCATTATGAATAGTGTTTTCAATGTTAACCATTTTTTTTAGAAAAAAATAATATATTTTCACTCTTATGAATTTGAAGCACTTTTCTATTTTGAGAGGTTGATAGAAGCTTGTTCCATATATAATGCTTTATATTTAGGTATGCACTCTTTTATTTTTGAGTTTTTTTTCTTCAAATTAAGTTATTTATTAATTTTTTTTGTTACAGGTGTCTTGTTTTAGAGAGAAATTGCTGTAATTTGGGAGCAACAATAAGGTATGTTACACAAATTTAATTATCTATTTTTATATTTTTAAATCGATTATTTTTTTTTTATAAAAGGTCGACGTGCCTTCTTAGTTTTTTTTTAAAAGTCACATTTTTTTTAAACAATAATCGATGGTGCTTATATTTTAAAATGAGTGTGTCATCTTCTTTTATAAATTATATGCATTATAAAATTTTAAATAGCTCTTGATTTTATGTATGTTTTTTAGTCAAACTTCCCCTTATAGAATTTTTCATGATTTATTTATTTTAAGACTAGATTTTATATTGTATGGAACTTATATCATGATTCATTATAATTTAAAGTAATCCAAACAAAAAATTAGAAAATTTTAGAACTCATTTAAAGTTTATTCATTAACTTGATTATATAATTGTTCACTTATTTCAAACAAGTCAAGACAATTCAAGCTTGAACATGATAAAATTAAGCAAGTCGAGCTTGAACATCCATGCACCAAGAATGAACATGAATAATTTATCATCAATTTACGGACATGTTCTCTTTCCAAATCCAAAGGAGAAATTTTATGCAAGACATGGAAAGAAGCATTGACGCACACTAGAAAAGGAACATGAATACTTGTATCTGATGAAAAACTCAAGGATGTGTTATATGTTTAATAACTAATGTTGACCATTCATGAAAAAAGCCAAAACTGCAAGATTCTAAACAATTAGAATCTTATTCCACTAAACATGCTTTTAAAAAATAAGTTATAGTGTAATTCAATTAATATAGTAACAATAGAAAAGAACGAGTACATACATGTCCCTTCTCTCCAACTATGAGCAAGTCAGCGCACCCATCAACAGATTCATTCTTGCCATCAACCACAGAAACTGCCTTATCAGGATCACCATCTAGAATCACACAGTCCTCATCAGAATCTTTTTGTAAAGAGCTCAATTTCTTCATGCATGATGGTGCAGAAATCTCATCAGCCACAACATCATCCAAATCCTCCCCACTTCTACATCTACAGATTCAAGCAACTCATTCAGCCATTCTTCAGATATCTCAACAGATTCATCTACCAAATTCTCCTCATCCGAACTTATATCAATGATGATATCACCTCATCCATAGAATCCAAAGAAGAATTCTTACTCTGAGAGAACTCAAAGCATACAAGATGAAGGAGTGCCGCAACAGTTCAGTGTCCACACAACCAGATTCCAATTCAACAACGAAAACCCAGCCATCATAATTTCATAAAAGAAAAAAAAAAATCAAGTTCAATATCTAAGGAAATTCGTTAAGACTTGATGAAAGATTCCACTTTATTCCAAAATAAGAAAGAACAATAAAAAAAGTTTACGTAATAACTACCAAAACAGGTCTGCGTCCGAATTGGACGGCAAAATTTGATTAAAAACAAACTAAATTAGTTCGGCTTCATCAAAATTTTGGGAAATGAAATAAAATATCTTCTTTGATCACTTTACCTTGAGCATAGATCATAAGAGAAGCATGGTAGAATCAAACCTAAATAATAGAAATTGAAATGGGATATACGGTAGGAGGAACTGACGATAGCGATTGGAGCTTAGAAGAAAAAAGTCCCGACAGTCTTCTTCTCTCCGCATATGCCGATAAACCCTAGTCTGTCATTTAAGTAAAATAATATAAAATAAAATAGGATTATTAATGTTTGCAATAGTGGTTGGTGGTGGATCGCACTGGTAGCCAGGGAGTGGAGGCTGCGAGCGGTGACAACAGCCACAGCCTATGATGACAGTAGCAACCGATAGTTTTTTTTTTTTTTTTTAAATGGGTATTCACCCAACATTACACTCATCTTATAGGTGAGGATGTTATTATGCGTAATCTCACAAAAATCTAACACCACATTCATATATAGTCTTAACTTACTTTCCTCATACGTATAGTCTCTAAAGAATCAAAATCGTAGCTCAGAACCAATAACTAAGAAAGAATATAATATGTGATCTAACTTCACAACCAACTGCGTATTCAAAATTCATTCATATTTGACAAATTTTAAAATACATTTTATTTGAACTTAAATGTGTATTTTAAATACACTATATTTTGAATGGAGGAGATCAAATGATAAAAATTTCAAAATATTGAAATTTCTTGACATTACACTCAAGAAACTCCTAAATTAGCTGATTCCCATAAATTCATTATTTGTTATTACAAATTTGACCTTAAATTGTTATCATATTTAGCATATTTTTATACAAGTTGGCTAATTGTCCAAATCTTAACCATATAAAACTCTTGGATAGTCTTAGCATTCCTCTTGTTCTATTTGATTGGAAATGGAATCAACAATTTTACAATAATTTATTAGCTCTTTGTGTCATAGAAAAATTAATTAGTAAAAAATAATGTTCATTTTTAGGAAAAAATTTTCACTGTAATTACAACATTTTAGCTTCAATTTTTTTTTATAAAATAGTTTAAATTGTGATTGAAGAAATAACTTTTAAAAACATATTTGATATTCAAAATTGTGATTGTAACTATATATATTTTTGGTGATAATAACTAATAAGCATATTTGATATTGATTGGCTAATGATTTTTTAAGTATATTAACAAATTAATTAATAAAAATCAGTCATAAACACATGAAGAAGCTTTAAGACAAACACTAGTGATGAATCATCAAAGGTTATAAAGAAAAAATTTATTGATGAGAGCTCTAAAGATAAGGATTTTTCTTGTAAAGTTAAGAAATATAAATATATATTTTCATGTTTTAAAGGTCAACTTTTTATTTGTGAGACATTAAATATCATACATAATTTAATCATAATATTTAAATTTTACATATTTATAAAATTGACATCAAATTATATTTATTGATAAATTCAAATTCATACTTTTAGTTCTCATAAAATTCTTATTAAAGAGTTAGTTGTGGCACATATATATATAAATTTCTATGAAAAATTATTACGATAGAGTAGAGGAAGTTTTTACATCCAAATTCTAAACGTAATATCATATTACTCTCAACTAATATACAATTATATATTAATTATAATATTAGGTATGATACATCCTCGTAAAATTAATGATCATCTAATCTCAAGGCATTTTCGAAATGTTTCGATCTAATCACCGATTTCAGCAAACTTACAAATAAATCGACCGCCTCGATGAGATCTAACATAGCAACATCAAGCATAGTCTGATCCGAAGCTCGAATCGACTCAGATCAAGCTATCGAGCATGAAAATGGATCCGATCCGCCAAATGGTCACCAAAATCGACATATTTATAGTTAGATCGACGGCCAAGACGAATCCAACGAATCCAAGATCACCCAATTCGACATCATTAAGGCACATCATCAAAATACACCGCTCGATCGAGGGATCGTGACTGGTCGTCCATGATGGGTTGGAGTTTTCCAATTACAAGGCCGCCACTCCCAAAAAATCTATAAATAGAGCTTCATTCTCACCTTAGAGGGACCGAATCGATTTGAAGACCGAGAGCTCGAGAACCACCACCTCGACGACGATCATCTATCACCAAGCCACCACCAAGAAGTGTCAAGATCGAGTCGCCTCTTAGAGATTGCCCCTGTGAGGACTAGAAAAGACCTTGCCGCTCCCTTTCTCCTCAAGATCAAGAGGTTGCTCCTAAGATCGCCTCGCTTTTGGGAAACTTCTCCTTGGGTTGAGTTGACCGATATTGTATTTTTCTACACTCTAATATTGTTTCCTCAGAACACCTTCTTCTCCAACTAACAGAAGCAAGGACCAGATCTTTGAACACATAGTGAAAGTTCTACAGATCGGCCCCGTGGTTTTTTCCCTTAACGGGTTTTCCAATGATAACCCCTGTTCATATCCCCGCCAGGTGTTGATAATTTTGGCTACGTTTAAGATCTCGTGATCTACCTAATAAAATTCTCTAAGACGCAAATGCTTAGTCACTGGGGAATAACAGCTCCATTGCTATATCTCCAATATGGTTGGTAAATGGGTTTGCCCAACGCCCTCATTCTCGTGATCAAGGAAGTCTCCAACACTTCTACATAACACTGTCCCGTGAGGGTCCCGCCCCTCTTTGGAAGATCGCTCAAAGGATGGAGGATTCTGAACGAAATTCTTCGACTCGCGAGAGGACCAAGAAAACGCTCCAACACGCCTGAAGAGCCACGTTCCGCGACGCCCTCAAAGATAATCCAGATTTTCTTCCCGAGAATGATTACCCGGAATGCCGGATCAACAAGTAGAGAACCCTTGGCACCACATCCAGATGTCGAACTGATACCGCCAGCTCTACTCACCCCACACGAATGACACAGACGTGAAACTGCCACCTTATACGCGATGAACTACGACGACGTGCAGAAGAGTTCGAAATAATCAATGATCCATTCTCCGCCGCTTCTTCCAAAACTCGCCCACCGAGATCATCTCGCAATACCCGATCGACGAGATTCAAGCTTCCCAAAGATGGACCTTACGATGGCACAACCGATCCAGACGAGCATATCGATCACTTTCGAACGATCATGCACATTCGCGCAAATGACTCGCTTTCAGGTCGTATTCCCGACTCTCAAAGGACAAAGCTCGCATTGGTTCTATTCGCCAAGGGGTCCGTCCGATCATTTGGAGAGCTCAGATTTTTTGTAGAAGCTCTTAACAAGAGAATCATCGTGGATTCATCACATCTCCTAATCCGCCGTAACGATGGAGAGTCCTCAAAGAATACTTCCAGGTTCTCCTCAAGCCCGACAGATACCGTGAGTAGATCCGTAACTTTGAGGGCGCGGCTTCTGAGGACTCCGCCAGATACTTCTATTCATCATTAATGCGGAGACCCATTCCTATGTCGGTCCACAATAGAGGCACAAATCTCCGACGGCTATCGCTCATCGGCAATGCTTGAACCACCAAGCAAGAAGAAGGTTCCCAAAGGTGATGTTCAAACATCTCAAAAAAAGAAGAGAGGCAAAGAACCTCCCCCAAAACCTCCTCAGAACCTCGATGACTCAATCGAGAGGAAATATACTCTCAACACGCCATGCGCGAACATCCTACCGCTATTCAGAAGAGGATAAGTGGTCGCGACCTTTAAAGCCCTGGAATTGGAAATCAAGAGAAATTCGCCACTTTCACTTGAGGGCACACCATCAAGAGTGCCACCAATCAAGGAAGAAATCGAAAGACCCATTCAATAAGGATATCCACGCCAATTGGAAAAGAATCAATCGACTCATAAACATACCCCCAACGGGGCAACTCTTAATCTCAAAAGATAAGCAAGTCAACACCAACCAAAAAGGCAAAGATCAATGGTCAACTCTGGCTACAAGCTCATACAAATATTCGACCTCTTCCATACGTTAACGCCATCGAGTAAACACTCGACAAACAACCCAGATAGTTAAAACATTGGTGGACTTCACCTCTTCCATATGTTAACGCCATCGAAAACACTCGACAAATAACCCAGATAGTCAAAACGCCCTGGACTTCCCACGACCTCTTCCATACGTTAACGCCATCGAAAACACTCGACAAACAACCCGGATAGGTCAAAACATTGGTGGACTTCCCGACCTCTTCCATACGTTAACGCCATCGAGCAAAAGCTCGACAAACAACCCAGAAAGGTCAAAAGTCCTTGTGGACTTCCACGCCTTCTTCCATATGTTACGCCGAATAATATTCACCAATAACCTAGAAAGTCAAAACTTTGTACCCACTCCACACGTGTTAATGTCATCGGATAACACTCGACAAACAACCTGATGGGTCAAAATCTCGGATTCAATTATATTCTAACATGTTAACCATATCAATTTCAACCGTTGAACCATCCATCAAGTTTCAAGAAATCTTATTTCCTACAAGAAGGAGGGACTATATCTCTCGGCCAACGCCACTATGATGAAAGATCTTCGTTGCCACCATACAAGCCACCGGTCATACCACGCCGTCATATTCCTAACTATATTATCACGCCGAATCCCGGATTTCAACCTTCCGCTGCCACCATCTTCGCTGGCCATCCTCGCAGAATACCGAAAGCTCCACCACTCGCTGATTACTGCCGCTTGTCGCTCGCCACCATCCTCTTCGCTAACCACTATTGCCCCGCTCCGAGTGACCGCTGCTTGCCATCGCCATCTCGCCGGTTATCACTATCGCCGTTCATTTCCCGCTGACACCGACGCCGCCACTGCTGATATAAACACTCGTGACTTCACCTCTTCATAGTTAACGCATCGGTAAAGACTCTAACAAACAACCTAGATAGTCAAATGATTCTTGGTGGATTCTCGACCTCTTCCATTAACGCCATCGTGCAAAGACTTCGACAAACAACCGATAGTCAAATGGTTCGACTTCACGACTTCCACAGTTAACGCCATCAACACTCGACAAACAACCTCGATGGTCAAAATCTCACCGGATTCACAACCTCTTCCATACAAGTTAACGCCATCGTAATACGCCGACAAACAACCTGATAGGTCAAAAATCCTCAACGGATTCAATTCGAATTCTTCTATACGTTAACGCCATCGGGTAACACCGACAAACAACCTCGATAGTCAAAATCTCAACGGATTCACCTCTTCCATATGTGTTAACGCCATCTGCAACACCGACAAACAACCTGATAGTCAAAATCCTCAACGGATTCACGACCTCTTCTATACAGCATCGCCAGTAACACTCGACAAACAACCTGATAGTCAAAATCCTCGGATTCAATTCAACCTCTTCCACAGAACGTTATCAAGTAACACTCGACAAACAACCTCGATAGGTCAAAATCCTCAACGGATTCAACCTCTTCCATAGTGTTAACGCCATCGCAACACCGACAAACAACCTCGATAGTCAACTCACGGACTAATTTACCTCTTCTATACAGTTAACATCATCGTAACACTGACAAACAACTCGGATGGGTCAAAAATCTCGATTCAATTCAACCTCTTCCATAAGTTAACGCCATCAAGTCACACTCGACAAACAACCTCGATAGTCAAAAATCCTCACGGATTTAATTCTTCTTCTATATGTTAACGCCATCGGTAACACTCGACAAACAACTCGATGGGTCCGGATTCAATTAACCTCTTCCACAGTTAACGCCATCAAGTCACACTCGATAAACAACCTCGGATAGTCAAAGATCTCCGCTGCCGCCAACCATTGTAGTTGACATCACTACTTATCACCGGCCACCGCTGCCGACTATCGCTGAATCTTTTCGCTGGTCACCACATCGTGCCGGCCATCTCGCCACCGATTTCGCCGCACTGCCGACCATACCGCTGGCTGGCTGACCAATTCTCGGCTAACATCGTTGCCGGCCATCACTGGCCGACTACTGCCGCCGCCACTACATGCCGGCCACTACATTTAACTATCCGGCACCCGTTAATTAATTATCATTGCCGGCATCCAACTACTGAGCCACGCCGCTGCCGACTATCTACTTCACGCCGGCCACTTCCGCTGACTACCATCGCCGGCCTCACCACCATCACCGAACTCGCACGATCGAGATAAAAAATTATTCCAAGAAGAGTGCCCAAACTCCCAGTGGCTATGCACTCTAGCGGTGGAGATGGTGGTGAGGTTGATCCAAGAAGAGTGCCCAAACTCCCACCAGGGGGAGGGCTATGCACTCTAGCTCGGGGGTAGAGGTTGATCCAAGAAGAGTGCCCAAACTCCCACCAGGGGGAGGGCTATGCACTCTAGCTCGGGGGTAGAGGTGGATCCAAAAAGAGTGCCCAAACTCCCACCAGGGGGAGGGCTATGCACTCTAGCTTGGTGGAGATGAGGTGGTAGAGGTTGATCCAAGAAGAGTGCCCAAACTCCCACCAGGGGGAGGGCTATGCACTCGCTCTGGGGA
This sequence comes from Cymbidium sinense, assembly GCA_021442155.1. Lineage (NCBI taxonomy): Eukaryota > Viridiplantae > Streptophyta > Magnoliopsida > Asparagales > Orchidaceae > Cymbidium > Cymbidium sinense. The sequence goes on along the minus strand of JAKCPB010000323.1, from coordinate 44,431 downwards.
GGTGGATCCAAAAAGAGTGCCCAAACTCCCACCGTGGGAGGGCTATGCACTCTAAGAGGAGAAGAGGAGATGAGAAAAGTGTGCCTTTCCTCTTACCTGTGGGTTTTATAGACCCTTCTAGGCGGCAAAACCGCCTAAAACCGGAAACCAATCAAAACCGCCATTTGGGTTCAAGCGCTGCTTCGGTTCGGGCCACAGGCTGGCTACGGCCCACGCGACTGCTGTCCATGCGCGCAACCGTCACGGGTTGAACTGCTGCCATGGGTCGAATCGCTCGGCCGGAACTGGCTGCACATGGCTAACCAGACATTCATGCCGCGAACTGCCACCAGTCGTGAATCGGCTGCTCGCTAATCCTCCAGATTCGCCATGCTGATTCGGCTCCCCGCTGCTCAATGACGCCGCCATGATTCATTTCGCTTATCGCAGAATCATCAGATTCGCCTGTTTCCGCTTCATGTTCGCTGCTGAAGCCCATCATACATGGCTGCCGCAATCAAGGTTCACATCATACAAGGTAATGCAAGCACAAGCGCTCATGGCCGCCATTGCAAGGCCATGGCGCCATACCATGCACCTGAAGCCTCGTTTCGCCCTGGATGGATCCAGAATCAAATTCGTCACAAGATACCTACACATTTGCCCCCGCACGCCTTGAAGTCATAATTCAGGTTCTATGAAGACTGTTTCTCAAAATGCTAGCTTGATGGATTCTCAAATTTCATTGAAGAATTTGCTATTTTCAAGATTTGACATATATTTTGATGATCAGATAATGTCACCCAAAAAATAGTAACCGATACATCCTCGTAAAATTAACTGATCAAGCACGAATCTCATTTTCGTAAATGCTTCGATCTAATCACCGATTTCAAAGAAACTTACAAATAAGCCTCGACGAGACTAACATAAGAACATCAAGCATACCGATCCGAAGCTCGAATCGACTCGCATCAAGTTATCGAGCATGAAAATGGATCCCGATCCGCCAAATGGTCACCAAAATCGACATATTTATAGTCGGTCGGCTCGTCAGGCGAATCCAAGATCGATCACCCAATTCCGACATCATTAAGGCACCCGGATCATCAAAATACCGTCGATCGGGGATCGCGGTCAGATGGGAGTGGTTGGAGTTTTCCACGAATTCTGAGGCACTCCCAAAATCTATAAATAGAGCTTCATTCTCACCTTAGGGGAGGCCGAATCGATTTGAAGAGCTCAGAACCACCGGTCGACCTTGGCCGACGATCTATCACCACAGAGTGGTCGAAGATCGAGCTTCGCCCGGAGATTGCCCCAGGAGATAGAAAAGACCGGTTCGCTCCTTTCTCACGAAGATCAAGAGGTTGCTCCCAAGATCGGTTCCTGCCGCTTTTGGGAAACTTCTCCTTGGGTTGGAGTTGACGATATTGTATTTCTACACTCGAATATTGTTTCCCACACACACTTCTTAACTAACGAGAAGCAAGGACTCTTTTGAACACAGTGAAAGTTCTACGAGGCCGGTGGTTTTAGGTTTTCGCATTATAACCCTGTGTTCATATCACTGCTTGTGTGTTGGATAATTTTTGGCTCGAAGATCTATCTCGAATAAAATTTCAAGCAACAAGGTATTATCATATAATTACTTATATCAATACAAAATAATACATTATTTTACGTCTGATTGTGTTTTGGCTAAGTCTTAACTAATATTATATTATTTAAATCAAGATGTAGAGTTATGTCTAAACTCTACATCTAGACACTGTATATAATAATCTCTAAATTTTTATAGGGCATTGAATATATAAATGTGAAGAAAAAAATAGTAGCATCAGTACAATATTCTCTAAAAAAAAAATTTGCCCCAATGGGAACATGAAATAAAAGAGTCACATGATCTACAAATGGAGAGATTCTTGCTAGTTATAAAGAGAGCAAGTACCTACCGTCTTTTAGCTCGGTTGGTGGCGTGCCTAGAACCCCGGACCGAGTTTCCTCCGGATGGGCTATCGCAAATGGTGGGGAAAGTAAGGGGGGGCATGGGTGATGAATGTGCTACAGGCTCAGTGAGATTAGTCATGATACGTCACATATAAGATGAGTAAGATATTGGGTGGATACCCTTCCCAAAAAAAAAAAAATAAAGAGAGCAAGTTGCCCCATCCTTATACATAGAACGATAAATTTGCAAATAAAAAATGTTAACAAACAATAACAGTAATCTCCCCCACGGGACAAATTTGTAAAGATAAATAATTTAAAAACTAAAGTGCAAAAAGACAAAAAAAAAAAAAAATATATATATATATAATATAAAGCCCATACATGCTTGATGCTCCCACCAAAAAATAAATAAATAAATAAAATCATAATTCTCGAGCCTCGAATTATTTAAGTTTTAGAAATTAAAATTAGAAATTATAACTCCAGCCCTGCAATCTGCCATCTCATAAAGCTGGTTTCGTATTTTTCTCATTTTGATATTGGCCCAAAAAGCCTAAAATAGCCTATTCTATATAGCATGAGTCACACTCTGCTAAACTTCAAATTTCTCAGAAGGGTGAAATCAGAAATACAAATATTTAAAGGTGTCAATTCGTATTAATGTATCTGACTTAAGAAGTTCACTTTTTCAGAATAAAACCTAACTCTATTATTAAATAAGTATAAAAATTAAATACAATCAAATGAGCCATTTAAACATTAATTATAGCTCAAATCAGATAAATTAAAATTAAACTATAATTAATGAGTTAAAATTAGGATAAATTTGAGTTAAAGAGTAAACATAAATATGACTCAAATGTCAATTGAGTCACTTTAAGCTTAAATTTTATTGAATCCAGTCATAATATATCAGATCAATTTATATATATATATAATTTTTTTCAATAAAAAAATATTTCTCATTAAAATAGTGGGGTGATGGTCTAAACGCAAGTGGAATTACAAAATATTTTAAGTCATAATATATATATATTTTTTAATTTAGAGTCATTATCTTATTTTATATTGTAAGAAAATATTTTTATTTAATTTAATTTCCAATTTTATTATATATAAACTAACATACATTTTAATTTTATATTGTTAAAGTAATTGAAAAAAAATTAAAGGGACAATTGAAATTTCAAAATAAAGGCTATAGATTTCTAAATCATTTTATTTATTTTCATTTTCTTTGCTTAATCATATATGAAAATAAAAGGTTGGAGTCTACTTTCAAGTTGCTCTTATCTCAATTTTATTGTGTGAATGATAAAAGATAGTGAAGATATATTCAACTTTTCATATGACTTAGCTAAGTTAGGTTCTTATATCACCATTGATGTTGGAATCTCATAAATCCATTTTCTTTCAAATTCAATTGCAATTTTTGTTAATTTTTTTTTTTATATTTGTAAATTTAATACATTTCCTTTGTGTGAATTAACTTTATATCATTCATTGATTATTTATATAATACTTTCAAGCAATAATCATAATAAAGTGACATTTTTATTTAATTTTGAGAATTTATTAAAAAATTATGTTAATGTATTATCATCATTCTTATCAAAGGATCTGTGTCGAATGAGTAAAGCTTTTCGACTAAGCTAAGAAATAGTGCACTAGTGGTCACCAAATATAATGGTGGAAGGAGAGGGTAGCTGAGGGAGGCAGTCGTCATCCCTAAATTTTTACTGAATAATAATATTATGTACTACACTTAAGATTTCATGCCCCCTTAAATTTAAGTTCTCGATAATAATTTAGTCTTTTTTTTGTCACCCCTCTCTTCAAGTTCTAGTTCTGCCACACCAATAGCCACACCAATACTATGAGGTCACATAAGACTTCTACCATATCAAAAAAAATAATAATAATAAAGTGTATGGATGGCACTCAAAACTCTTGGAGAAAAACCATTATAGAATGACTAAAAAAATGTGTATTGCACTTTTTATAAGTTAAATAAAAAACCCTTAATATATTAACAAGCAAGTGATGATGGGGCCTCACCATCTTGCAAACAAAGATGCATATAATTGGCATTGCAACTTTGATTTTTATAAGAGGGCATAGTGCACAATCTCATGAGATATTCAATGATAATACTAAGGTGATTTAAAAAAAAAAAGTTTTCACTACTTTAACATGAGGGAGGAGGACCTTTTTATAAGAGATTTACACTAAATAATTTTCATCTTCAAGAGATCTTTCCTCAATTTCTTAGAGCCATACCTTTTTTGCCCCCTTATCCTTTCAATTTGTATAGACTTGAATGGCATGAATAAAGAATTAATATAAAATATGAGATTAAGGGTGTATTTGAGATAACTTTTCACTTTTTTTAGAAGAGTACGAAAAAACAGTGCTTTTGCTATCAGCTTTTTAGCTATTTTTCAAAAAAAATTGTGGTAAAAAAACTGTTTTAAGAATTAGAGTTGTTAGAGTGTGGTGGCTGTCAAAAAATTATTTTTTAAAAATCTTAAAAAAATATATTTATAACATAATAGTTTTTCAAAAAGCTAATTTATCCACAATAACTTTACAATCAACTTTTCAAAAAGCTATGCTATCCCAAATAAACTCTAAATCTAAGAGCAGAGAGAGAGAGAGAGAGAGAGAGAGAGAGAGAGAGAGAGGGTTATACTTTATATATTTTATCTTAGTAATCATAACTTCCATAATCTCCATGCCTATTTAATTATTATACTTTTAGTTTCTTTTTTATTTTACATTTGAATTTACTCCTTTCATACTCTACATTTTTTTTTCTTTTAAGAATTTTAAAAAACATTAACAAACATATCACACAACTTTTATATATTTATATATCTAATATCTAAATTTTCATATTTACATATATAATACTTTACTACGCATGTAAATATGCATTTCACTTTTTAAATACATATGATATTTATATTTTTGATGTGATATTAAAAATTTTAATGTTATATACATAAATATTAATGTTTAGAAGCAAGATATTTAAATATATTAAGAGCTATGTGGTGTGTATGTAAATTCTCCTATTTTTAATATCTCTCCCTTGTAGAATTTTTCACTCAATTTTGTTGACTTATTATTTTGTATATGATATGAAGAGTCTTTAATAGTATTAATGACTTGTGAGCTCATAACCACACTTAGAGGCACTAATTTAAACCTTTTTTTATGATTATAAGTTAGATCAATTGAGTCAAATGTATCCTCAATCTAATGTCAAAATATAAAATTATTATATTTGGAAGGGTATCCACCCAACACCCCACCCCATCTCATACAACATAATATCATCAACTAATCCCTGCCTAAAGCGCCACATTCATCACCCACGCGTACGTCCCCTTGATGTTACATGCGCTCTCCACCCTGGAGATGAATCCAACTCGGTCCGGGGGAGTAAATCATTGATTTTTTGTAATCACTGACAATGAATGCTATTGGACTTATTTGGTTAGCTTTAGGGTTTATTTAGTTAAACTTCAATCAATCATGAATGCTATGGGACTTATGGATATGAAACCTAACACATGATTACCAATCCAATCATATGTATCTCACTATCAAATAAATTTGGTTGCTTTATATTGACTTGGTTGGGTAATGTATTGTAACACTAGCTAACATATTTGTGTCAAAAGTTGTCTTGGCAAGTAATGTATGGAGAAGATTTTTATATACAAGGGCAGAACCAACCTCTCTTCTTAGGAGGAGCGACAAATTTGTATATCAGGCAAATAATAGAGGATAAAAATAATTTTTAGAATGAATAAATGATTAATTTACCTATCTTTTATAAGAGATTATTATAAATTTCATATATATATATATATATATATATATATATATATATATATATATATATATATATATATATATATATATAATAAGAGAGAGATAGTGAGTAACAACTCAAGCACATTAAAGATCCACCACACATAACAAGCCAATAATCAAGACAAAACCCTCTTTAATTCAAAAGAAAAAAAAAATTCCATCAATATTTCAGACTACCCACCCATATTTCATCTCATTAAAAAGAGAGAAATTTATACACGAGACATAGAGAATCTTCAACAGTGAGGCCCAAACAGGAGAGATAACAAAATATAATTTCCTCTACTCACCCGTTCTTCCCTCCTTCCTCACCCGCACCTGGTCCCAATTCTGATGGTGGGAAGACAAACTCCACATGGCTTCAGGAAAAGGCCAAAAACTCATCTCTGTCTCCCACAAAACATTCATTCTCTCTTCACATTGCGGTTTTCCCCAATCTGTCAGCACCGAGAGCTTCAAAATCTGCAAACAACCCCGATTCAGAAAAGCCTTGAACTCAAAAAGAAGTTTGGGTTAAATTACTAGAGTTATTAACATGAATCAGAGATAAACTTAACAAATTCTTAAATTAATAAAATGACACCTGATTCTTCATATCTCCTTCTCATATCATTCCTCCACCACATATCAAAATATAGAGAGAGAGAGAGAGAGAGAGAGAGAGAGTATTTCATCCAAATATAATGATTTCACCTCAATCATCTTGTTTTGAGTGAAATATCATAATTTTAAGTGAAAGTTCTCTGTTTTTTTTTTCAAAACGAAAATTTAATTTTGGGTGAATTAATTTGCATCTTATGAAAATACTTCATTTTCATGCAAAGAAAGAATGGTAGGATGCATGATATGAAGAATTTAATTTTCTGCGCTAATTTAAGAAATATTACATCAGCTCTTATAGAAGAAATTGACGGCACCTACCTAGATATTGAATCTATTTGAATAGTAAAACATTAATTAATATAAAATCAAATCACACTTTTAATAAATTATGATCAGGTAACAGCGACATGAAGCATCTCTATCTGAGCATCAGGTTAGTAGTGCTTTCATAAAAGCTCACCATCTTTCTTTTCAATAGATTTCTGGCAAATAGAAGGCAGATGACCAGGAATCCCAGAGCTGCAGCACCTCCCACTACAATGGCCACTGTCTTCCCTGTTTGCTGACCTGCTTCAACAGCGACCAGAAAAGTATGAAAGCTTCAACTTTTCATAGAGGAAGAAAATTGTGCAAATTTTATAATTTGTCTGCAATTCATTAGAATTTGATGGAGATCAGGAAGAAGCTGTAATATCAATAGAGTTTATATTTTTAAAAAGATTTAGATGTGCTTAAAAACTTCACCTTTCCTAATTTGTGTAGGGGCAGTTTGCCACCTAATCACCTTCTTAAAAAAAATATAAGAAATCAAACCACACAAGAATGAAGATTTGTTTAAGGGATTATACTCTCACGTGGGAGAGAAAAAAAAAAACTATATAAACTGTCTTTGATTGGATTGAGTGTTTCAAATCTAAGATGTGATATGGGATTCGATAAAAGAATTTAACTGGAGAAGAAAAGTTAAGTTTTTAAATCCATACAAAATAATTGAATAAAGCTAGACCAAAGGCAAATGGAGAGAATAGAAAGCTTAAGATTGGAAGAAAATCCAGATTTATAACATTTAAACAGATTATACAAAACACAGATGACAATTCAAATCCAATTTCACAATCAAACTTGACAATTTAAGGAAGTAGGTATAAAGTGCATCTAATTAAAGCTAACTGGTTTCATCACTTCAGAAAAGAATCAAAAAAATCCAGAGTTAAAATAGAGATCAGAACCAAATATCAAAGGAAAATTGGCTTATTAAGAATCTAAAGTCACCGTGCTTGCCTACCTCCTCCATCACCGCCTCCACCCCCGCCGCCACCACCAACACCACCCCCACCGCCGCGAGGAACTCCATTTGGGTAGTAGCTGTAACTAATGTAGCACTTATGTAGATAAACCTGACCGGAGTTAGCCCCGCCACACTCGACTTGTGACTTCTGCACAGCTTGCTGGACACACTCGCCACAGTCAGCTCTAGAGAGATCTCCCTCACACTGCGCCATGGCATAAACCGACTGGTAACTAGTGGCGAAGAAGCCTCCACCGCCGGTCACCCCATTCTCCAAGCTCGAGAGAGCGGTGTCTCTCTTCTCCTCAAACCCCTCCCCTCCACCCCCACCAGAACCGCAGGTCTTGAAAAGCATCTGCGTTCCCGATATCTGAGGAAATCCGGAGATCTCGTAGAGCACGTAGCAGCCAGCGAGCTGGATGCGCGCCGCTACCGCGGCGCCGCAGATAGAGCTCCACATTGGAACGGCTTTGGCGACGCAAGCGGCGCAGTCGGAGGAGCTGAGATCGCCGCGGCATTGGAAGAGACCGAAGATCGGTTGGCTGGATGTGGAGGAGGTGGTGGTCTTGTAGAACTTGGACACAGCGGCTTGGGAGATGATGGTGGAGGAGAGGGAGGCGAGGGTCTGCTGCGCGCCGCCGCCGGAAATTGCTGATCGGCGCAGCCCTTATAGATGAGATCGTAGATGCTGGCACCGGAGGCGACAGCGAGGAGGGACATCAGAGTGACGATAACCGTCGGGAATAAGAGACTCGGCTGTGAGGCAGAAATTGGGAGAGATGGGGGCTTCGAAATGCCCATCTAGGGTTTTTCTCTCTCCCGACCACCTCTTCTTCGCTTCAGCCTTTCTCTCTCTATCTAGCTCTAATCCTCCATGCCTGCTCTTTCTCTTTTCAATTACTCGTTTCTCTCTCCAGCCTTTTTCTTTTCGTCATCTTTTTTTTTTCCTTCGGTTTTTCAAATTTTTTATTTGAAATTTTCGAATTATTTTAGCAACGGTCATAATGACAGTAATTATTCATATTTATAATCTAATTTATTTTAAAATTTTAATTTGATAATATTAAAATATAAACACTATAAATCTCATTGTCTTAACTAATTTTATTTATAAATGTATTTAATTATATTCATGCAATTATGCAAATATTATTGTAGGTGGAGGGGAGGAATGATCAAGACTTTTTAACTTTTCTGAAAAGCAAGACACTGAACTGAAGAATGGGGGCCAAGGAATGGCGGATTTCCCTTTTTAAAGTTGGGTTTTTTATTTTACTTTGTTTATAATTAATTTATTTATAATTTAGGTTTATTTGTTTATATTATATGATTGGCGTGGTAGGTTATTTTTGATAAAAATATGATTTTTATTATTGCTTTTAGAGAGAGAGAGAGAGAAGGCTCCTATGATATTGACATTGTGATAAGATTGAATCTAAAGAATAATTTTCTTATAATTGATATGATTTTTAAATTTATTCAATTAAGCATGGATGTCTATACAATTTTCTTAAAATAAAACTTTACAACAACAACAACAACAACAAGCCTTAATCCCACTAGGTGGGTGTACATGAATCCTTCGCTCCATTGTGTCCTATTATGTCAAATTCTCATTTAATTCGAGTATACTAAGATCATTTTTTATACATCTTAACCAATTTTTTAGGTCTACCTCTACCTTTCTTAACATAAGGAAAATCTAATGCATCTACTCTCCTAAGGTCATCTGACTACCGACGCTTTATGTGGCCAAACCATCAAGGCATTCTCCCTAATCTTATCTACCACGGAGCTACAACTTTTTCCCAACATACTCATTTTGCATTCTATCTCTAAGGGTAAAGCCACTCATCCACGAGCATCCTCATCTCTCAGAACACTTAACTTAGTTATGTTTCTTTTATTGGCCAACATTCTCGCACTATAAGTCATTGTGGTCTTACCACCATCTTATAAAATTTTCCTTAAGTTTAAGTGGAACTTTTCTATCACATAATAGGCCGATGCATTCCTCCACTTCAACCATCCAACTTGAATTCTACTAATAATATCTCCATCTATTTCACCATCATTTTGAACAATAGAGCCTAAATATCAATCGCCACTCTTATTAATGACTTGATCACCTAAAGTCACAACACTACCACTAAAATTTCTACAACTAAAATTACACTCCATATATTCGCTTTTAGATCTGCTTAAACTAAAACCTTTATACTCTAAAGTCGACCTCCATAATTCAAGTTTCATTGGACTCTCTCTAGTCTTATCAACAAGAAGAATGTCATCAAAAAGCATACACCGGTACATCTTCTTGTAAATGCCTCGTAAGAACATCCATAACTAAAGTAAAAAGATAAGGGCTTAATGTTGATCCTTGATGTAATCCAACTGAAATAGGAAAATAGTTTGTCAATCCTCCTTGTCTTAAAATAAAACTTTATTTAAAAAAATTTAAATCTTAAAAATTATTTAAATGTTGTTCAAATTTTAATTTTAATAAATTTATAGAAAAATAATAACTAAATCAAGCTTGGATCAATTATATTATATAATAGAGTAAACAATCATGATTGACAATTTTAATTTGGATCATAATGATCACTTATCATGAAAAAAGTATATTTATGATGCCTAGCTTAAATAAGGGAGAAAAGATTACTATGCCTCTTAAGATATGTATGCCCTAAAAACTTAATGGGAAATTTACATACATATCACGCAATTCTTATGCATTTACATATTTCACATCCAAACTTGAATATTTACAAAACTAGCACTTTCTATGCTCAAAAAAGTGCATTTCACTTGAAAAAAGTAACAAGGGTGGTATTTTTGATGTAATAATAAAGATTTAGATGCTATTTAAGTAAAAATTAAAGTTTAGGTATGAAATACGTAAATTCATAAGAATTGCGTCGTATATATATAAATCCCCAAACTTAATTCATAGATTCTCCCATTAATTGCTCCTCAAATTACCTCCATCGATAAACCAAAATCTAATTACTGAGATTCATCTAAACCGCTCCTCTTGTGATCCTAATTATGATGTTGGGATATCTAATAAAAACTCATTTAATCACAAAACAATATATTGGCATACAAATCCTAATATTTTCTATAAAACATGCAAATTTATCACAAACTTCAATCAACATAACCTTTCATGATATATAACATGCATCAAATTTGCCCCTTTTAATATTTTTTTTAATTTATGTGTTGATTTATAAGGTAGGTTGAACTAGCAAAACTAAATGATTATAAATTAAAATAGTTTAATTATTGATATATTTGATGATAATAATCATGTTAAAAATCATGTGAAATTGTTTGTTTTCGTATATTGTATGCTTTCTACATGACTATGCTCTCTCTTAAAAGTATCAGTGTGGCATGACGACTAATTGATGGATAGAAAGTGGCTTAGGCTTCGTTTGGGAGGGCTTTTTTAGTGTGTTTTGTTTTTGAGAGCGTGATTTTTTAATTTTGATACTCGTTTGAATAGTGTGCTTTTTGAAACTGAGTTTTAGCTCCATCTCACTGAAAGCTCCGTTTTAGCCTTTTTTTAAAAAGCAAAAGACAAATAACTTTTCAGGAAATACTTTTAAACCAGCTTTTTAGGAATTTGAAAAGCTTAGCTAAATGAAGCCTTAGTGTAGGTAGATAGGCCAACACAAAGTGCCCAAATAACCAACGGTATAGTCATAAACCATCTCGTACTGTGCGAGAATCTTTATAGTCCTTAAAATGTTAAAAGAAGATAAAATTTTGATTTCAGATGAATATTAAAATTACAATTTTTACTTCGATATGAACGTAATACATGGAAGTTAATTAAAATCACACTTCACTTTTCCCACAACAAAACTAAATATTTTGAGACTTACCTTCATTAAAACATGTAATTAAATTTTTTTTAGAGGATAGATATCATCTAAAAAAGATTTATCCCCTAAAGTGAATGTAATAAAAAATTTAAAATTTTAAAACAAAACACCATAAATAATAAAACTAATTTAAATAAATATTAAAAATAAAAATATGATAAGTAGCTCCCTAATGGGATAACATAGTTGTATTTAGAGAAAATTTTTTTTGCAAAAAAAAAAAATCTAATGTTTAAATCACACGCTTTGCATGACATATTATTTTTGGTTAACTAATTTTTATAACACGTGAAAAAAAAAATACAATTATATTAAAAATATGTTATAAAAAATCATTCAAGATAAAAAAAAAAAAAGTAAACTATACAAACATAAAGGCATGTAGTTGAATACTTAGGAGAAGATCTATTATTCTTTGTATGAAATCCTAAGTTTCCAATGAAGATAGGATTGTTAACTTGGTTTGATGAAGCCGTGTCTTATTGGGTGAAGTTATCTACTTGATAACATTTTGTCTATTGGGTTATCATGTCATCTTAACCTATATGAGTTAATTGCAAACCTATAGACCTTATTGTAAGTGCCTAATTTATTGTCATTGTTAGTCTCATTCTCTTAGACTGCCTTGAGTTGGGCCAACATAATTTTGGACTGGGCATTTGAGATATTTGCATATAGAATATATGATACATAAAATTAATCTATATTAAGTGATGAAAAATAATTTAGTATTAAAACTCTCAAATATAATGATGATGATCATAAATAAGTATGTAGATTAAAATATTAAGAGTCAATTATTAATATAATTAGTTAAAAATTATTAAATTTTATATAAATACTTAAATATAATTAGTATTTTTAATGTTTATTGATTAATATCTTTCAATTACTAAATCATGAATCTTTTCTTAATTAAAAAAATATAAATCATCTCAAGTTTTTTAAGGTCAGATATTGAATTTGAACAAGAACAAATTTAAGATTTGATCACCACATATATTTTTAATATATTTTTTATTTTTAAATTAATTTAATTATTTATCATATTTTTTTATAAAATTTCAGATTAAACAACTAGCCACCTCCTCCACCAAGGATCTGATTTGGAGCAACTGTAATTTTTGAAAAATTAGTATGAGAAAAATAATTTTTTTAAAAGCTAATATATATATATATTTGAAATATTTAAATATTAGGTTTTTAATAATCCTACACTTTAACATTTCTAATTTTCAGAAGTAATTTTCAACACAAAAATTTTTTAAATGTATTAAAAAAATTAATAATCAAATACAACTTTAATTGATTTCTGAAAACAATAAAAAGCTATCTCTACTCTAAAACATCCAGTTGCTATGACGGGTCCAGTAATTGAACTTTTCTTTGTTTTAACTTTTTTTTTTTTTGTTATTTTAAAAAAATGAGAGCCAAAACTTAAATTAAAATAAAAAGTGAAATTTATAAACATATGACATAATTTTATATATTGATATTTTTAATATTTAATTATGTATATTTTAATATCATAATTACACTAATATATATATATATATATAGTTTTTTTATTAATATTAATAATATTTTGATTGAATATTAATATTTTTAGTTTTAATAAAAATATTAAAATTTATGTATTAAATATTTAAATATGTAAGAATTATGTGATATGTAATAAACAAATAAATACACGTTCATATTTTAGACACAAAATGACAAAAATGATTATTAGGTTTTTGCACTATTGGATGTGCCATAAATACGCAAATTTTGTAAGTACAATCCTCTGGACCTCTTCTCATGTGAAAACTGAAATCTTTGTTGTTTAGAAAAATATTTTATTTATGTTCATTTTTTCTCTATTTAAAAATATCCTAAAACAAAAATAAAACATGAACATTATGCAATAAAAATTCATATTCATTAATATATATATATATATATATATATATATATATATATATATATATATATATATATATTTATATTTATATTTTCACAACTTGATATCAATTATTATGTCATTCGAATTTATAATAGATTTTTAAATTAAGTATAATAAATAAAAGAATTAAATGATATTATAAAAACAGTATATATATTATTATATAATATAAATTTAAATATATATTATATAATACTATATATTTAAAAATATATTATATAATATATATTTTTAAAAATATAATACATAATAATAAAATTCCCCTAAATCATATTTGATATGAGAATGACGCGAATATAAGTGAAATAGTGACAATTTTGGAAGATAATCTAAAACAATATTATGAATATATTTTAATTAAAGCGAAATAACTTATTTATAATATAAATTTCTATTATCAAAATGTATGTTTTCAAAAAATGTATATAATAATTTGTTAAATAATTATTTAATAAAAAATAACTATAATAATTTATATTATATGTGATATATGATGTTCATAAATATAATTATTTACAAGATAATGTGACCAATTTTAGATACATAATTGTTGTGCAAGAAAATCACAGAAGAAAGTTACATCTTAAATTGTCATGAGTCCAACACACACAGAGATGTTTAATTAATAATAAAACTCAATTTTATGTGAAAAACCTCAAAAGAGGGAAAATCACTCGGCCTAGCCCAAGAAAAATCTTCCACAATGTATATATTTCAAAGTACAAAATTTTCCGATAACGGATGATGTAATTAGGTAACTAATGATGAGAATCCCAAAATCAAACAATCAATAGTCATATGATCAGGTTGCAGAATTAGAAGATAAATGATGAACAACGGATCAATGATTGACGATGAAGGTCGTCATGATGGTCATCGACGGAGATTTGTGGTAGAGTGAAAGTTTATGCCTTAGCCTTATTATGAAATCCAGCACACACACAAGTATTTTAAGAGTAAACAAGAAAACTCTAGAAATTTTTATGTGAAAAAATCTCGAAAAGAGGGAAAAATCACGGGGCTTAGCCCAATAAGAATCTTCCACTATGTATTTATTTCAGAGTACAAAATTTCCGATAACGGATTACAAAATCAGAGAGAAAGAAACGACAATGAGAATCGTAATCGATAACAACATATATAGTCACGCTCAAGTTGAATGCTAAGGTGGTAGTAATGATGATGATGAACAACGGGATCGATCGACGGCGAAGGTCGCCATGATGGTGACCGATGGAGATTGACGACGGCAGCGACGGCCGATACGGCGCGGCGGGTGGACAACCAAGTGGTGGCACAATTATGCTTAAGATTTTCGCTTTAGAGCTCTTTCCTCTCTTTCTGGTCACATTCATATGAAGAAAAGTTATTTATATCGGAGGAGTGGCGCCTTTATAAATACATGTAAAATCCAACCACTCCTATCCATCGGACGACTCAAAATGATTCCCTTGACCATATGATATATTTTGTGTATTTAAATGCTCAAATGAAGTTGAAATTATGAGATCTTAGGTTTGTTAGATCCAGCTCGTCAAGGCACTCGATTTGACTATAAACACTCCATGTTTAAGAGCCGATTGATAATAAGCGTTTGATCTCAGTTAGTCTTGATTCAGAATCAGATTGATTTCAACATCAAGATTCGTGCTTCAACTAGTGAAATTTTCAAGGTCATATCAGTTCTCCCTCTATTTTTGGATGATATTATCTCAATCATCCAAAAATATATATGTCGAATACTTCAAAATAGCATATTCTTCAATGAAATTTGCAGATCCATTAACCATATATTTTGAGAGAGATCTTCATGAGCACAAGATTATGATCACGCCGAATAATGTGGTCTTGGATGTGGCTACGCGCAAGGTTTCGGGTTATGGACTCATACAACATTTATAGGTGCTTTGGGTCATTTGAAGGTCGGCCAAGGAAGGAGGTCAGTCATGTCTGGAGGTCATAAGGGTCGACGAAAACCACGCTGGTCGCTTCACGGAGCGGTCTGCCAGATCACATGCAGCGACGCAGTAAACTGACGCCGCTGGCCGCGGGTCTACCGCGACGGGAGCTGAGAAATGGACGCGGCGTGGGTCGGGAGTGGCTGAGCGACGGGCCGAACTCGTGTCGAGTAGGAGGTGGGTCAATACCGGTATGTTGTCTTTTTGCTGCCTGCTTTGAGCGGTTTGAACAATTATTTTGATAATTTTGACCTTTTGCCTATGGTCTATAAAACCCCTTTGGGCCAAGGGAGGAGGCACACTCCTCAGTGTCTCTTCTTAAGAGAAGTCATTCAAAGGCAATCCACCTCACGTCATTATCGATTTTTCTCGAAAGAGGCATCAACCGCCTGACCGACCGGTTTTTGAGGCGATCAAGGCCCATGGTATACTTCATTGTTCGATTTTCTCGAAGAGGCGCCAACCGCATTTGACCGACCGTTTGAGGCGATCAAGGCTCACTGAGATACGTCGTTGTTCCATTTTTCCTCGAAGAGGCGTTAACCGCTGACCGAGGTTGAGGCGATCAAGGCCGGGCGTTGTTTTTTTCCTCAAAGAGGCCTCCACGGACGCTCGAGGCAAGCGCCCTGCATCATATCTACGCTTTTTCGAGAAAGGCCAATCATTTGCTGCAGGTTCGTGAGGCACCGCGTCCGCAAAGCATTACATGTGTCTACGCTTTTCCTCAAAAGAGGCATCAATTGTACTAATTGGACCGACCGGGTTCCAAAGCGATCATCGGCGACGATAACCAAAGACGGGGGTTTATAGCGATGCCCGATGATAGTGGCTGGCTAAGAATCGGGCGAAAGTCGGCGGTGGCGACCAGCGTAGAATCGGCAGGG
Source organism: Cymbidium sinense (assembly GCA_021442155.1). Taxonomy (NCBI): domain Eukaryota; kingdom Viridiplantae; phylum Streptophyta; class Magnoliopsida; order Asparagales; family Orchidaceae; genus Cymbidium; species Cymbidium sinense. The sequence goes on along the minus strand of JAKCPB010000323.1, from coordinate 28,040 downwards.
ATGACCGGCAACGATGGTGGTGACCAGCAGAGATTGCCGACGATGGTCGGCGACGGTAGTTGGCAGCGGTGACCGATGACGGTGGTTCCGATGACATCGGCTGGCAAACTCGCACGTACGAAGACATCGGCGGGATGACCGATGATGGTGGTGACGCAGAGATTGTCTAATGGTCGGCGGGACCGGCACGCAGCAATACAGTGACCGACAACGCGTGGTTCGCAAGGGTAGTCGGCAGTAATAGTATAGCGACGTGGCAGAATCGAGCATCGGCAGTGATGACCGCGGACGATAACCGAGACGGCGACGGGACGGATCTTTGACTTATCCGGGTTGTTTGTCGAGTGACTCGATGACATTAATCGTATGGACCGTCGAATCAACGAGAATTTTGACCTATCAGGTTGTTTGTCGAGTGTTACCCACGACGCTTAACTATGGAAGATGCCGAATTGAATCCGCAGAATTTTGACCTATCCGAGGTTGTTTGTCGAGTGTGACTGATGACTTTAACTCGTATGGAAGAGGTCAATTAATCCGTGAGATTTTGACTATCCGGGTTATTTGTCGATGACTCGATGATGTTAACTCGCATGGGGTCAATTAATCTGCTAAAGATTTTGACCAATGAGGTTGTTTGTCGAGTGTTACCGCGACGTTAACCTATATAGAAGAGATTGTGGGAAGTCCACCAAGAACCTTGTTAGGAAACTTGGTCGCCATACAAGATGAAATAATGGGAATCGTTCCCATGGCCAAATCGTGCTAGAAAATCGCCATGTAGATAAAAGTTTACGCTTATTTGTGTGAAATCCAAAGACACACAATGTATTTAAATAGTGAACAAGAAAACTCAATTTTATGTGAAAAATCTCAAAAGAGGGAAAAATCATGGCTCAAGAGAAATCTTTCACTATGTGTTTTATTTACAAGTTTTTCGAGGGGATTACGTAATTATATGAGAAGATGGACAATGGAATCACAAAATCGATAACAACAACAACCATATAGTCACGCTCAGTTATAATCAGCTAGTGGTAGCAGATGATGGTGAACAGTGGGGAACATCCACTAACGAAAAGTCATCATGATGGCCGAAAGATTGACGACGACGAGGATCACGGTATACCGACGGCGGTGGCGTGGTTGGTAACTAACGGGTGGTCGGATCATCAGTGGTGACGATTTTAGAGGATTTTCAAGCTCTCTTCTCTCTCTTCTCTCTCTCATATGAGGAATGAGAGTTATTTATAGATTGGAGGAGTCAGAATACATGCAAAATTGAACCACTCCACTTCATCGGACGGCTCAAAATGATTCCTATGATCATTTGATATATTTTAAGTATTTGAATGCTCAAATGATGTCAAAATTATAATATCTTGGGCTTGTAAGATCCATGCCGACGCCGATTGACTATAAACACTCTGATGTTTGAGAGCTATTTAAAGATTTAATTGATATCCCAAAGTTTTCAATGATATTTTAAGTGTTTGATCTCGACCAGTTTCAACTTTGGATCAGCTTGCTTTTAACATCAAGATTTGTGTTTCGATTAGTAGAATTTTAAGTGTTATATCAGTTGCCCTCATATTTTTGGATGACATTATCTCAATCATCCAAAAATATATATGTCAAATACTTGAAAATATAAAATTTTTCAATGAAATTTGAGAGTCCATTAACTATACATTTTGAAAAATAGATCTTCATGGGAGCACAAGATTATGACTACGGGCGATGCAGAGGTGATGTGTGTCGGTATGCTGAGATTTTGAGGGTACAGACCCATCCGGGTACGAACGGCACTCATGAGTGCTCATGCACATGAGCTGGGAGCGGGTGCTGTGACGCTCGCATGTGGGCGACCGCTGGCGCGCACGCGGTCGTTACGGTCAAGGCAATGGCCTGAACGGACGTGACCCGAGGTCGCGTGGAGCGTGGTCACGCGGGCTGGGGTCGAATGCCACACCAACCTGCGAGTCGCGGCGGTTCGGCTGAGCGTCGGGCGCCGCCGCAATGGTAGGATCGGACGCGACATATGCGTCTACAATTTTTTCTAGAAAGAGGCGCCAACTGTACTGTCGGACTGTCCGGGTTAGGAGGCGATCAAGGCTCACGGTACATACGTCGTGTCTACAATTTTCCCTCGAAAGAGGCGTTAACTGTACTTGTCGGACTGTCTGGGTTCGAAGGCGATCAAGGAGACGATAACCGGAGATGGGGGTTGACGGCGATGCTCGATGATGGTGGCGGGATAGTGGTCGGCGACGGTGACCTGCGATGGTGGCCGGAGAGGATACCAACGACGATGGTGGTGACCGAAGATTGCGTCGATGGTCTAGTATGGACCAGACGAGGCAGTGACCGGCATGCGGTCTGATGCGACCGCGATGGTGGCCTGAGGATACCAACATATGGTGGTGACCGGCAGATCGAGATGGTGAGCGTAAAATGCCGCAATGATGACCGCCAGCAGGGCGGTCGACAGGTGGGGGGCAATGCAGGTAAACCGCATACCAGATGGTGGCGGGCCGTGGATGACCGACATGATGGTGGTGACCGCGAAAATTATCAGCAATGGTCGGCAGAAGCGGACGGGTGATGGGCCGGTGATGCAGACTATGGTTACAAACCGGTTGTGGGGTGGACGGCAGAACCGCAACGGTAATCCGGCGAACTAGAGTCGGGATGACCGGCGATCATGGTGACCGCAAAAATTACGATGATACAGATGACCGGCGATGGGATGATGGCGCGACCGGCCATGGCGGCCGACTGCCGACGGTGGTCGGCAGAGACAACGACCGGCCCGTAGTTCCTACTTCTTCGTAAAAAATTGAAATTTCAATGGATTTCAATTGATTGATAATGATGTCGTTAACTTGTACGAGAGGTGTAATCAATACACGAGGATTTTTCACTCATCTGAGGTTATTTGTCAAAGTCTTCACTCGATGACGTTAACCTGTGTGGAGTAAGTGCAACCTATTCGAGGTTGTTTGTCAGAGTATTTGCTTTATGACGTTAACATGTGTATAATAGATTGAACTGAATCCGTTGAGAATTTTTGACCCATCCGAGATTATTTTTCAAAGTGTTACTTGATGATATTATCCTGGACATAAGAGGTCGAATCTAATCCGCTGAGAATTTTTCACCCATCCGAGTTTATTTATCGAGTATACCGGCGACGTTAACCTAAATGGAAGAGGTTAATCATCCAAAGATTTTTTATTCAGGTTGTTTAGTGTTACCCAATGACGCAAACCGCTCGAAGAGGTTGAATTGAATCCGTTGAGGATTTTTGACCCAACTGAGGTTATTTATCAGGTTGTTACCCAATGACGTTAACTTGCATGAAAGAGGTTGAATTGAAGAGGATTTTTGACCCATCCGAGGTTGTTTGTCAGAGTGTTACCCAATGACGTTAACCTTTATGGAAGAGGTTGAATTGAATCCATTGAGGATTTTTGAGCCCATCCGAGGTTGTTTGTCAGAGTATTACCCGATTACGTTAACCTGTGTGGAAGAGGTCGTGGGAAGCCCACCAAGGATCTTTTGACCTATCCTAGGTTATTTGTCAGAGTGTTTGCTCAATGATGTTAACATGTATGGGAGGTTGTATTGAATTCGTTGAGGATCTTTGACCCATCCGAGGTTATTTCTTAGAGTATTACCCGATGACGTTAACCTGTATGGAAGAGGTCGAATTGAATCTGTTGAGAATTTTTGATCCATTCGAGGTTGTTTGTCAGGGTGTTACCCACGACGCAACGTGGAAACGAATTAAAAAAAATCGCTTGGTTGTAGCCAAAGTTGCTCCTTAACCTTGGTCTTTTTCATTGGTATTGCTGACTTGCTTATCTAACCGATAATCAATTAGATATCCAGAATATTGATTTGGATAATCTTTTGAGATCAAGAGTTGCCTCACTTCGATAAAATGCGGAACAAGTTTAATGAATCTTCATTCTTCGCTGTGCTCCTTAAATGCTTGAAATGCTCCACCTCGATAGTGGCAAGGACCTTGCATGTGTCGCGATAAAGTGGTCTCCCGAGAAAGTACAAGCGCAACCGCATTTAAAGAGTGAAAAGAAAAAAATCTGCATAAAATAAAGAGGAAAATCACTTTAAGAAATTTCCATGTTATGGAATGGCTAACACGGCGAATGCTGCCAAGGAAGGAAAAGGAATGGATGATGGTGGATCATCCGACGACATTTACGGATTGGTAACCAACAGGTGGTTGCACCGGCCGAGTGGTGGTGGTAAAATGACATGCAGAGGATTTTCAAGCTTTATAGCTCTCTTCTCTCTCTTGCTTGGCCTCCCCCTCGTATGAGGAATGATGAGCTATTTATAGATTGAAGGAGTGACGTCTCTGTAAATACATGCAAAATCCGAACCACTCCACTTCATCGGACGGCTCAAAATGATTCCTATGATCATTTGATGTATTTTAAGTTTTTGAATACTCAAATGAAGTCAAAATTGTAAGATCTTGGGCTTGTTAGATCCGGCTCGTCGAGACGCTCAATTTGACTATAAACACTCCATGTTTGAGAGCTATTTAGGGATTTAACTAATATCCCAAAGTTTTCAATGATATTTTAAGTGTTTGATCTCACCAATTTCAACTTTTAACATCAAGATTTGTGTTTCGACTAGTAATATTTTAAGTGTCATATCAATAATTATAATAATAATAATAATTTGATCATATCTTGAGCTGGTTCGATCCGAGCAATCGAGTCATTGGCTCATAATTGACTCAATATGTTCAATTTGTTCTCGATCTAATCTAAATTTCTATTCCATTTTCAAATGATCTTTGATTTTCAAACTAAACTAACAGTTTTAATTGGCTAGGTTGGTTTGTTTAGTTTTATGTAATACTTATTAGGATATATGAGAGATCTCTAACTAGTTTGATGATATATGGTCATTTCAAAATCGAAAAAAAGGTTTGATCTGAGTCCTTAGCTCATAATTCGGCTCAATATGTTCGATTAAGTCTCGATTTGGTCTAAATTTCTATTTGATTTTCAAGCAATTTTCATTTTTCGAGCTAAACTAACAATTTAAATTGGTTGGTTGATTTGATTAGTTTTATGTAATACTTATTAGGATATATGAGATTTGAATTTAGTTTAAAATTTGATAATTAAAATGTATATTAATACAAAAATATTAAAGTTTATGTGGTTTGCTCTCATCTAAAATCTTAATGAGAAGAAAGAAAAATGTTAGACCAATAACTTATCTATAAATAAATATGATAAGTATTTGACTAAACCTCTAAAATTTTTATAAATATAACTCAAATTCTATTCTTTATTTTAATTTGTTTTGACTTATTGGAACTCAAGAGAAACTTATTTACTTTCGCTATTTGAAACAATACAAAAAAAAAAAAAATTATCTGAATAAATCTTGATAGAATTTTTATATCTCAAAATGTCAAAGTTTTAAATAAAAAACTTTCAAAATTGGCTCTACAATTATCTAAACTCTATTTTAGTAAATATTAGTCGAGACAAACATCTTATTAAGATAAATCAAACGATACTAAGAATGCCACCATATAAGTTCAATTTGGCTCAAATTAAATATTTGAATGTATATATTTACAACTTACATTAACACTAACATTCGTCATCACAATTGAGATTAACCAATAAAATCAACACTCATCATTGAGATCAATTTGATGTTTATATTTTAAATAATTTATTCATAAAAAAAAAATGAATTCTCTTTTAAAAATATAATTATAGTGATTTTTTTATGTGAAGTTAAAAAAAATTTACATGCATACCACACAATTCTTATGTATCTATATATCTAATACCTAAATTTTAATTTTTTATATATATAACACTCTAAATTTTAATATCACATCAAAAATATTATCATAACTCATTTTATAAAAGTGAAATACACCTTATTAATAAAAAAATATATATTAAAAAAATAAATATCTAATTTTAAATATTAGATATGTAAATAAGAACTTTGTGGTATGTATGTAAATCTTTCAAAATTTAAATATAATATATGTAAATATATAAGAATTATATCATATGCATGTAAATGTCTCAAAAAAATATTTATTGAGAGATTTACATAAAGATCATTTAATACTTAAAAATTAAAAAATATATTATAAATGCAAATCCCCAAATTTATTCTTATAAAAAAACTGAGAAAAAAAAAAACAGGCATAGAATAAATCGATAATATACACCAGGCCAAAGGAAGAATAAGAAGAAATAAATAAATCCAACCCTGTAAGGTAAAAACCAGCAGATTCAATTAAAAGCATTCGATAACCGCTGGCTACTGCTGCTCCAGCTACTGTACTGTATTGCCTTCTTCAATTTCATGCGCATATTGCCCAGCAAGATTGAAGTAAGACAACGCCCCTCGGCCTCGGTTTCCCTCGATCCTCCTTCATCATCAGTTGTCGCTGAGACTGTCCCCTTCGCCCATCTGATCCTCCACCGCCCAAATCTCCGATCTCCATTTCATCAGCTTCCTTTCCAAAACGATTCGTTCCTTCTCCCCTGACACGCCCACCGACCCGCTTCTATCAAGAGCCGCAGGCCTCGGCTGCGGCTGCGGAAGCCGCGGCGGAGTGGCGTTGATTTCCTTTAAACCGCCCATCTTCCTCGGCTTGGTGGACAAGGCTGCCCTCATTAGGTCGTGGTAAAGCCGAGGTGCGGAGATTGGCATAGAGAGGGAGGCTACAGACATAGGGATCGGCTATGCCGATGCCGATGTTGAGGATGCCCTGCGGGCGGAGGGAAGTGGGGCGGCGGACTTGGAGGACGAAGAATCGGGTGGAAGGGGAGAGGTGAAGGGTGCTGAGAATGGCGCGGGTGGTGCCGAGCAGAGTATCGGGGCCGGGAAGGAAACGAGGGCGGGCGGCGTAGATGTTGATTTGGATGGCGGACGTGTCGGAACCGAGAGCGGAATCGTCGACGCGGAAGAGGAATTTGTCGTTCCAGGTGGGGGAAGTGTGGCCTGTAGAGTCGATGCGGGTGCGGAGGCGGTGGGAGCGGTGGAGCCAAGTGACGGCATAGGTGTGGAGGGAGCGGGATGAGGGGAAGAGATCTTGGGCGGAGATAAGAGTTAGTTCGAGGAGATTGAAGGTGGATGGTGGTGGCGCTGGAGAGGGGAGGAGGTCGCCCCCGTCGTCGGCGCTGGTGTCGCTCCCCTCCGGCGACATTTTTAGGAAAAAGTAGCGGGGATTTGGGGGTGGGGGAGGAAGGAGAGTTGGATAGTTAAAACTTAAAAGGTGAGGTGTAGAAGGGAAAGCGGCCGGAAGATCAGAGGAGGCCGCGGCGCAACGCGCGGTTTAAGCGGGGCTGAGGAATCATTTGCTAAGTATGATTCTGTTAATATCTTGAGAATATTTTGGGGCATCTTGAAAATAAGAAAATAATATATATATATATATATATATATATATATATATATATATATATATATATATATATATATATATATATATATATAATTATAATTATAATTATTTACTATTTTTATGAAAATCGTGTGATTTTAATAAAAATCTTTTTATATTTTTAATATTTATATTTTTTGATAAATATTTTAAAAAAAATGTTGACTAATTATGTTATTGTTTATTTTATTCATTATATCATTATCAATATAAGTGATCAGAAATTTATTTATTTATTGATCTTCAATTTTATTTTATTATAAATTTTAGATAATATTCTTAGCAAAAAATTTATGTAATAATTGGTATAACAATTATAGATTCAATGTTATTTTTAATAATTTAAAAATAAAATAATATAAATTTTATTTTTTTTGTTTACTATTTTATATGCATATATTTCAATATCTTTTAAGAACTAAAATTGTTCATTAGGACAATTATCTAGAACATAAGTTTCAAATTAATTATCCATAATTATTAATTTTTTGATAAAATTATTAAGTTTATAATATAAGTAAAAATCATGTTCATGTTGTCCTAATTTTATTAATAATTTGTATCTAATATTCTATTCATCATTATTATTTAGGATATTACATACATATCACACAATTCTTATGTATTTATATATCTAACACCTAAATTTTAATTTTTACATATATAACATCTCAATCTTCAATATCACACTAAAAATATCATCATCACTCGACTTTTAAAAGTGAAATGCTTCTTTTTAAGCATAAGAAGTTGCTAGATAAGTAAATATCTAAGTTTAGGTATTAGATATGTAAATACATAAGAATTGTGTGCTATGTTTGTAAATCTTCCTATTATTTATTATATGAATAAATTTAACTTAAAATTTTGAGAAAAATAAATAATTTTAATTATTTATTATAAATAAAAAATATATAAATGATAAATAAAAATAAAAAAAGTTATAAAGTTTTATTTTTTTTAATAATCTTAACAAATAAAATTTAAAATTTTAGAGGGCATAATATGAAATCTTTTATTGACGAAAGTAAAATTAAAAATAATATTATAATGTCTCGTAATCTTTGGTGAGGCACATGCCCCTTAGTGATGTGCAACAACTTCAATTCAAGCAACTTGAAGAAGTCCTTCCTCTTTACTATTGCTTTGTAGTATTGATCGAATTCTTATTTAAGAATAATAATTTCAAATTCATATGCCTTCACATAGCATTATATTTGTTCTTAAGTATTTATTAATGCTCTTGTACTTTTGCACTTCTCTTTAATTTTATGTTGAAATAAAAAAAATTCAAATCTCAATGTAGGGATCATAACAAAGTTAAAAGTAAACTTTGTATACTACTTAACATAAAACTCTTATTCATTTACATATCTCACACTCATAGTTTAATATTTAGAAATATAACACTTTTCTTATAAATGATAATATACATTTCACTTAAAAAAATTAATGAAGGTGATATATTTTGATATAATATTAAAGATTTGAATGCTATTTATGTAAATATGTAAGAATATTGCCCTATGTATGCAAATGCCCCAATTTAAAAACTTTAAATCTTCATTGGCATCTCTAATCCTAAACACAATTAGTATGTCACCAAAAATATATATAATAAAACATGAATCTTAATGTAATTTTATGTTAAAATTTGTAAAATCAATGTTATATGTGTGAAAATTTTAAATAATTTATAGTAGAATTGAACATCTTGATGAGACAATCCTATTAACGCCGAAAGTACTTTCATTCGAGATTAAAGCTTTATTTGGGAGAGGAGTGGTGGAGTACGATAATCACTACTATGCTATTTGAAAATTATATTTTGGCTGCATTTTGAAGAATCTAAGATGGGAAAGTAATTTTCTAACCTGATATGTTTATCTCAGAGTGACAACTAGAAAACTCCAATTTTATTTTTATAAAAATAAAATAAAATTATGTATCCACCACAACTTTTCCATCAACTTTTCTACAATGCTATATCACTATTTTATCATTCAATTCTAGCTATCCTAAACAAGCCCTTGAAGCTTTAGAAATATTAACATATTAATTGAAAGTCAAACAATATCTGAATATGATGTGCTTATAGTTGGATATATTAGCTCGATAAAAAAAATCTAATTGATATATCTATATAAAATTTATAAATCAAGCACAAATCCTAAGTTAAAGCATGTATGTAAATCAACTCAATGGGATGAGTCCAACAACACTAGAATAGAGTCAAATCGAGCCCAAATGAGCTCAAATCAATCCCAAAAGTTACATATGAAAACTTCAAAATACTTATTGGATGATCAAATGACTTTCAAATTTGACGCTTATAATAGATACCGACAGACTAATCCAACAAGCTAAGATCACTCAAATCAAGATCGCTTGAATGGACAAATTACCAAAAAATCTATTTATGATCAAATGAATGATCTAACCGTCAATGGAGTGTTTTAAGATTTTGACTACAACGATAAAAATACTCATCTCGTAATCCTATAAATGACTTCATTCTTGTCAAGGGAGAGGGGAAGTGGGGAGCTAAAGGTGAACTTAGGAGAAAGCTGAGAGAGAGTTAAGAAGTCATTATCGCCGTTGTTGCCAATCGCCATTATCGCCACCGCCAATTAACAACCATTACAACTACGATATTGGGATCTCGATATTGAAATTCATATTGTCAGGATTTCTCACATATAAGTTTATAATCCTGTTATCGGGAAAACAAACTTTGTACTCTGAAGCAGATATGTAGTGAAACATTTTTACTAGGCTAGGCCCCGTGATTTTTTCCCCTCTTTTTAGGATTTTTCCACGTAAAAATTATGGAGTTCCTTATTTTCTTTTCAACTATTTGGGTGCATGATGGATTTCTCAACAAAGCTAAGATGAGAAGTTTTCTTTCTACTGCAATTGGTTTTCTATCACATAATAATTTGACGTCGTCTGTGGGAAACGTTCCATTTACATCATCACAAGATAATGACTGGTTAAGAGCAAAGATCATTTATATATGATGAATAAAATCCTACTTGGGAGTAACATGTGAAGAATGAAGAAATATCAAATACCGATCATTCAATTCTTATCGAACTGGGGAAACTTTAATCTCAAAAGATCGCCAAATCAATACTAATTGATTACACAAGAAACAAGTCAAAGTTGAGAAATATTTCAATATTGAGAAGAGATATAGCTTTGTAAATTATGATTCTCCAATCATACTCATAAAAAATAAGACAAAGGTCAAAGAACAACTTTGGCTACAACCTCAAGTGGGTATTTTGATTTGACCTCTTCCATACAACATCATCGAGTAACACTCGATAAATAATATTAGAAAATCAAAATATTTAACCTCTTCCATGAGGTTAACGCATGCTTTGACAAAACAACCTCGGATGAGAGTTAAAACTATTGACTTCTTACACACAAGTTAAATATCACCGAGTAGCACTTTCATAAACAACCTCGGATAGGCTATAATTGTGTACCTACTCCACATAGGTTATCGTAATCAAGTAATACTCTGACAAATAATCTCGGAAGAATCAAAATGTGTTTAACCTCTTTCATACAGGTTAATGTCATACTTTGACAAAACAACCTCAGATGAAAGTTAAAGCTATTGACTTCTTCCACACAAGTTAAATGTCATCGAAACATTCTGACAAACAAAGATATGTTAAAATCCTTTATGGATTCCTCCCATAAGGCACACCTTATCCTCAATGGAAAGCTAATAGTGGACAATGTTATCACTATAAATATTCCATGAGAGCAAATGGTTGATAAGGTCTCCACTCATCAAAAAACTTCAAAGGAAAAGCCTTAGAAGATATATGTACATAAAAATCTCAAGTGACCTAAGATACATGTACATCAAAATCTCATAAGACAAAAATCTCTACAAGTACATCAAAATCTCAAGAGGGTGAAAGCCTCATAAGGTAGTATATCAAAACGATAATTCAAAAGCCTCATAAGGTACATGTACATTAAAAATCTCAGTAGGCAAAAGCCTCAGAAGGTACATGCACATAAAAAATCTCAGTATATAAAAACCTTAGAAGGTATATGTACATTAAAACCTCATAAGGTAAAAGCCTCAGAAGATACAAGTACATCAAAAATCTCAGAAGGCAAAAATCTTAGAGGATACGGGTACATCAAAAATCTCATAAAGCAAATGCCTCAAGAGATACATGTATATATAAAATTTTAGAAGGTAAAAGCCTCAGAAGGCACATATACTCCAACGGAGGAGAATAAGCTCATTGCGATCTTTTAGAAGGAATAATCACAAAATCATTTGGAAAATAAAACTTCTTATTGAAAACTATCAAAGTATCACTTTTAATAGTTGGCGTTACATTGTCGGATCTCGCCGTCCTCTGATGCTTCCGCAACCCATCATCTTGTATCTTTAGACATTGAGATATCTATTGAAGGATGCTCATCCATGAATATACTATCTATTTTTCAAGCTTGGAATTACACTGGAGCCTGAATTCGGGATGCTCGTCGCCTAACCAAGTTAGTTGGAAACTCCGAGATCGAGGAGAATTGGAGCTTGCGAGGGGGGTCAGCACCGTTATATAGGTCAATGGAGGCTAGCAAATAGAAGAAAGCGGAAGCACACTGGAGTCTGAATTCGGGATGCACATTGCATAATCGGGTCAGTTGGAAATCCTATGATCGGGGAGAATTGGAGCCTGTGAGGGGGCTCGGCACTGTTATACAAGTTAGTGGAGGCTACCAAAGAGAATAAAGCGGAAGCACACTAGAGCATGAATTCGGGATGCTCGTCGCCTAATTAGGTCAGTTAGAAGCCCTGAGATCGGGGATAATTGAAGCTTACAAGGGGGTCGACACCCTTATACAAGTCAGTAAAGGCTACCAAAGAAAAAAAAGTAAAGAAAGTAATGTGTGAGTTTTTCATTACCCCTTAGGGGGTATTTATACTTGAAAAAGAGACTCTTCAAATCCTTAAAGAATTTTAAAAATAAAATAAAATAATTCTTCATCTTCTTTTAAAAAAAAATAATAATAATAAAATAACTCTTCGTATTTATATATATATATATATATATATAATTTTTCATCTTCCTAAAAAAAGAGAAGAGAAAAAAAAGCTCTTCAAATTTCTCATTAAGAAAAAAACTCTTCATATTCTTGTTTTAATAATTAAAATATATATATTTTCCTCTCCCTCTCTCTCTCTCTCTCTCTCTCTCTCTCTCTCTCTTTGCCTCCCTCTCTTTCAAGAGAAAATATTACGTCCGAAGTCCACACATAGCTTTACGTATGACTCCATCCAATGCGGTCCATTATTTTTTTTTTCCCCGCTTAGCTTAACTGAGCAGAATCGAACGGACTACACCAGAAGGGATGACGTATTCACAACGCTGTTTACACTTCCCCTGGCCTGACCCGGCCCGTAAGCATCGTTGGAATGCGCGGGAGGAATTTAAAAGAAATATATAGACAGATTTAGGGTTTAAGGTTAGTTTTTCGCAAAACGATTCGAAGAGAAATAGAAAATCTCATTCTTTTTACAAAGAACAATGAAGATGGAGAACGCCACCAATTTAGAGGATCAATTAAATAGAAATTCATCGGTAATGTTTATCGTGCATTTTTTATATGGTTTGTTAGTGATATTCCTGGTCTGTCTGAAGAGAATATGCTCATTACATTCCATTAGAAGCAATTTGGATGCTTTTTTGTTGAATTTAGGATTTTTAGTATTATTTTATATTCAGACTGCTTCCTCTTTGGAGGGTACAGAGCATTTAGGAACTTCTTTTTTCAGTTTATTTTGCCTGTTTCTTTTGATTATATTTAGGGCATTCCAATGGAAGTATTTGGAGGCTATTTGGATGGTTTCTGGGTAGTTTTTTGCATCTGTATTCTCTGTACCTCTTTGGAGGGTACAAATCATTTAGGGACTTCTTTTGCCAGTTTATGTTGCCTACTTCTTTTGGTTATGTTTAGGGCATTCCAATGGAAGCATTTGGAGGCTGTTTGGATGATTTCTGGGTATTTTACATGTACTCTCTACCTCTTGGAGTACGATCATTTGGGACTTATTTTGCCAGTTTATTTTGCCTACTTCTTTTGATTATATTTAGGGCATTCTAATGGAAGCATTTGGAGGTTGTTTGGATGGTTTCTGGGTATTTTGTATCTGTACTCTCTCAGATCTCTTTGGAGAGATCATTTAGGACTTCTTGTCTTTATTTTGCCTACTTTTTTTGGTTATGTTTAGGGCATTCCAATGGAAGCATTTGGAGGCTGTTTGGATGGTTTCTGGTAGATAATTTGCATTTGTACTCTCTGTACCTCTTTGGAGGGTATAGATCATTTTAGAACTTTTTTTGCCAGTTTATTTTGTCTACTTCTTTTAGTTATGTTTAGGGCATTCCAATGGAAGCATTTGGAGGCTGTTTGGATGATTTCGGGTATTTTATCTCACTTACCTCTTTGTGGGTACAGATCATTTTGGGACTTCTTTTGCCGTTTATTTTGCCTACTTCTTATATTTATATTCTAATAAGCATTTGGAGGTTGTTTGGATGGTTTCTGGTGGATATTTTGCATCTGTACTTTATATACCTTTTTTGAGGGTACAGATCATTTTTATCCTTCTTTTGCTAGTTTATTTTGCCTAATTCTTTTAGTTATGTTTAGGGCATTCCAATAGAATTATTTGGAGGTCGTTTGGATGGTTCGGTGAGTATTTTGTATCTACTCTATACCTCTTTGGAGGATATCATTTTGTCCTTCTTTTGCCAATTTATTTTGCCTACTTCTTTTGGTTATGTTTAGGGCATTCCAATGGAAGCATTTGGAGGCTGTTTGGATGGTTTCTGGTGAGTATTTTGCATCTGTACTCTTTATATCTCTTTGAAGGGTACAGATCATTTTTGTCCTTCTTTTACCAGTTTATTTTGCCTACTTCTTTTGGTTATGTTTAGGGCATTCCAATGGAAGCATTTGGAGGTCGTTTGGATAGTTTCTGGCTATTTTGATTCATTCCTGTACCTCTTTGGAGGATGATCATTTGGGACTTCTTTTGCCGTTTAATTTGCCTACTTCTTTTGGTTATGTTTGGGCATTCCAATGGAAGCATTTGATCGTTTGGTTTCTTGTGGGTATTTTGATCAGATTCTCTCTGTACCTCTTTGAGGGTACAGATCATTTTGTCCTTCTTTTGCCGTTTATTTTACTTACTTTTTTTGACTATGTTTAGGACATTCCAATGGAAGCATTTGAAGGCTGTTTGGATGGTTTCTGATGGGTATTTTGCATCTATACTCTCTGTATCTCTTTGGAGGGTATAGATCATTTTTGTCTTTCTTTTGCCAGTTTATTTTGCCTACTTCTTTTGGTTGTGTTTAGGGCATTCTAATGGAAGCAATGGGCGCTTGGATGGTTGGGTATTTTGCATCGTACTGCACTTCTGAGGGTACAGATCATTTAGGGACTTCTTTTGCTAGTTTATTTTGCCTACTTCTTTTGATTATGTTTAGGGCATTCCAATGAAAGTAATCTGGGAGCTGCTTGGATAGTTTCTGGGTGATTTTTTGGGTGGTTTTTTGCATCTATATTTTGTAACATATTTTTGTATTTGTTTGGCCAGGTAAATGCGGTCAATGAGCTGTGCGATGATGAAGTCGTGATGTCTAATGACCCAAATTTGGGAAAACTCCTTGGCACCACCTGAATGAAACGAGGCATATGCACCGACTATGACTATCAAATTGCCTTGAGTGTTCGGAAGGATCATACTAGTTTTTGGCTAGACTCAAAGAAATTGAAATCAAAAGATTTTCTATGTGCAAAAGCTGGTCGAAGAAGTCTGCCAGTCTAAATGGCTTAACAAAATTCTAGAAAGTTGATACAAGAACTGGTTGTCCGGCCATGATTAGATTCTCTGTTGATTTAGAGGGGAATTGGACGATTAAAAAATATACAGAAAGTCATAATCATTCTTTGGCAGAGCTTGCTGACCTACATCTTCTCGATCACACGATGAAAAGGCGTCCATGTTGAAGACAATGACGAGGTCGATATTAGACAACCGATGCATTCACCTATCTAACCGAGGAAGTTGGCGTAGAGAATATCGGGTTCACAAAAGAGTTGCTTTTCAATTTTATTGAAAGAGAAAAGAGGATTGAATGATGCGAGAATGCATTAATACGCTTATTTAAGGAAAGGCAAGCGAGATGAGATGTTTGCAGATGCAAGTTGATGAGTCGATTGCTTAGTAAGTTTTTTTTGGAGCAATGACATGTCAGGATAGAATATGATTATTTTGGGATGTAATAATTTTTATACAAGTTATCTCAATAAATTTAATCTTGTTTGCCCCTCTTGTTGGAGTGAATCATCACTGACAAAATGTATTATTTAGAGTAGCCTTTTTATCAGAAGAGACAATTGAGTCATTCTCATGGCTATTCCAAATATTTCTTTGGTTGATGAGTGACAGACATCCTATAATAATATTCACTGATCAAGATCGAGAGCTATTGAAATCAGCACGATACTCATCATAGGTTATGCCAATGGCATATTTCAAAGAAAGCTCCTTCTAAGGTTCATTTTTAATAGTAATAAGATAGTACAAGGGCTATTTTATAAATGCATGAGTAAGTGTGACTCAGAGGAAGAGTTTAAGGAAGCTTGGTCTGCCATGCTAGAAGAAGCAATTTGCATGATCATGCTAGTCGAGCTTTATAAGATTAGATCCAAGTGGTCCACATTCAACAAGGACTCATTCTGCATGGGCATCTTGTCAACGCAACGTAGTGAGTCCACAAACAATGTATGTCACGGAATATCTAAACCAACTAGTTCACTCACAGATTATTTCTTGGGGTTAGAAAAGGTTATGGAGACATGGCATCGGAATGAACATGACAAAGACTTCAAGTGTAGCCAGTCATCGATTGTTCCTGTTGTTAAGACCAGTCCAATTCTAGAACAAGTTGTTATGTTTTATACAAGAAAGGTTTACACTATGTTTGAAGAGGAATTTTTGCATGGAGTTGAAGGCCTATCAACTAAGAAGATGACATGGAGTATTTGGTGAGAAACTTAGAGAATAAAAATGCATCCAAAACATGGACCGTATATTTCGATAGACTACCCTAGAAGTAACTTGTACTTGCAAAAAATTTGAAATGATGGGATTACTTTGTGCTATATCGAGTTCTTAGTCGAAGATGTTGGCGATTCGGATAAGTATCTTCTCATAGGTCTACCGAGCAAAGAGGGATATTTACATTGATAGTGCATACGAAAATTAAGAGATGTGGCAAGCAGATGGAAATGCTTTGCATTATTTTCGAATCACATAAGTCGATATGCATATCAAATAAGCATCGTGACAATAAGAGCCGAGACTATATGCTTGGATCCCTAAAAAAACTATATGATGATATTGACTCTATAATAAGTGGAAATTCTCCTCCAACTGACAAAGCAGTTAAGAAGAAGAAGTCAACCACACAGATAAGAGAAAAGATATCTTAAGGATCCGCTTAAACGCCCAAAGGGTGTTTCCAACTCAAGCTTAAGGGATATTGGGAGAGATCCAAGAAAGCCAAGAGTAATTTTCTATTTATTATTAGTTTTTAGTATTTTAAATATTATTGTTAATCTTCAAACCCTTTTACTTTTTTTTATTGCGTAAAACCAAAGTATACCGATAGTGTTCGAACGCGTTTCACAAGTTGCATCACCTTTCTCTGTTATGCCAGAGTGTTTTTCAGAGGTATGCACATAATATCAAACATCGATGTTGAAAGAAATCATCAACTAATACGATGTTCTACATACAGAAATTTAACTCAAGCTTCACAATCAATCAGTCGGCTGAAGGGTACACTAAGCTGATGATGGATATTATTTCAGGAAAATATTTTGATGCATGACATTATCCAATTTTCTGTTCTTCGACTATGCAATCTTTTCTGTAATATTTAGAGTCCCAAAGATGACTCTCTTTAACTTAACAGACATACTAAGATGTTTAGACTGCATTTAACTAGGAGATTTTCTCACTGGACTGTTTGTAGCTTTGTAAGCAATAGTGCTTGAGTTAATCCCCTACTGAGGACCTTGTAATCATTGGACCGTAGCAATAAATATATGCAATAAATATGTTTTGCATCGACTTTCCTCGAGGGTACAAATCATTTATTATCTTTATTTCAATTTATTTAGCGATTCTAAAATAATGTTCATTACACAGCCGTAATTTGAAAGTCGTTTGGATGATTTCCGGTGTTTTTCCATCTGTACTGTGTGTATCTCTTTAGAGGGTTTAGATCGTTTGGGTCTTTTTTTTTTCGCTTATTTTTGAGATTATGTTTAGGCACTCCAATGGATACAATTTGATGGTCGCTTGGATGTTTTCGGTATTTTGTTGCATTCAGACTCTCTGCACTTTGAGGGTACAGATCATTTTGGGACTTCTTTTGCCAGTTTATTTTGCCTACTTCTTTTGGTTATGTTCAAGGCATTCCAATAGAAGTATTTGGAGGCTGTTTGGATAATTTCTGGGGGGTATTTTACATCTGTACTCTCTGTACCTCTTTGGAGGGTACATATCATTTATGACCTTTTTTTCAATTTATTTTACATGTTTCTTGAGATTATGTTTAGGGAATTCCAATGGAAGTAATTTGATGACTGCTTGAATGATTTTTGGCTAGTATTTTGCATCTGTACTCTCTGTACTTGAAGGTTACATATCATTTATGGACAGCTTTTTTCATTTTATTTTGCCTAATTATTGTGACTATATTTAGGGCATTCCAATGAAAGCAATTTGATGACTGCTTGGATGATTTCTGAGTATTTTTTTCCACCTGTACTCTCTGTACCTCTTTGGAGGGTACAGAGCATTTATGTCATTTTTTTTAGATTATTTTGCTTGTTTATTGAGATAATGTTCATTACATTATAATGGAAGCAATATGAGAGCTACTTGGATACTTTAGGAGAGTATTTTACATCTGTACTCTCTGTACCTCTTTGGAGGGTACAGATCATTTATGTCATTTCTTCAGTTTATTTAGTCTGTTTACTGAGATAATGTTCATTACATTGCAATGAAAAAGCAATTTGATGCTTGGATGATTTATGTAAACTTTTTTCATATGTACTGCACTTTGATGGTACAGAGCATTTAGGGACTTATTTTTCTATTTTATTTAATCTGTTTCTTGAGATTATATTCATTACATTACAATTAGAGCAATCTGAGTGCTGCTTAGATGGTTTGGGAGGTATTTTATATTCAGACTCTGCACTCTGGAGACGATCATTTACCTTTTTTTTCCAATTTATTTTCCCTGCTTTCTTGAGATTATGTTGGAACAATGAAAAGCAATAATGGTCGTTTGGATGATTTTAGGTATTTTGCCAGATTTCTCGTACCTCTTTGAGGGTACATCATTTATGGACAATTTTTTCATTTTATTTTGCTAATTATTGTGACTATATTTAGGGCATTCCAATGGAAGCAATTTGATGACTGCTTGGATGATTTCTGGGTATTTTTTTTACTTGTACTTTATGTACCTCTTTGGAGGGTACAGAGCATTTATGTCATTTTTTTCCAGATTATTTTGGTTGTTTATTGAGATAATGTTCATTACATTATAATGGAAGTAATATGGGAGCTGCTTGGATGGTTTGGGTATTTTGCATCTATTCTCTCTTTGAGTAGATCATTTATGTCATTTTTCAATTTATTTGCTTATTGAGATAATGTTCATTACATTATAATGGCAATTTGATGATGCTTGATGATTTTATATGAATTTTTTTCATTTGTACTCTCTGTATCTCTTTAGAGGGTATAGAGCATTTAGGGACTTCTTTTCCCATTTTATTTAGCCTATTTCTTGAGATTATGTTCATTACATTATAATTAGAGCAATCTGGGAGCTGCTTGGATGGTTTGGGAGGGGGTATTTTGCATCTGTACTCTCTGTACCTTTTTGGATAGTACAGATCATTTATGTCATTTTTTTTCAGTTTATTTTGCCCAATTTTAGAGATAATGTTCATTATATTATAATGGAATCAATTTGAAAGCTGCTTGAATAATTTCTGGCTATTTTTTGTATCTGTACTCTCTGTACCTCTTTGGAGGTCTGAGCATTTAGATTTTTTTTTTTTTTGTTTCTTGAGATAATGTTCATTACATTACAATTAGAAATTGTTTGATGGTTTATGGGTATTTACATACTCTGTACCTCTCGAGGGTACAAATCATTTATGGCTTTTTTTATTTATTTTATGATTAGAGATAATGTTCATTCATTACAATGGAAACAATTTGTAAAATGGATGATTTATTTTTTATTACTCTATATCTTTGGAGAGTATGAGCATTTAATTCTTTTATTATTTTATGTTTCTTTAGATGATGTTCATTACATTCAATGGAAGCAATTTGATGGTACTTGGATATTTTATGTTTTATTGCATCTGTACTCTGACATCTTTGGATACAAATCATTTATGACTATAGTCCGAAATTTGTTACAAATTTAATCTCATAATGTGGCGACAAATTTAAAAAACCTCTTAATCTATTGTATTTATAATATTAATTGAAAATAATTATTATATAATTAAATGTTAAAGTTAGTTTCATTACAATTATACAAATTAAATTTGTCATATTGCAATCGACGAAAAGAATACTATTTTATAATGATTAACTTATTTTATTTTGTTTTATCGAAATAAATAAATAAGTCATCGATAAGGTTCAAGTAAATATTCAACTTCATTTCACTCGAGCATGAGCATAGTAAGAATACATATGAGTTAATTTTTTTAATGTTTATTTTCAAAATAAAAAAAATAAGATCATAATCGTATTTTAATACATATGAGTTAAAATTAAAAGCTAAAATATCATGATTTTACAATCAAAACTTACTTACACCAACCATGATAACTTTATAATGAAACTTTTAAAAAAGATAATCCTAGTAATCCCTAATTTAATTTCATGCTAATTTTATGCCTTCTGATAACATTTATTTTATGCATTGGTGCATTAATTTTATGCATTCACCAAATCATAAGATAAAAATATGATTCGGTAAAATATCATCCCGGTAAAATATCTTTCAAACTATATGAATTGAGAGAAAAGAAGTTACAAAAAATAGAGTAAAATATCATCCCAGATCCATAAACGATTCATTCACTTCAACAAAAACACCTAAGTCTTGAAGCCAAACCGTGCATTATACAAAATTCTATATCAAAAAATACTATTGTTCTCAATTTTGATTTTAAGTCCCAAATAAAATATAGCGTGTGACTTCATTATATATTCATCTTCTTTGGCCAATCCTAGTGGTCTACACCACTGAGGTTTTGATTCTTTGTCTCCATGTATTTTGGACAAACATTCCCGACACTATTTTCTTGGTGGTATCCACTCACCATTTCAATTGGCCATTTTGGATGCTCGAAAAGAGCGGACATCTTCAACAAGTAATTTGATCTGAATATGCAAAATATAATCTCAACAAGTTGGTCCAGAAAAAAAAAATAGTTAAGAGGAACCAAATTTGAAAACTTACAATCTCGGGAAGAATGCTCTTATGGGTTGGTTTGAGTAATGAGTCATAAAATACGGGCCACGACTTCACATGCAAGGAGTGTCGGTCTTGATTATATAGCGATAAGATTAACTTCGACCCGACTTGTCTGCGTGACATGTTGGATAAACATTTTGCTTTCGTCTTGAGGTACGGCATAACTTCTGGGAAAAAAAGAAACGATTATAGATTATAGCTTTTATCTAAACAAACAAGAATTGAATCGTAATATCCAACATTCATGTAGGGTAACATACCCAATGCAAGCATGAAATGTACAAATAGGGGACATACAGCCCCGGACAGAGCGAATACTTCTCGGCCAGCAAAAATGCGAAGGCATCAATGTGTGCATCTGAGAGATATTGATATGTGAGCAACTCATCGATCTGCCCTCGTGTAATAATGATATTTCCAGCCGTGAATACTGTATCACTCCTGCAAGTGATAAATATTTTAAAGTGAGCTTAATTAAACGAATAGATTATTTTATGTATGAAGGAGCGATTGAAGATTGACTTGTCCAATGGGAGCATGGCGTGTCAATAAGATCGAGCATCGGCAGGCAAAATAGCTCACGGATGGGAACTCAACAACATGAAGTGCCTCTGATGGCTGCAAGGAAATTGCTGATGGCGAAAGTTAGTGATGAAGATCTAGATTCACTATGAATTAAGGATCAATCTAATGAGTATTTTTCATACCTCCGATTGATGCTCCTCCACCACAACGATAGCAGTTTATGGGTAATCGACCTTGACTGGCTCATCTCTGCCCTATAAAATATTTAGTAAAATCTATTTTATTATCTCAAATTTAAAAGAAAGTAACTTAATACCACTGGCTTCTCATCTTGAGTGGAGGCCACCACATCACTTATTCTTGCTCGTGACTACACAGTGTGTGTGAAGGGGAACTAATAGCTTTCCTCTTTCTTATCTCAGAGCTTTGACCAAGCTCAATCTTTGCGATTAGGGTTTGAACATCGTCATGTGTGAGGCCTCCAAGAACTTCTCCTACATCAATTCCACATGGGCTTCCCTTGGAGTATCCAACTCCATAGTGGAAGCTCACGTGGTAGCCTCCATAAGAGCTTCCTCTGGTACCCTCCTCGGGGGCTTTCCAAGTGATAGCCTCCCAGGGCCCTCATGAGGAAGCTCATAACCTCTCGAGTTTCCCCTGTGGTGACCCCACAGAACCTCCCACACTTGGGGTGGGACCATTGCTGGCAAGAACTTCCTCGATAGCGACCCATGGATCAAGCCCATCCATCCTCAGTCATTGTTGCATGAAAAGATGATCGTATCTTTCAAGTCCCACAGAAACACGCAAGTATCCTCTCCACATAAAGTCTGTCGTGGGGGTAGCGGAGGCGGCTAGAGCGGGGAGAATATCGAGGAGAGACATATGGAGACTCGATTAGTGCATTAATTGGACTTAAAATGGGAACTATCGGTCGACATGTGTGTAGATCTTTGGGCGGGGACAGCGGCGAAGGAGTCGGTTCTCTCTTAATATGTCCTCGAATGAAAGCGGACTGTGATAAACCGATAAAAAAATGTGAAGACATATAACATAAATAAAGACATTCTTATATGAACTAAGTGATATTATTATATGTCACCTGGCTTCCTCCCAAACCAGTGAAAGCATTATTTGGAAACTCTATTTTTGCCCATCGCAGCATACGTGGCTTTGTAGATGGAAATGACGGGCTTATGATGCTTATGTGCTCAGCCACCCATATCTACAATAAATATTTTAAGCGATCTTCACGCATTAAATTACACATTCACGGAGATATAGAACATACCATCAGAGTGACAAAGCCACTTTCATGTACCGGTGCGAATCTTTGATGTAATAACATCAAATTGGGAAACCAGAAAGTCCCAAATGGCCTCTGCCCAGTTGTATTCAGCAAATCTATCTATGTCATCGGCGTAGGCAATCAATTTTGATGCCACCCTGTAATTGTGATATATAAAAATAGATTTGGTGTGTATGTGCACTGTACTTCTGAAGAGCCATCCCGAATTCTCAAGTTGATTCTTGTAGTCCGTTGAACTGAACTGCGATAGTAAGGATTTCTACCATACGACCTTCTCTCCTCTGTTTGGCATCCCTATCATCACTGCAATTTCATCGGGGGTGAAAGGAATGCACTGCCCACCCAACAAGAAAGCTTACTTTTCTATGTCTTAGCAAGACAGGATTGATGTAATGGCAACTAAGTCTTGTTTAATTCCGTGGAGTCTAATGAATTGATGGAGATGAAGCCTCTTTAAAATGTTAGTGGCTTCATCAGTAAAAGCTTGTAATATTATCGAACACGTTCTTTACGATTGGTAGGCACATCTCGAAGTTATCCTTTTCCTAGACATGGTAAACTTCAAAAAGAAAAGTCGGTAGGTAATAAGATGCAGATATAAAATATCCCCCAAATAATCCAAACAGTCTCCAAATACTTCCATTGGAATGTCTAAACAAAAAAAGAAGAAGACAAAATAAACTACCAAAATAAGTACAAAAATATGTACCCTCAAAAGGTATAGAATGCTGAGATATAAAATATCACCATCAAAACAAAAATGCTTCCATTGTAATCTAATGAACATATCTAAATCAAAATAAAGTAGAAAAAAAAGAAAGGGTAAATGATATGTACCCTCAGAGATATAGAGAGTCTGATACAAAATATCCAACCATCCAAAGCGACCTCCAAATGCTTCCATTGGTAATGAATGCTCTAATCAGGCAAAATAAAGCGGAAAAAAAAAGGGATAAATGATCGTACCCTCGAGAGGTCTGAGAGAATGCAGAAAATACCCAAAAACCATCCAAGCGACTTTCAAATTGCTTCCATTGTAATGTAATGAATATTATCTCAGTCGGCAAAATAAACTACTAAAAAAGGCTAAATGATCGTACCCTCAGAGATACAGATAATGCAAAAAAAAACCATCCATCAAGCGGTCTCCAAATGCTTCCATTGGAATGCCAAATATAACCAAGAAGTAGGCAAAATAAAGCGGCAAAAGAAGTCACATGATCGTACCTCAAAGAATGCAGGAGAATACAATGTAAAATACCCAGAAACTATCCAAACCTCAATGTTTCCATTGGAATGCTAAACATAATCAAAAGAATTATGCAAAATAAAGCGGCAAAAGAAGGACAAATGATCGTACCTAAGAGAGAGATGACAAAATACCCCCCCAAAAACCATCCAAGCGACTCATGCTTCCATTGGAATGCCTAGGCAAAGATAAAGCGGCAAAAGAAGTAAAATGATCGTACCCTCAGAGATGCAGTCTGATGTAAAATATCCACTATCCAACATCAAAGCGCTTGCATTATAATGTAATGAATATTATCTCTAGAATCAGGCAAAATAAATTGGAAAAAATATCATAAATGATCTGTACCCTCAGGAGAGGTGCAAAGAGTACAGATGTAAAATACCCAACAAAAACCATCCAAACAGCTTTCAAATTGCTTCCATTGTAATGTAATAAATATTATCTCTAATCAGGCAAAATAAAGCTGGAAAAAAAGTAAATGATCTGTACCTCGAGTGCAGGAGTATATATAAAATACTACCGAAACCATCCAAACAACCTCAAATGCTTCCATTGGAATGCCTATAACCAAAAGTAGGCAAAATAAACGGAAAGAAGGACAAAAATGATCACGTACCCTCAAAAGGTACAGTCTGAATGTAAAATACCACAGAAACCATCCAAGCGACCTCCAAATGCTTCCATTGGAATGCCCAAACATAACCAAAAGTAGGCAAAATAAAGCAAAAGTGACAAAATGATATGTACCCTTCAAAGGGTATGAGGAATGATCTGAAATACCCACCAGAAACTATCCAAAGCGACCTCAAATGCTTCCATTGGAATGCCTAAACATAATCAAAAGAAGTAGGCAAAATAAAGCGGCAAAAGTCTTTAAATGATGTACCCTAAAGAGGAATAGAGAATCTGATGCAAAATACCCCAACCATCCAAGCGACTCAGTTAGCTTCCATTGGAATGCTAAACATAATAAAAAGAAGTAGGCAAAATAAAGCGATAAAAGAAGTTCCAAATGATCTACTCAAGAGTGCAGGAGAGAGTAATATAAAAAATCGAAATCATCCAAATAGCCTCCAAATGCTTCCATTGGAATGCCCTAAACTTAATCAAAAGAAGTAGGCAAAATAAACTAGCAAAAGAAGGACAAAAATGATCTGTATCCTCCAAAGAGGTATAAAGAGTACAGATGCAAAATACCCCCCCCAACCATCCAAGCAGTTCCTAGATTGCTTCCATTGGAATGCCCTAAACATAACCAAAAAAAGTAGGCAAAATAAACTAGCAAAAGAAGTCCCAAAATGATCTATACCCTCCAAAGAGGTACAGAGAGTACAGATGCAAAATACCCACCAAAAACTATCCAAATAGCCTCCAAATGCTTCCATTGGAATGCCCTAAACATAATCAAAAGAAGTAGGCAAAATAAATTGGCAAAAGAAGTCCCTAAATGATCTGTATCCTCCAAAGAGGTACAGAGAGTACATATGTAGAATACCCATCAGAAACCATCCAAACAACCTTCAAATACTTCTATTGGAATGCCCTAAACATAATCAAAAGAAACAGATAAAATAAACGGAAAAGAAGTCCAAAATGCTCTACCCTCAAGAGGGAGAGTACATATAAATAATTCCCGAAACCATCCAACGACTTTCAAATTGCTTCCATTTGTAATGAACATTATCTCAATAAACAAAATAATATGGAAAAATGACATAAATTCTCTACCCTCAAAGAGAGTGCAGCATACATGGAAAAAATACCCAAAATCATCCAAGCAGCTTCCAAATGCCTAAATATAATCTCAAGAAGAAGGCAATATAAACTGAAAAAAGTAGGCCCTAAATGATTTGTACCCTCAAGAGAGGTATAGACAGTACAGATGCCATAAAAAAACCCCTGAAATCATCCAAACAGCCTCCAAATTGCTTACATTTGAATGTAATGAACAAAATCTCAAGAAACAGGCTAAAGAAACTCGAAAATAGCCCTAAATGCTATGTACTCTCGAGAGTGCAATCTGATACAAAATAACATATAAAAAATAACCAATCTTTCACTGGACAGTGAGAAAAACAAAGTAAACCCTAAATTCATTCAAGTTCGGGAATGCATGTATAAATACCTCATGTAGTCACCTACAATACCTCAATTTTGATTTCTATATCAGCGAAGCGAAGGCGGACGTCGATCGAGAACAGGAGCTAAGCTGAGAAAAAATCCTTCGTCGAAAGAAAGCACTAAACTATTCTATGGCGAGGAATGTCGAACGACAGTATCATCTTGTTCTTCTTCTCTCGCTTTTTGAACATTATGGGCTGGGTCGGGCCAGGGGAAGTGTAACCGGCGTCGTGAATACGCCATCCCTTAACAGCGCCGTCCGTTATATTACTGCTCCGTTAACCGCTAAAACGGGGAAATAAATAATGGACACGCGTTGACCATGTTGAATTGCTAAAAGCGCGGACTCGTAATATTTTCTCCTCTTTCAAACCATCTCTCTCTCTCTCTCAAGGGAAATTAAAAAAGAGAAAATTAGGCTACCGCCTCTTTCAAAACAATATATATATATATATATATATATATATATATATATATATATATATATATATATATATATATATAATAATAATAATAATAATAATAATAATAATAATAATATAATAAATAAATATTAAAACTAATTATTAAATAAATAGATAAATTTGATACATATAATATTTATATTATATATAATTACAAATCCTAATAATTTTTACTTTAAATAATTTTATATATTTTTAGATGAAATGAGTTTTTTCATTAAAAAATAGGAGGGAAAATAATATATATATATATATGTAATTTATAAATCAAGCACGAATCCTAAGTTAAATCATGTGGTAAATTGACTGAGTGGCACAAATCCAACAATACTAGAATAGAGTCAACTCGAGCTTAAATGAGCTTAAATCAAGCTCAAAAGCTACATATGAAAACTTCGAAATACTTATTGGATGATCAAATGACTTTCAAATTTGACGTGCTTATAGACGAATCGAGCAGCTCGACGAGATGAATCCAACGAGCCTAAGATCACTCAAATTGAAGATTGTTTGAATGGTCAAATCATAAAAAAAAATCTATCTATGATCAAATAAATTAATACGAACTGTCTGATAGAATGTTTTGAGATTTTAGCTACAATTACCAGAACATCCCTCTCAGAATCCTATAAATAAGCTCCATTTTTGTCATGAATGGGGGAGAGAGCTAAAGACGAACTTCGGAGAAAGCTGAGAGAGAGCTAGAAATCCGAAGTTCGTCATCACCACCGTTATTGCCGATTGCCACCTATTTTCACCGCCGATTGCCACTAACAATCATTACAGTTCAATTATAGCTGCATAGCTGTTGTAATATGATTTTGTAATTCATATTGTTAGGATTTCTCACATACAAGCTTGTAATCCTGTCATCGGGAAAAATTAAACTCTATATTCCGAAGTAGATATACAGTGAAGTATTTTTACTGGATTAGACCCCATAGTTTTTCCACTCTTTCTAGGATTTTTTTCATGTAAAAATTATGGACTTCTTTATTCTCTTTTCAACTATCTATGTGAGTACTGGATTTCTCAATAAAACTAAGACGTGAAGTTTTATTCTACTGTAATTGATTTTCTTATACGCAACTGATTTTCTGTCACGTAACACTAATGAGCTTAAGATCATTTCAATCCAAGACTATTAAAGTAATTAAATTTGAGGGCATGATCTAAGATAAAGGAAATTTATACAAATTGTTGGTTGAAATTATTAAAATTTTACTAAATTTTTTAAAATATATTTCTT
>JAKCPB010000322.1:0-97101 GCA_021442155.1 Cymbidium sinense | reverse complement strand
GCATATGCTTTGGCCCAACTTGCCAAATTGTAATGCGGAAGATGAGTACATTCCAATAAGGGTACAAAATAGACAAGTCACATATCCCTTGATGTTGAACTCATCGAGAGACTATCTTTTGAATGGGAGGTTGCTGTGCCAGCCAATGAGGAAAGATTAGAGGCAACCATTCATAGATTATTTGAACACCAGCAAACTACCTCAAGAAAAGTCCCAAGCCCATCAGGTGAAACAGAGAGCTCTCCCATATGCTCTCATGGATGGCAATTTGTACCGATGGTCTTTCGATCAAATGTGGTTACGCTATTTGGAAAAACATGAAGCCCATAGGATTGTGATCGAGGTATATTTAGGTCCATGCAGAGTGCATCAGTCTGGTCTGAAGATGAAGATCAAGAGACTAGGATACTACAGGCCTTCGATGATTATAGACTGCATGGATGTAGCTAGGAGATGCCATTAGTGTCAGGTACACGGTGTGGTCATACATCAACCCCCAAACATTCTACATCTTACATTGGCCTCATGACCATTTGAGTGTTTGGGTACTAACATTGTGGGTCATATCAATCCTCCTTCTTCCAAGGGTCATCAGTTCATTCTAGCTGCCACCGACTACTTTTCCAAGTGCGAGGTAATCCCACTTAGAGATGTCATTTCGGTGCTTCGAAACTATATCATTATATAGGTTCGGTGCCTCAATGAATTATATCGATAATGATGCGTATTCAAAAGCACCAAGATCAAATTCACAAGACAAGGTATAGATTGGAGATACTCCACCATCTACTACCTAGAGAAAAACTTAATAGAAGCATTCAACAAAACTCTCATCCAAATACTAAAGAAGACACTTGATGACAACAAGCAAAAGTGGAATGAGCAGTTGGTTAAAGCCTTGTGGGCATACCACACCACATGTAGAACTCCAATTCAGTCTACCTCATTTTCCTTAGTGTTTGGGTCCGAAACCATTCTACCTTTAGAAGTTCAACTCCCATCACTAAGGATAGAATTGGGTAGCAAGATCACTACAGAACATAATGCAAAGTTGCGGTTAGAAGAGCTCAAAGGTTTGGAGGAGAGATGCCTAAGGGCGTGCAAGAACCTTGAGTTATATAAAGCCAAATTGATTTAAGCTCACAATAAGCTGGTCCGCCCTAGGTCTTTTCAAGTAGGAGAACCTGTATTAGTCACAAGGAGACCAATTATTGCCCGTCAAAAGATGGGAGGCAAGTTTGAACCCAATTGGGAAGGCCCCTATGTCATAGAGAAGGCCTACTAAGGAGGATCTTATTAGCTCATTGATTGTAAAGGGGAACACCCGATGCTTCAAATTAATGGGCTCCATTTAAAAAAATATTACCCATAAATCATGTTCAAAAATAATTATCAACGTTGACCTCATTTTTAGAATGAGCTCTCAACCCCTCCATCTTAAAAATTAGACTTCTCTTAGGCTTTAAGAGTTCATTAGTCTTAAGACACATCTAGTGATTAGGTGGATACTCAATCTATCCCTAGATACTTACAAGAGTTAGCCATAGGAATAGCTCATGCCTTAAGGGTGTTAGGAAAATTTGCTCACCCTTAGCTTGAACCATTCCTCACCTTCCTTCCTTCAAGTCAAACTCCAAATCAATCTTATTTGATTTTCTCCAAACTCAAATCAACTCCATGTGATTGAAATTCAAAATTGAAATCCATGATTGAAATCCATGAATGAAATTCATAAGTCCAAATCTTTCCTAGTCCTTTAAGTTTTCCTTCATGGACTTAGCCAAAATCAAATCTAAATCAATTCAAACTCATGAGATTTTCTCATAACTTATTTATATTCTCATTTATATTCACATATATAAATGAAATATAAATACAAATCAATCAAATCAAATCCAAAAATTAAATTCCAAATTTAAAATCCTTCTTAAGTCCAAATTCCTTCTTAAGGACTTAGCTAAATCATGATCAAATCAATTCAAATTCATGGGATTTTCTCATAACTCATTTAAATTCTCATTTATATTCACATATATATATGAAATATAAATATAAATCAATCAAACCAAATTCAAAAATTCAAATCCCTACTCCAAAATTTTCTTAAGTCCTTTAAGTTTTCCTTCATGGACTTAGCCAAAATCATGATAAAATCAATTCAAATTCATGAGATTTACTTATAACTCATTTATATTCTCATTCATATTCACATATATAAATGAAATATAAATATAAATCAGTCAAATCTAATTCCAAAATTCGAGCTCCAAACTCCCAAAAATTTCCTAAGTCCTTTAAATTCCTTTTAATGGATTTAGCCTAAATCATGATCAAATCACTTCAAATCCTTGAAATTTTCTCTTGACCCATTTATATTCCCATTTATATTCACATATATAAATGAAATATAAAAACCAATTCCAAAAATCAAACTCAAATCCACTCAAAATCCAACCTAAGCCTTTCAAGTCAAAATCTTGAACTTAGCCAAATCAATTTCAAATCAAGCCAAACTCTTGATTTTCCTTCATGATTCAATCAATACAATCATGAATCCAAATATAAATACAAACTTCAATCACTAAACCAAATCAATTCAAAGTCAAACCCCAAATCCATTCATGTTCTTCTTTGAATATGAAATTGTCAAATGAATCAAAACCCATTTGACTTCAAACCACTTGCAAATGGATTTATATTTCAATCATAAGCCCAATACAAGTTCAATCAAACTCATAGCAAGCTTTGACCAAGCCATTTGACCCCATAGGCTCACTTGATCCAAAGTGACCTAAAGTACCCTTATGAGCCAAATTCTAATCCTAACCAAATTGGATTGAATCAAACTCACATATACCTCTCATCATGATCAACAATCATCATGGGATGATCAATCAATCAAATTGGGTCAAACCAAGTTAAATCTAAGGGTTGACAAGTCAAACTTAGCCAAAATGAAACTAACATGGCCAAAATCCACCATAGGTAAATTGATTGAAACCATTGATCTAAGTTCATTCATGAACTATGTTTGAACTTGACCAAGTCAACATTTGAGCCTAACTAGCCTTGGCCACTTGACCTAAGTTGACCCAACTTGACCTAAAAAGTAAAATATGTCAAAACTTGATCTAAGCCAAATTGATTCAATCTAATGGGTCAAGTTCATCACTTGTTGAACTTGACCAAAGCTTCAATTGGCCAACTAGACCTAGCCCTTGAAATTTGAACCCAACTTGACCTAAAGGGTCATGTTGAGCCAAATTCAAACTTAACCAAAATTGATTGGAAACAAAGATACCAATCCACTTCATATCTAACTAACCAAACCTAAACCTGATGACCTAGCTCAAAAGGTCAAATGTATCAAATTGGTCAACTTGACCCATTTGACCTAAAGAAGTCATATGAGCCAAATTCAAACCTAAACCAAATTGAATCAAAAAAATACATTTCAAATGGTCATATGAACTTGACAACCCTTGGTTTGACAATTTGACCAATTAGTCAACTTGACCTAAGTTGACCCATTTTGACCTAAATGGGTCAACATGAGCCAAACCATATCAAATGAACTCCAAATACAATGAAACTTGGCCAAACCTATTTTCTCAACATACCCAACATATTCAAATTCAGAAATTATCCAAATGACCATTCTACCCCTAGGCCATAGAATAAATTATGGTAAAATCTATGGGGAATTTGGTCAAGCCCTCTTCATATCAACTTGATACCTTTCTAATAGGTCAAGTAAACCCTATGGAGGGTGGTGCACCCAACCCAATCAGTTTGGGTCAGCCCAAATGGACCCAAGGCCAAAATTGACCTCATAGCTCAAATTGGCCAAATTAAAACTTCCACTTTGATTTGAAGCACATGGGAGGTTACCATCCACTCCTAGCTCAAACGACCATGTGCAACTCAAATAGCCAAACAACTGTCTCCATTTTGGAAATTGGATCAAAATGACAAAGGTAGTCCGATTGCCATGGAGATATATACTTCAATTCACACATTTTTTGTGCTTGAGTTGAGAGTGTTAGAGCCATTAAAGAGTGATCCTAGCTTTTAAGAGGGATTTGAAATCATCCATTCTCCATTTTCTTCAAGAAAATAGGGAGCTCCATTGATCCAAAACTTCACACTTTCCCAATTCAATCCAATTGCCTTTGCACTCCTCAGTCGAGCTTGCTTTCTCTCAAGTTCAAAGCAAGGAGAAGTCAAATTCAATCAAAGCCACAAGCAAGAGCAAGGAGTTGGTCCATAGAGAAACTACCCAACCTCGAGCTAATTCTTTCCCATGTCTCAACCATGAAGCTCCTCCATCAGTCGGTGATCACCTCTGGCTAGGTATGGAATTTTTCGATCACTAAATTTAAGAGATGTTGGTCCTTTGTGAAAGAAAGTGTCATGGCATGAAAATTTAATCGTTGGATGGATTGCCATTATTGTATGATGGTGTGCAAAATCCTAATCCAAGCTCAATGAGATCTTCTTGATCATGGATTCCTACAATTTATAGGCGGGGATAGATCTGGTTGTCCATCCAGCATTTTGGATGGATGACCAAGATAACACATTTATAATCCATTTTATCCTTTTAAAATGTGGGTTATTCGTCATTTCAATCCTTGTCGAATGGCGGGTATCAAAAGTGTCCGCCACCACCACATGCGATGGCGACATTTAAGTGTAGCTCACATGCATGTGGAAAGCGCCATGGTGAGGTTAAATTTAATTTTTAATTAATATTAATCCTCTAAGCTTTAAAAATTCATATCTCCCTTAATAAAAATCAAAAAATTATGAGGTAAATTTCTTCTGAAAGATAATTCAATCTAGAATATTATAAAATTGGTTTTAGTGGATTTTGATATATATTTCTTTGATTTTATTTTAATAATAATTGCTCTCCTTAATTAATCTCAAACTTCTTGGGTATATGTTTTGGGATTTATTGATGGCTTGGTTGGATTGCAAATGCATTTCCTAATTACTCCCTTAATAATTAAGGGTTTGATTAGTGTTTTAATCCCTCATTGAAGTTGATTAAGGTTTGATCTAGTAAATAAGTTTAGGAATAATTTTGGGATATTTCCCTAAGCTATTCTCTTAACCCCTTTTCTTTCCTCTCTTTAAGGATTAACTCATTAATTACCCTCTTAATTAATTTTAAAATTCTAAAACCTTCCAACTTAATTAATCTACTTTGGGTAGATTCTTGGGGTTCAAGCCTAAGTTCAATTAAGGAAATCAAAATTGAACTCATATGTGTGAGGGGAGTTTTGAAATTACTTAAGGTGCATTAGGCCAAATTGCATTAGGCCCTTTTATTCCTAGGTGCATTGCAAATTTAAAATTCTTGTGAGGTTTTATGTCATCTCATTGGCTCTAATTATTTGGTTAACTATGCTAAGGTGGTGTAAGGGTTAATTAACTTGTTTAATTCATTACCTTAACCTAATCAAAATCTAAAATGAATCTAATCATCTAAAATTAAACAAAAATATCAAACACATGTGGGAATGGGTTAGGAAGCAAACTCAACTCACATTTTTAAAATTAAATCAAATTCAAATCAAACAAAATCATACTAAATGAACTTTGATTTACTTTAAGCTTTCTTATTTCATTAGATTGTCTTTAGGATTTAATTAAAGTGAATGTATTTACATGTTTTCATTACTTTAGTTCTTTCCCCAACATGTTAAATATGTATGTCATGTGGCTTCATGCATCCATGCTTTTCAAAAATTAAATTTTAAAATGAAAATGTTTACTTTATGTCAAATTGCATGTGTTGGCTAAGTTAAAAAATATGAGTGGCTATTATCACTATTAAATTACAATTATTTTCAAAACATATGAATCAATATCAAAACTGAAAGTTTGTTTCTTATATCTTAATTATATCTTGCATGAGTAAGATATATATTGCTTAGTATAGGTTTTCCTTCTCTTCTCTTTTAGTATAGTTTTGAATAGGATTTGGAAATATGTATGGTTCATTTGAAAAGAACCAAACACTTGCCTAATTCTATATCCTATTCATTCCTATACTATTACTTAAGAAGGATACTTATGCTTACACACATAAATTGCATAAACAAAATGAATCAGCTAATATAAATTTTTACATTCTTTCTTTTCCATTCATTTTTTTTGTACACATGTTTGTATTTAAGGAAAGTGGTATATTAGTCTAGAAAACCCTGACGTTATGAGACTTTAAGTAGTATCTAAGTAGGTCTTGTACACCCACCACGGTTAACAATGGCATTATACTCACTTATCTTTCTTACTTTCATGTGTGCATGTGAAAGTTGGATAAGAAACCCATTTTCTACTTAATGAAAATCATGCATCATAAACTTTCAAATTTCTTAAATGAATTAGCATGCATCATAAAGTGTGTTAAACATTCTCATTTGTGTATAGATATGCTTAGGACTCATTCATATGCATGTTATACATGT
The DNA here is from genome assembly GCA_021442155.1 of Cymbidium sinense. Lineage (NCBI taxonomy): Eukaryota > Viridiplantae > Streptophyta > Magnoliopsida > Asparagales > Orchidaceae > Cymbidium > Cymbidium sinense. The sequence goes on along the minus strand of JAKCPB010000322.1, from coordinate 90,622 downwards.
TGGGAAAGAAATGAAGTGATGTATGTTTTGAATTTAGTTCATTTTATTTAATCTTAAAATGCCTTTCTTTTGAATGGGTTTGTTTAGAGTTCATCTAAACTTAGGATTAATTAAAACACTTAATCAAAATATTCACTAAAACTAAAATATGAATCTATTTTAGAAATTACTTAGGTTAGGGAAGGAAAGAGAAGTTCTCTTCTCTTTCCCTCTCTTTATAACTTAGTAATTAATTGTAGGATTCACTTGAACCAAATCATAACATGAAATAAAAATCAATCTAAAATAATTAAATCACTTAAATGAAACCCTCCTCTAAGTTGAATATGCTTCACACTTAGAAAATTCTAACTTAAAGCTATAGCTAAGCATACCACACAAACCACCAAAGCAAACACATTAGCCTAAGTCACCACTTCTAGCTTTAGGTTAGAGCGGTGCATAGTTTGATGCTTGCTTTTATTTTATGATATATGTTTTAGATGGATGTTAGGATGTATGTGCATAGAATGAATGGTAGGGCGATCTTAGTCTAACCATTATTTTCTTAGGGGATTGTGCTTAAAGGCTATAATAAAAATAATATAAATGCTTTTATTGTGCAGGTGCTTATACCCCTAAGCATAATCCAATAGGCCAGGTGGACTTAGTCACCCATGTGTGGGGTGATAAGTCCAATATACATGCTTGGGATTTGGTGGTTTGTTTAGTTAACCTTTATTTTGCAGGTGTTAGCTAGATTTACTTTTCCTTTTCATGTAAATTTTATAATTAGGATTTTGGAATGATTGTTATAGGGATTAGGATGATCATTGGTCATAAGATCTCATCTAATACACCATGTGAAGCCTTTGGAGCAACCACCTTCCAACCATCCAAGAAGGAAAAGAAGAAGAAAGAAAAGAAAGAAGAAAGAAGAAAAAGAAAGAATGAAGCTTGAAGACCCCCATAATGAATTCCTTGCTTAATTATATTTAATTCATTTGTAATTTGGGTTGTATAAGGGTAGAGCTTGCTACCCAATTTTTTTGGGTTTGTGTGGTGCCCGACCACTTGGCCTCTTATTCTTTGTGATTAGCTTTATAAATTGATTGATGATTTATTTAGCTTATGCATTAAGTGGCATCATTTTCCTAGTTTCTTCCTTACTTTATGTATGGCTGGATTAGGCTCTTAGGGAAAAATAAATCTTTTACCAAACCAACTCAAAACTAAAATAAAGAACTCATAACCTCACCTAAAGCTTAGGTTAAAAATCAAGATAAAAGAATTAACAACCCTTAGCTAGATGAGTATTTCTTTTATAACATCATGTACAAAAGCATCTTATTTCACTCTTGATTAGAGGGCTTCCACCTTTTAGAGAATTGGCTTGACCTTTGAGAGCCATGGTGGAAAACACACCTCCTCCCTTCTGATTTTGGCCAATAACTTTATTTCTCATGCATTAGGCATATGAATCCTATTAGCGAGTCAAAATAATTGTCCAAAAATGAAAATAAAATGAAATCTTGCATTAGATTTAGGTCATTTTGCATGTCCTTACATGATCTAGTCTCTTTAGGAGTGAGTTTAAGGACTTAGTCTCTTTCTAAATAAATAGTAGCCTAGCTATCTTGCATAGAGCATATGACTTGGCTACATGAATTTAAAATTGTAGGAGGAGTTAGTTGGTAGCCACGCTCAAGTGATTGTAAGTCCAAGCGGTGGTTTGTCCTCTTGTGGAGGTAAACCAAATACCCATTTTCACCTTAGATTTAGGTTGTGCTTTTGGCCTTCGCCAAAGCTCCCTAGATTTAGGTTCTGAGATTTCTTCTGCCTTTGTGGGCCATAAGCTTAATTCCTCACCTCTTAGGCACTTTCATAATCTTGTGTTGTAGAATCATAAGTCCTAAATTTCTAATGAAAAATGCATCTCAAACAAATTAAATCAATTTAAAAAAAATGTAAAGACCAATCGTATGATACTTTGAGAAGCTCACTAGGTTTCCTAGCATCGTGGGCATCTCCTACTTATCTTTCTTTTGATAATAACTCTCTCTCTTTGATCAATCCCATTTGATCTTCAAAATGAACTAATTGATTGATAGTCCTTTCTATTGAAATCTTTGGACAATGATCATTTATCTTAATCGAGTATTCCTAAAGGATCTGTCCCTTAGGATGTAATTAACTATGGGGCATGCCCATAGAACTTAACAAACCGATTTAAAATAAATCCTACTTTACTTTCCATGTAAAGTAGGGAAGAATCTATACATATGTAGACCCATTGTCCTTAGGAGTCCTTAAGGTGATTAGGTCCATTTAAAGGGTGACTTCTATCTCAGACAGAGTACATTATTCCTTGATGACGTATTTAATCATTGAATAAGCACATCTGATCTCATTGGCATCCCAAAGATGATTTTTTATATTCTTGCTTTCCACCAGATGAAGGGTGACCATATAGAAATTTTTTCTCCATAGATTTCTAGTGACTCGCTAGGGATGGTTCCTCTCTCCATCTTTGGTAAATGATCATCTTTGAGTATCGATAGTGGGTTTGTACTTTGGTATGAATCCAAGACTATCTTTCTTTCCATTGGCAGTTAGCTTATTTCATTCTTAAGTTGAGTTAGCCAACATCCTTAGGTTTTAGGACCTCACTCTGTGTTGGTATTAAACCCCCGTTGGGTTCTCTAATGGGTTAAAATAAAAAGAAAATATTTAAAGACTTCCTCATTATTTTTATGATAAGGAAAGGTTCATTCTAAAATAATAAAGACAAAATAAATTTTTCATAAGAACTTTGCTTTTCAAAAAGCACTCTTTCAAAAAATGCACATAATAAAATATTTTCCACAAAATTTTATCACCCTCATTTAACAATTCTCATAATTATTACATGTAGGAATTTTCAAAAGTAAAACTAACAATCTTTTCCAAAAGCACAAATGAACATCTTCCTTCAATTCATTTTGATGAAGATTTCATTTTCAAAATAAAATGAACAATCATCTTTCCAAAAATCAAAATCAAAATTAAAAACAAAATTTTCAAAAAGCACGTATGAACCTTTCCATTCAATACACTCATACCTATTGAATGGAAGTTTTATTTTCAAATAAAATTAAATTTTTCAAAAGCACATATGAACATCTTCATTTAATATACTCAAATTTATTGAATGAAGAATTCATTCCTAAATAAAAGTAACATCATTTGGAAATCCCATATAAACATATTCTATATATGATTAAGTTGGAATTCCTTCTTTCAAAAAGCAATAATCACACACAAAACAAAAATGTTCACATTTGTAAAATGAGATTGATTTCCATTCCTACATACCCAAATTTGTTGAATGGAAGTCTTCTTTTCAAAAAAAAATAATAAAAAAAAAATCAAAACTTAACAATCATATTTTTAAAAATTTTTAAAAACATATTTGGAACTTCATTTAGCATACTCAAATTTGCTAAGTGAAGTCTCCAAATTCAAAATCAAAAATTTTCAAACACATTTGGAACTTCATTTTAGCATACTCAAATTTGCTAAGTAAAGTCTCCAAATCCAAAATCAAAAATTTTCAAACACATTTTGGAACTTCATTTATCATACTCAAATTTGCTAAGTAAAGTCTCCAAATCCAAATAAAAAATTTTCAAACATATTTGGAACTTCATTTAGCATACTCAAATTTGTAAAGTGAAGTCTCCAAATCTAAAACCAAAAATTTTCAAACATATTTGGAACTTCATTTAGCATACTCAAATTTGCTAAGTAAATCTCCAAATTCAAAACCAAACATTTTCAAGCACCTTTGGAACTTCATTCTTTAGCATACCAAATTTGCTAAGGAAAAGTTTCCATTTTCAAAACCAAATAAAAAATTTTGAACACATCTTTTGGAATTTCATTTAGCATACTCAAAATTGCAAAGTGAAATTTTCATTTCACAAAACTAAGTGGGATTTCATCCTTAGCATACCATATTTGCTAAAGTAACGTCTCCATTTTCAAACAAATCAAAACAAAAAATGAAACACACTAGGATTTCCTTAGCATGCCTAATTTGCTAAGGATCCTACTCTTTCAAAAACAAAACATCCAAAATCAAATAAAACACTTAGGATTTTCTTAGCATACTCAAATTTGCTAAGAATCTCAAAAATCAAACAAAAAACACTTGGGTTTTCACTTAGCATACCTAAATTTGCTAAGTAGAATTCAACAAAATCAAACAACAAATCACCAAAAAAGAAACAATCATTTTCAAACACTTCACTTAGCATACCCAAATTTGCTAAGTGAGTAAAAATCCAAAAGCATCAATCAAAAATAAAAATCAATTGACCCTTACTTTAGCATACCCAAATTTGTTAAAGGAAAGGGTCCTTATACCAAAACCTAAATTCAAACAAACATGAACTTATGGAAGCATCCTTCTTATAATATTTGAATCCATCTTCCAACATACTCAAATTTGTTGAAGTTGGATTCATATTCAAAATTTCTCTTTCAATCAAATTTCTAAATCTTCTCAAATCCATTTGAACCCCACTTAACACTTCCAAGATGTTGGATGTGGGTTCAAATTTTCAATTCAAATCAATCAAAAAATATATATCCAAGCTCATTTCCTATTGCAAATTCTCACCATCAGTTACAATACATCTACAGTTCAGTTTTCCAGTCTTTATAGTTGATCTAAAATGGTAGGCTCACATAAATTTTTTCTCACTTTCCCTCATGGCATGGATTTGGCTTTGGACCAAGCCAACTTCCCCAAATTGGATCATACACACCTTATCCATTTGGGTAGAGTGAGGGATCACATGTGAGGGCACTCCCCTCATGATTGGTAGGACCACGGTGACGGCGGTCATCATTGATCCCATTTTGATTCTGACATCTCCTCATTGAAGAGGAAAGCAGTGGCAGTCCCACCAACTTCATTAATGACAGTACCAGCAGTACTAGCCCTAATTTCAGTGCACCCTATAATTTCTCATGTTGCCCCAGTGAGGGCTAGCACCCTCCCATCAGTACCCTCTAAGGGTAAGGCTCCCCTAATCTCAGATTTCCTCCCCTACTTTTGAGTATGGGTCTAGCTCTCACTCCTCCCATCCTACAGACATGTAACAAAAGCATGATCAAGTGGTATCACACTAGGATTTGGAGATGGAAGCGGCCCGTTCTGAGGAGTTTCCCAACTTCACCACCGTTACAAACCAGTTTCATCCTCTCTGGGTTAGACATAGAGGATGTTAGGAGGATTCAGTCATCACCTCCACGGTGGTGTAGCATCGACAGTTACTTGCGAGGGTCATTGCGACCTCGATCGTCTTGTGGGTAGGCGGGCTTAGATTCAGTTGCTCAATTTGATCTGATCCATTATCCCCTGTGGGAAACATATATCGGGGAGAGGGGCGAGGCCCATACTATGCTCACATTACCGGTAGAAGTGGAGGTTCATGTCGACATCTTAGTACTTATTGATTTTCAGCTTGCACTACTTGCAGACCATACTACAACATCTTACTTACTAGGACCGGTCATCAGAGGATAGCTCTATTCATAGAGTTGGTGTCTCCACCACACCGCTCTACCCTCGCGCCATCACCGGTCAGTCACAACATCTCGGTTCCATCAAAGGCCATGAAGGCCATAGAGGCACCCGTTGTGATCGGCTATGGTAGGATCCTACTCACCACACTATTGTGGATGGAGCTCTCTCTGCTCGACCTTACGCCTAGTGGTGGTGCAAAAGGAGTGGCGACCCATAGTGGTCATCCCTTCACCAACCGCTAGTTCAGACATGTGAGATGGTAGCATTATAGATGGAGGATGATGATATATGCAAGGATAGAGGAACCTCTAGGAATGTCACCCTCTCATGTAGTTGGTCAGGAGTGTCTCATCTAATGAGTGTCCACATAGGATTGACTCCCCAGTGCGAGGTCGGTGCCTCTCACAAAGTGATCACCTGAGTGGTAGATCATTTGTTCCCATTCAGATAGATCATTCTCTCGAGGAGATAGTAGCACATTATTTAGTAGAGAAGAAGGAGATCTTGGGGTATGATTGGTTAGATGAGGAGAAGGTCGGCTTGATGATGATGTGGGAGACTTTTGATGCAGATGGTAGATACTGAGGATCTCTTAGGAAGCCATGGAAGGTGATGAGGTTGATTAGGAAGACACCACCTAATCAACACCTCAACACATCAATTGAAGAAGATGAGAAGATAGATAGGATGGCATGGCGGTAGAGGACTTATTAGCGATAGTTTCTAAAATAAGAGTAGTTCATCCTACGTACATTCGACTGAGTTAGTGCATGTCTTGGACCCAGCCAAGACCTTACCTCCTGTTGAGCACTAGCATGTATAGGAAGGTAGTAGAAAGTACCTCCACATGAGAAAAGACATAAAATCCATGGTTGAAAGTGAAGGAAGTGTTGGCTCAAGCGAGGAGGATCATCTTCCAAAGGGTAGACCCTACCCAGGAATTCAATTCAATCCAATATCCCAAGGGTTTGTCACCTTCCTTCAAAAGCTTTGATGGCGTGGAAGCGTATCACACTTAGGGATAGTTATTGCAACAGGTGGTAACAATGCTTTCTACTTTTAGTTAGTAGCCTAGCGGATTGCTTTGATTGGTATCTTTGAGAGTTCAATAAAATATTCTTGAGTTAGAGCAACTCTTTATCAAGAGGTTTTGGAGCTCAAAAAGGGTTATAGGTGATCTCATTAGCACAACAACACCGGTGAGTCCCTTGTTGATTATATTCTCGATGGCATAATCGAGTATGAAAATGAAAGCTATCTGAACATGCCATTGAAGATTCTTTAAAGAATATCCATGGCCCTACTTCATGCTTAAGGGCTTCACTATCAGACATTTGAGAAGCTAATCAATAAGGCGCTAGTCTACAAGGAGGAGAAGCATTTGCCTTTTCAAGAGTTACTAAAGCAAAGCCACAAAAGGTCTATGAGAAGAAATCAAGAGTAGTGATAGTGGTAGATAAGGGGAAGCAGCCAACTAGAGATCAGCGAGAGACCATGATCTCCCTCCACCTCCTTTTGCACCACAGGCGCCCTTATCGCCTCCACAACCTCCACACACCTCCTCATACCATACCACCCGGTGGTGGCACTCATACCGCCGCCGGTACTATGGTCCACCTACTCTTTTAGATAAGCTTAATAAACCTTATTCATTTAAGAGGAGATGTCGAAGATCTTTAAGAATCTCTTAAACAAGCTCTACGAGCCTGGGAGGAGGAAGTAGGCAAAGTCATGATCAAACTTTTGCCCTACAAATGTTAGGCCATGTTTTGGAGGATTGCTTTACATTCAAGGAGGCTTACATAGTTTCAAGACCAGTGTTATAGTTATCCCAAAGGAATATCTTGTGAAACAACCATCCAGTTCCATTAGGGTAATCCTTGGGAATACATGCGATCCTTCCAAATTTAAAGAAGGTTGGGATATTTCTTTATCCAAAACCTCTAAGAAGATCATGAGATCAAAAGCTTTCCCTTACAGTGCACGAGTTCAAACCTCAACATCAAGGAAGGTTTATAAGTTGTGCCAACTCAAGGAAAGGGGAGCTCAGCGACAATATGTGTTGGCGGGATAGCCCATTAGTGCAACCACCAGTCCGGCCTCCGACCTTTTGCTTCCACACGGTGACTTCTTCCATAGCTCTTCTTCTACTAGTAGAACTCTTGTATCGGTGGATAAGGGCATCAAATCCCTTACCCCACTCACTTTACTTGATTTCTACTTTATACCTCCAAACAAATTTAAGAAATTGAAGAATAAAGCTAGTTTGAATTACATCATGTCACCGATGGGTTGTCTTCTTATTCTAATGATAACTCTTCAAGTCAAAATAACTAATTAATCTTCCTCTTTTTTGATTGAGTTTGACTTTCCTACTCACGAATACTATGTTCACCTCTTGAGATAGACTTGGAATCATCGATTAGAGGGTCCCATAGGAGAAGCTATAGGTGAGCTTGATGTGCGGTAGAACCCATTACCACGCCTGAGATCAGAGTCAACCTCCATAGTGGCAAGGTTCTCCTAGGCGGCACCTCAAGATGAGGAAAACAAGTCATTGGTGCGAGATCAGAAGCCCTCCATAGGATGCTCCACCCTTGGATATGCTTATGGAGGAGGACCAAGGTGGACTACAATGTCCTTTCTCATCTAAGAAAGTTTCCATCTAAGCTAAGCATATATGCCCTTGTCTTATCCAAAGAGATGAGGGAATCATTAATCAAGGCTCTCCTTGATCCTTGATATGCTTAGCTCGGTGACCCTATAGGTGAGGAATTATACATTAAAAAGAGGATCACCTTCACAGATGAAGACCTTCTTCTGGGGACTTGGAGCATAACCATCCCCTTTACATCACAGTTGACATGGACAGGTTCAGACTTGCTAGCGTTCTCATGGATTCAGGTGTATCAATGAACATTATGAGTTTAAGGACCCTTGCCTATTTGAGGATCGGCATCTCCACACTCCAAGGAGATCAAATAATCTTGAGAGGATTCAATGAACAAGGTGAGCGGGCTTTAGGTTTTTTAGTGTTACCTTTGGAGATATGGATAGAAGGCTGAAGCCAGTTTTACATCATTGATTGAATACTTTATTCCTGCTTTGCTCGGTGGGCCTTGGATACACAAGATCATTCCATCCTCCCTCCATTAGTGCATCAAGTTCAGAAAAGATGGGATTGAATACCATGTCAACGGAGATGAAAAACCATTTTCAGTTAGAGAGGTTGAGATTTATGAAGATGCAACCTACTATCTTCCTCAAAACACCCTTTCTCATGAACTTGGACAAAATTCAAATTCAAAATCAAAAGAAAAAGAAGGTGAAGGAAAATAAAAGATAAATGGAAAAGAAAAGAAAAATGAAAGTCCAAGTAAACAAGAAAGGGGAATTGAAGAAGAAATTGATCTGCATATTACATTCCACCCACAGTTCATTCCATCATATGGACATGTGGGTAGGATGGCTCAACCTCCACCGAGGGGAGGCGAAGAAATAGAGGCACTTCCAGAGGTGGGAGACCCCCTAGTTGGCCATTAGCCAACATAGGTCATGTTCCACTTCATAGGAGTACCCCTACTATTCACATAGACTTGGAATCTAGCTCAATTAGTATACCAGCCAGCCCCTCTTAGCGGGTTCCATTAGAGGTGACTTTCGATGTAGACAGAGATGAAGACCTGGCCTCCAGACAAAGCAAAGTTTTTAAATAAGGTCTATGTGAAACTATTAGACAGCAGCTGGGAACCTTAGCTCTAACCTCACTTACATCTCAAAAAGTTGAAGGTTTGGTAGTTAAGGAAGTCCCTAAGTCTTCCAATGACATGAAACAGAAGAGATTCTTTCTGGGATCATCATCCTCAAGTGTTGAAGTTGATGTAGAAATTAAGAAGGATACTTTTAAATAATTAATGGAATTATCATTTGACTTTTACTCATCTTGTGTTCATAATCTTATAGTTCCTCATATGGTGAGTGAAAAGCTATGAAATAATATAAGTAGGGAAGCACAATCAAGAGCAAGACTAGGATTTATGCAGTGGGTCGATGATGATGGCGATTCTTTAGTTGTTTACCAATCATTTGAGATAGGTTCTTCTCACACCCCAACTCTTATGAGAATGTGTGTTTAGAAACCTCAGATGATCCAGATGATCTCCAAATCAAAGAGGCACCAGAATTTGAAGAGGAGATTCATTCAATAATTGATAAGCTTAAAGAAATCAACCTCAGGATAGAAGAAAATCCACGCCTACACATTAGTTTGTTCTTTGAATGAAGAAGAAACCAATGACTTAGTTAGGCTATTGGAGTTTAAAGACTTCTTGCATGGAGTTATGAAAATGAATTATCTTGACATAGTAGTCCACAAGCTAATAGATCTGCTATCCTATTTCAAGCTGCATGATTAGAAATTGAATAATAGTCATTTCTAAATTCAAGGTCAATATGGTTTCATCGGGGAAAATATCCTACAGTTAGTAATGTCATCCCTAGTTAAGAAGAAGAATGGCCAAATTCATATTGTTTTTTTAAGGACTTAAATATGGCATGTCCAAAGGATGAGTTTCCTCTTCCTATACTAGTTAATGGTGGACATCATCTCATGCAATTTTCTTTCATGGATGGGTCATCGGCCATAACCAAATCAAGATGTCTCCACGAATGAAAGAAACACTTTCAACCCGATCGATCTTCTTATAGGGTCATGCCTTTCGGCCTTAAAATATTGGTGCTACATACCAATGGATGTTCATGAACTCATCCATCATCAGGTTGAGTGCTACATTGTTGATTTAGTAGTTAAGAGCAAAGAAAAGGAAGACCACATCTTTTACTTGAGAGTAGTTTTTGAATAGTTAAGATAATATAACCTCAAAATGAATCCCCTGAAGTGTGCATTCGGAGTAGCTTCAGAAAATTCCTTGGGTTTGTTGTTTGACACTGGGGAATAGAAATAGATCCAAAAAGTTCAAAGCTATCTTAGAAAATCACCTCCTAAGAGTTTAACTCAACTCAGATCCTTTCAATGGTTTATCTAAGACCATCTCCAACCTATGGAGATGCAAGCCATTCTCAACACTTGTCAAAAGGATGCCAAGTTCAAGTGGGATGACAAGTTCGGCATGCCTTTGAAGATATCAAGCATGGTGAAGCCGAGTTCTAGACCCCTATCCAGGCGGGCCACTCATCCTCTACATTGGATGACTCTCGGTGCTCTGTTGGCCCAAGCCAATGATGAAGGGAAGGAGAGAGCACTCTCTACTACCACCACATCTTAATTCTGCTAAACAAACTATCCACCTATTGAAAAATTGCAGCTTTGATCTTTGTTTTTAAAAGCTACGACACTATATGCTTTCTCATAAGGTGAACTTGATCTCCAAAACAAATCCACTGTAGTACCTCATAACACGACCAATGCTATCAAGTCATTTGGCATGTTGGACCATGATTCTTTCACAATTTGATATCACATTCATACCCTCTGCGGTAAAAGGGCGAGCACTGGATTTCATAGCCCTTCTGTTAATTCTCCACTTAATGACGATCTCCCTGATGAACAAATCATGAACTTAGGGGAGGCCATCAACTGTTGATGGGAGATGTATTTTGATGGTGCAACTTTTTTTAGAAAGGGGAAGCACCATGATCTATTCTCCTAATAAAGGCAGGGGTAGGAATAGTTCTCCTAACTCCAAACCACGATGTGATGAGATTCTCATACTATCTTTCCAACCCCTACATCAATAAAGAAGCTGAGTATGAGGCTTTGATTACCAGTATGGAGTTAGCCATCACTATTAGTGTCAAGAGCATCAATATTTTTAGGGATTCTTAGTTGGTCATTAATCAGATTGGGTCCTACGGTTCTCAAACCCACATCATTACTACGAGTATACCATGATGGCCCAAATTCTAAGTCACCATCTACAAGGTTCCAGAGCAATGTAGATGTTTTGGCCAAACTTGCCAAAAGTTGGCATGTCGAAGATGAGTCCATTTCAAAAGGGTCCAAAGACAAGTCATATCCTTGTGATGAACTCATCAGAGACTTTCTCTTGAAGGGAGGTTGCCATTGCCAAAATGGACAAGGAGCTAGATTGGAGCAACCATTCATAGATTACTTGAACACAAACTACATCAAGAAAAGTCACAAGCCCATCGTGAAAGGAGCTCTCTCAGCTCTTGTTGATGGCACCTATCTTGATGATCTTTGACCAAATTGTGCTAATAAAACATGGCATTGTAACTTATCATTCATGTGGGAGCAATCTAGTGAAGAAGAGCGAAGATCAAGTGACTGGATACTCTTGGGCCGATGATCACTTACTACATGGATGTAGGAGATGCCATGTCGGTACTGTGGTCACCTCATGGCCATTGAGTGTTGGTGGATCAATGTTATGGGTATCGATCCTCCTTCTTCCAAGGGGCATCGGTTCATCTTAGCCATGACTACTTTTCTAAGTGGTAGCCATCCCACTCGGAGAGGTCCGCTATGTGCTTCTTTTAGGAACCATATGTATAGGTTCATGGTGCCTTGATGAATTATATCATAATGCATTTAAAGCACAAAGATCAATAGCTTCACGAGAAGATGGTATAGATTGGAGATACTCCACCATCCACAGAGCAAATGGTTTGGCGAGCATTCAAAACTCTCATCTAGATACTAAAGAAACTCTTGATGACAAACAATAGTGGAATGGGGTTAGTTGGTGGACTGTAGCACCACATGAACTCCAACTTAGTCTATCCATTTTCCTTAGTGTATGGGTTGAGTATTCTACCTTTAGAAGTTTAACTCCCATCACTAAGGATAGCATTGGGTAGATCACTATAGAGAATGCAAAGTTTGGTTAGAAGAGCTTGAAGGTTTGAGAGTCCCAGGCATGCTAGAACCTTGAGTTGTACACATGGCCAAAATGATTCAAACAACAGTGGTGTCCACCTGGTCTTTTGAATGGAGAACTTGTGTTAGTCTAAGGAGACCAATTATTGCATCAAAGATGGGGAGCAAGTTTGAAACTTGGGAAGGCCCCATGTCATAGAAGGCCTACTAAGGAGGATCTTATCACTTATTGATTGTAAGGGAACACGATGCTTCCAATTAATGGGCTCTATCTAAAGAAATATTACCCATGAAAAAATCATGTTTGAAAATAATCATTAATAAAAGAACAAAATTTGATTCCATTCATCAAATCTTCTCTTCTTTGAAATTGTTTGCTTATCTTTAAATTCCCATGACATGTTTAGGGTAGGGTCCCTAATGGTATCTATCCTCTTTCACAAAACAAACATCTCTCGATGCTATTAGAATAAGTGTAAGAGAACCAAGAGGCATCCTATTTTCATTAGCATAGGAGGATGTGAATCCGAGCTTTCTTCTAGGCATATTGAAATACTTAGGTTGGTTGATGTTCGCTATCGATAGCTTCAGTATTCCTTCTTGGTAGATGTGAGTCCCAGCTTTCTCCTTTAGTTGGACAGAATACCTATTGGATATATGATAGCCATGTCACCTTCTCCTTAAATTGCTTTATCCCTATGGTACTCTATTTGGATCACATCATTTGCAACCATTTAGACAACTAGGTTACTTTGGATTGAGTCTTTCTAACCACCCTGGTTAGAATTTGTTCAATGGATCGAATTCTCCCTTGGTTCAATAGAATGCTGGTGATATAAGCTCCTTCTCTTTGATCCCAACTAGGGTCCATGATAAAATAAACAAATAAACAAAACTAATTTGCTTTGCTTCCCTTTCAGCAATCTATCTTTGGGGTAATGTCAGAGAACTCCCTATGCTTGACTAGTTGAGATAAGTCCTGTCAACTCACTGGAATTTATCCTTGGTTGGTTCACCTCTTTCACTTTGGAAGATGTAAATATGACACATTCTTTTCATGATTATGATGGCTAGTGACCCAGGTGGTTTGATTTTATTTATCCAAAGCGATCATCCCCGGTCTTTTCTAGTGGAAGATGAGTCCCGCTTTCTTCCTCAATTGATCATTTGAAAACACTCCTTTGGTTGGATAGTTCTCCCATGGAAGCTACTCCCTTTAGTTGATATTTAGAAAGGTCTAGGATGATATGAGCTCCTTTCTCAATCGATCCATAAAATAAATCCATCAAAACAAATGAATCTAAAATTAAATTAATCTTGACTATCTTTGTTGATCTAAGTCCCCAGCGCATTCTTTCCAATGTACCTTAGGTTGGTTTCAATCATGCATTACATCTTGAACTCTGGATGATGTAAGTCTACTACATTTTCTTTCTAGTGTGATTCTAAAGGCATCTCTTTGGTTGGCTAGTCAACTTATGTTTAGTAGACTAATCCTTTGGATTTAGTAGGTCTTGGTCTCCCGGCTCCTACTTAGTGATCCATCACAAACCAAGTTCATCTCAAAATCAAATCTAAAATTGAAATTCAATCCTCTTCCATGGAAATTTCTCCTGTGATTCAAACCCCTCATCCCTTTGTGGATGACTTGAACTGTTCTAGTGGAAAGTTCACACTTTATCCCCAGTGGATTCCTCCCTCTCTTATGTCCTTGACATTAGAGCCACATTGCACTAAGCTCATTCTTTCTACATTAGACATTGGACTTCTCTTGTTTAAGAGTTTATTAGTCATCACATCTTGAGTAGGTGGACACTCATCAGCCAAAGATACAGAGTTAGCCATAAATAGGTCATGTAGGGTGTTGGAAAATCCCCAGCTTGATCCATTCCTCACCTTCCTTCCTTCAAGTCAAACTCCAAATCAATCTTATTTGATTTTCTCCAAACTCAAATCAACATGCTTGATTCCAATGAAATCCATGATGAAATCCATGATGAAATTCTTGTCAAATCTTTCAAGTCCTTTAGTATTCCTTCATGGACTTAGCCATCAAATCTAAATCAATTCAAACTCATGAGATTTTTCATAACTTATTTATATTCTCATTTATATTCACATATATAAATGAAATATAAATTCAAATCAATCAAATCAAATCCAAAAATTAAATTCCAAATTTAAAATTCTTCTTAAGTCCTTAAATTCCTTCTTAAGGACTTAGCCTAAATCATGATCAAATCAATTCAAATTCATGGATTTTCTCATCTCATTTATATTTCATTTATATTCACATATATAAATAAAATATAAAATAAATCAATCAAACCAAATTCAAAATTCAAATCCTACTCCAAAATTTCTAAGTCCTTTAAGTTTTCTTCATGACTTAGCCAAAATCATGATCAAATCAAATTCAAATTCATGGATTTTCTCATAAGTAATTTATATTCTCATTTCAAAATATAAATATAAATCAATCAAATTCCAAAATTTGAGCTCCAAAAAAAATTTCCTAAGTCCTTTAAATTCCTTTTTGGACTTTTAAATCATGATCAAATCACTTCAAATCTTAAAAATTTCTCATGATCCATTTATATTCTCATTTATATTCACATATATAAATGAAATATAAATTCAAACAATCAAAACCAATTCTATAATCAAACTCAAACTCAAAATCCAACCTAAGCCTTTCTAGTCAAAATCTTGAACTTAGCCAAATCAAATTCAAATAAAGCCAAACTCTTGATTTTCCTTCATGATTCAATCAACCCTAATGAATCCAAATATAAATACAAACTTCAATCACTTACAAAATCCATTTCAAAAGTCAAACCCCAAATCCATTCATGTTCTTCGAATATAAATTGTCAAATGAATCAAAACACATTTGACCTTAAACACTTACAAATGGATTTATATTTCATTCATAAGTCCATAACAAGTTCAATCAAACTCAAATCAAGCTTTGACCAAGTCATTTGACCCACTTAGGCTCACTTGACCCAAAGTGACCTAAAGTACCCTTATGAGCCAAATTCTAATCCTAACTAAATTGGATTGAATCAAACTCACCTATAACTCTCATCATGATCAACAATCATCATGGGATGATGAATCAATCAAATTGGGTCAAACCAAGTCAAACCTAAGGGTTGACCAAGTCAACACTTAGCCAAAATGAAGCCCAACATCACCATAGGACAAATTGATTGAAACCAATGATCTAAGTTCATTCATGAACTATGTTTGAACTTGACCAAGTCAACATTTGAGCCTAACCTAGCCCAATTGGCCACTTGACCCAAGTTGACCCAACTTGACCTAAAAGTCAAAATGTGTCAAAACTTGATCTAAGCCAAATTGATTCAAACTAATGGGTCAAGTTCAATCCAAATCACTTGTTGAACTTGACCAAAGACTCAATTGGCCGACTAGACCTAACCTATTGACCTTGAACCCAACTTGACTGAGGTCATGAGCCAAATTCAAACTTAACCAAAATTGATTGGAAAGATATCAATCTACTTCATTAACCAAACCTAAACTACCATGACCTAACTCAAATAGGTCAAATGGGTCAAATTGATCAACTTGACCCATTTGACCTAAATGAAGTCATATGAGCAAATTGAATCAAACCAAAAAACCACCAAAACATTTCAAATGGTCATATGAACTTGACCCAACCCTTAGTTTGACCCAATTTGACCAATTGGTCAACTTGACCCAAGTTGACCCATTTTGACCTAAATGGGTCAACATGAGCCAAACCATATCAAATGAACTCCAAATACAATGAAACTTGGCCAAACCTATTTTCTCAACATACCCAACATATTCATTCCAAAATTGGCCAAATAATTATTCTACCCCTATGCCATAAAATAAATTTTGGTCAAATCCATGGGGAATTTGGTCAAGCCCTCTTGATATCAACTTGATACCTTCCTAATAGGTCAAGTGAACCCTATGGAGGGTGGTGCCCCCAACCCAATGGGTTTGGGTCACCCAAATGGACCCAAGGCCAAACCTGACCCCATAGCTCAAATTGGCCAATTAGAAAACTTCCCTCCACTTGATTTGAAGCACATAGGAGGTTACCAATCCACTCCTTAGCTCAAAATAACCATGTGCCAACTCAAATGAAACAACCCTCCCATATTAACAATTGGATCAAAATGGCAGCGATGGCAATCGATTTCCATGGGAGATATACTCCCCTAATTCAATTCAATTCACACTCATTGTGATTAGGTGTTAGGGAGTAGGTGATCCCAGCAAGAGGGATTTGAAATCAGCCATTCGTAATTTTCTTCAAGAAAAAAATAAGGGAGCCCCATTGAATCCAAAAATTCTTCCACACTATAATTCAATGCAATTGCCTTTGCACGCTCCCTCAGGGAACCAAATCAAGCTTCCTAAGCTATTCCTCAAGTTCCCAAAGCAAGGAGAAGTCTAATTCGATCAAAGTTGCCAAGAGTAAGGGGATTTGGTCCATAGACCAAACTACCCAACCTCAAGAGCTAATTCTTTCACCAACTTTATCTCAAGAAGCTCCTCTAGGAATCAGGCGTGATCACCTGATGAGGTATGGCAATTTTTGATCACTAGATTTGAGAGGTGTTGGTCCTTTGTGAAAGAAAGTGTCATGGCATGAAAATTCAACCGTTGGATAGGATTGCCATTAGTGTATGATGGTGTGTGCAAAATTTTATCTTAATCCAAGCTTGGATCAAGCCTTAGATCATGGATGGTTCCTATGATTCACAGGCTTTACCAGGGATAGATCTCTGGTTGTCCATCCGCATTTTTTTGGATGGGCGATTAAAAATGTTTATAATCCTTTATCCTTTTAAAACCTGAGGTTATTCTTGGCGTTCGATCCTTGATCGAGCGATCGTGGTCCCACCACCGACGGGCGTTTAAAATGGTGCTCATAGGTTGACATGTGGAAAGTCTGCACGCATAGCTATGGGTTAAGGGATTTAATTAGGTTTATTAATTCTAATTAATCCTCTAAACTTTAAAATTTATATCTCCCTAAATAAAATCAAAAAATATGAAAAATTTTTTTTTCAATCTAGAATATTAAAAATTAAATTTGAATGATTTTGAATTATACTGATTTTGGGTTTTAATAAAAATAATTTTGAAGGAAATTTTGAAACCATTTCACTTATATCTTTTGGATTATTTGTTTTAAGAAATTAAGATTTTCCTATGAGGGTAATTTTGGGGCATTTCCTAGCTATTCCCAACTTTTCTTTTCCTTAATCTCTCTTAATTAGGTTAATTCAATTTCATTAATTTTTAAAATTCTAAAACCTTAATTAATTAACTTTGGGTGATGCTTAGGTGTTCAAGGCTAAGTTCAATTAAATCAAAATTCAACTCATATATGTGAGTGGTGTTTTGAAATTACTTAAAGTTCCCTTAGCTTAATTAACCATTAATCATGAGCCAAATTGCATTAGGCCCTTTTCATCTAGGTGCATTGCAAATTTTAAATTCCTTGTGAGTTTTATGTCATCTCATTGGCTCATAATTATTTGGTTAACTATGCTAAGGTGGTGTAAAGGGTTAATTAACTTGTTTAATTCATACCTTAACCTAATAAAAATCTAAAATGAACCTAATCATCTAAAAATTAAACAAATAATATGAAAAACATGTGGAAATGGATTAGGAGTAGCAAATTCAACTCACATTTTCAAAATTAAATCAAATTCATGATCAAACAAAAATCATATTAAATGAACTTTGATTTACTTTAAGCTTTCTTATTTCATAAGATTATTTTTAGGATTTAATTAAAGTGAATGTGTTTACATACTTTCATTGCTTTAGTTCTTTCCCCAACATGTTAAATATGTATGTCATGTGGTTTCATGCATCCATGCTTTTCAAAAATTAAATTTAAAATGAAAATGTTTACTTTATGTCCAAATTACATGTGTTGTCTAAAGTAATAATATGAGTGGATATTATCACTATTAAATTCAAATTATTTCCAAATATATATGAATTAATTATCAAAATTAAAAGTGTGTTACTTATATTTTAATTATAAGCTTGTATGTGAGTAAGATATAAGCATGTGCTTAGTATAGGTTTTCCTTCTCTTCTCTTTTAGTATAGTTTTGAATAGGATTTGGTAAGATGTACGGTTCATTTGAAAAGAACCTAACACTTGCCTAATTCCATATCCTATTCATTCCTATACTATTACTTAAGAAGGATACTTATGCTTACAAACATAAATTGCAAAAACAAAATGAATCAACTAATACCAATTTTTGCATTCTTTCTTTTCCATTCATTTCTTTTGTACACATGTTTGTATTTAAAGAAAGTGGTATATTAGTCTAGACAACCCGAGGTTGTGAATTTAAGTATCCCTAAGTAGGTCTTCTACCTTACACCTATGATTAACAATGGCACTGTACTCACTTATGCCTTTCTTACTTTCATGTGTGCATGTGAAAATTGGATAAGAAATCCATTTTCTACTTAATGAAAATCATGCATCATAAACTTTCAAATTTCCTCAAATGAATTGAGCATGCATCATAAAGTGTGTTAAATATTCTCATTTGTATGTATATGCTTAGGACTCATTCATATGCATGCTATACATGTTGGGAAAGAAATGAAGTGATGTATGTTTTGTGAATTTGGTTCATTTTATTTAATCTTAAAATGCCTTTATTTTTGAATGGGTTTATTTAGAGATCATCTAAACATAGGATTAATTAAAACACTTAATCAAAACATTCACTAAATAAAACTAAAAATATGAATCTACTTAGGTTACGAGAAGTTCTCTTCTCTCCCTCTCTTTATAACTTAGTAATTGTAGGATTCACTTGAACCAAATCAAAATGAAATAAAATCAATCCAAAATAATTAAATCACTTAAATGAAACCCCTCTAAGTTGAATATGCTTCACACTTTAAAAATTCTAACTTAAAAAGCCATAGCTATACCACACAAACAAAGCACACACATTATCACCACCTAGCTTTAGGTTAGGGCAGTGCATAGTTTGATGCTTGCTTTTGTTTTGTGATATATGTTTTAGATTGGATGTTAGGATATATGTGCATAGAATGAATGGTAGGAAGATCTTAGTCTAACCATTATTTTCTACAGGGGATTGTGCTAAAGGTGTATATATATATATATATATATATATATATATATATATATATATATATATATCTATATATATAAGCCCATAAGCTTATAATCCAATCCAATAGTGGACTTAGTCACCCATGTGTGGGGTGATAAGTCCAATATACATGCTTGGGATTTGGTGGTTTGTTTAACTAACATTTTTGAGGTAGCTAGATTACTTTTCCTCCTTATGTAAATTTTGCAATTAGTATTTTGGAATGATTGTTATGGGGATTAGGATGAACATAGGTCATAAGATCTCATCTTATGCACCATGTGAAGCCTTTAGACATCCACCTTCCAACCATCCAAAAGAAGGAACCAAGAAGAAAGAAAGAAAAGAAGAATGAAGAAATAAAGCTTGAAGACCCCCATAACAATGAATTCCTTGCTTAATTGTATTTAATTCATTTGTAATCCGGTTGTATAAGGGTAGAGCTACTACCAATTTGTTTTTTTGTCGGTTTAAGTGTTGGTCTTCTTTTGAGATTAGCATTATAAATTGATTGATGATTTGTTTATCTTGTGCATTAAGTGGCATCATTTTCTTAGTTTCTTCCTTGCTTATGTATGGCTAGATGTGGATTAGGCTCTTAGGGAAAAATAAATCTTTTACCAAACTTAACAACTCAAAACTAAAATAAAGAACTCATTACCTCACCTAAAGCTTAAGTTAAAATCAAGATAAAAGAATTAGCAACCCCTTAATTTGGATGAGTATTTTTTTTATAACATCATGCACAAATGCATCTTGTTTCACTCTTGATTGGAGGGCTTCCACCTTTGCAGAAAGAAACTTGAGCTTTGAGAGCCATGGTGGAAAACACACCTCCTCCCTTCTCCCGATTTTGGCCAATAACTTTTATTCTCATGCATTAGGCATATGAATCCTTTGAGTCAAAATAATTTTCCAAAAATGAAAATAAAATGAAATCTAAATTGGATTAGATTTAGGTCATTTGAAGCATGTACTTACATGATCTAGTCTCTTTAGGGAGTGAGTTTAAGGACTTAGTCTCTTTCTAAATAAATAATAGTCTATCTATCTTGCATAGAGCATATGACTTCTACATGAATTTAAAATCAGGAGGTTAGTTGGTAGCCACCAAACAATCGGTGGTTTGTCCTCTGTATGGACCAAATACCCATTTTGCCTTAAATTTAGGTTTTCTCGCTCCTAGATTTAGGTTAGAGGTTGCTTCTCACTTTGTGGGCCATAAGCATTATTCCTCACCTCTTAGGCATTTCCATAATCTTATGAATCATAAATCTAAATTTCTAATGAAAAATTTAACTCAAATAAATTAAATCAATTTCAAAAATAAACCCCTAATCAGGATAGTTTGAGATGCTTGCTAGGTTTCCATCGTGATCTCCTACTTATCTTTTTTTTTGGCTTGATAATAACTCCCTCTCTTTGATCAATCCCATTTGATCTTCAAAATGACTAATTGATTGATAGTCATTTCTATTGAAATCTTTGAAGACAATGATCATTTACCTTAATCGAGAGTATTCCTAAGGATCCCATCCCTTAGGATGTAATTAACTATGGGGCTTGTAGAGAACTTAATGAACGATTTAAAATAAACCACTTTTCCATGTAAAGTAGGGAAGAATCTACATATGTAGACCCATTATCCTTAGGAGTCCTTATTGGTGATTAGGTCCATTAAAGGGTAGTGACTTCTATCTCCAGATAGTACACTATTCCTTGATGACTTACCCGATCACTGAATAAGCATCTGAATCTGTGGCATCTTGAAAGATGAATTTTATATTCTTGCTTTTCACCACGAGATGAATATAGAAATTTTCTCCATAGTCAACAAAAGAACAAAAATTTTATTCCAATTCATCAAAATCTTCTCTTCTTTCAAAGCATTATTTGCTTATCTTGCGAATCATGACGTGTTTAGGAAAGGTGTAAGAGAACCCAAGAGGCCATTTATCCCTCTTTCACAACACAAACACAATCTCCTGGCACTATTAGAATAGGTGTGAGAGAACCCAAGAGGAATCCTATTTCAATTAGGACAACTAAGTTAGGTGTAAGAGAACCCAAGCGACATCCATTCTTGGTGGGAATCCTGGTTGCCATCCATGGCACCATTTCATCAATTCCCCAAGCGTGTTTAGGGTTGGTGTGAGATAACCTAAGCGGCACCTTATACCCTTTAACACAAGCATAAAAAAAATATAAATCTTTTGTGGGAGCATGCCCCCTGTGGCACTCACTCATTAGCTGCTCTAGGTCAGGTCTACATGCTACATTGCTAGTATGTCACCCTAATGGTTCCTTGTGTGGAATATGTGAGTCCCCACGCTTTCTTCTAAACTTGACCATTGTAAACCAACGAGCACCTTGTTAGTTTGGTAGACTTCACTGGCCAGCCAATAAGCTACCTCATGTTGATTTTATTTAAAGAAGATGTGAGTCCCTGCTCTTTCTTCTTGAACTAATCATCATGATCTAACTAGGTCAGGTATATTTAAGGTTTAGGGTAAATCCCCTAGAGGCTCCTTCCCTCTTGACTACACCTGAGTTGAGATTAGTCCTCCAGTGGCATTCACTCAATAGTCGCCCTAAGTCAGATGACACCTGCTGAGCCGAAGATAGACTATCCCAACAATTAGTTCCGCTATAGAAGAATGTGAGTCCCCGAGCTCTCTTCCTAGATTGATTATTGCAAATCAACGACCACCTTAGGTTGGTTGATGTTTGATATGCTGACAGTGACTCACCGGTGGATACACTACTCTCGATTGATGTAAGTCCTCACACTTTCTCCTTGAGTTGGCCACGAAATACCTATGATATTATCTTCTCTCGATTGATGTAAGTCCCCTTTCTCCACTTCTACTTGATTGGATAGTCCCCTTTCACGGTAGCCATCACGTTTGGAGAATTTGTTTAGTGGATATGCATTCTCCCTTGATTAAATCTAAAATAAGTCTAGGCTAATAAGCTCCTTCTCGGTATGATCCCTCAAACCAACATGGTTCATGATAAACAAAATACAAACAAATAAAATATCTTGTGGATTAGAATTCAAGAAGGGCCCCTTTTCCTAAGCGGGGCATCCTATCTTTAGGATAGTGTAGACAAAACTCTGTATAAGAATTGCCTGACCACCTGAGTTGAGATAAGTCCCCGGGTCAGCACTCTCTCCATAGTCGCCCTTAGGTCAGGTTTAATCTATTTTTCCACGGGAAGGTTACCCCGATAGTCATTCCTGCCTTGGAAGATGTAAGACTATGATTCATTCTTTCTATCATGACAATCACAACTAACCATGGGCGGGTTCGATTTGTTGCCAAAGCGATCACCCGGTGGTCTTTGTAAGTGGAAGATGTGAGTCCCCATGCTTTCTTGAATTGACCATTTGAAAGGCACTCCTTTGGTTGGATAGTTCTCCCTCGAGCTACTCCCTTTGGTTATAAATGCGAGATAGGTCTAGGTTGATATAAGCTCATTCTCATTGTGATCCATCGTAAACCAACAAAATCCATCAAAAATAATTAAAGAAATGAAATTAATCTTGACTATCTTTTAGCTGATTTAAGTCCCCCAACAGCATTCACACAATAGTCAGCCCTAGGTCAGGTTCGATTTATTTCCTTGCCAACCAATCACCCTAGTGGTCCCTCATTTTGGAAGATATGAATCCCCGCACTTTCTTCCTAGCTTGATCATTGCAAACCGAAAGGCACCCCTTTGGTTTGATAGTCCTACTATGTGGTTGGTAGACTACCCCTTTGGATTGGTAAATGCAGCGGCTCATGGCTACCGATCGGTCCATGGTAAACTAATCGGATCCATCAAAACAACTAAAAAATGAAATTAATCTTGACTATGCTTAAGTTGATTTAAGTCCCCCAACGGCATTCACTCAATAGTCAGCCCTAGGTTGGGTTCAATCTGTTGCCTTATGGATCACCCCAGCAACTGGTCCGTACTTTGGAAGATGTAAGTCTACTACGCTTTCTTCCTAGTATAGCTATTACACCGAAAGCAAATCCCTTTGGTTGGCTAGTCCTACTATGTGTTTGGTAGACTATCCCTTTGGATTGGTAAATCTGAGTTAGGCCTAGACTATGGCATATACCATCATCTATTGAGGTCCATCTTAAAATGAAAATTTTAAAATTTAAAATAAACTCAACCCTCCTCCCTCAGAGGAGTCAAATGAAACAAATAAAACAAATTCAATCAATCTCCCTCAGTGGAGTCAAAAAAAATAAACTAATCAAAATAATCAAAAAAATAAATCAACAAATCCAATCAAATGAAAACAATCAAAATAAATAATCAATCAAATCAAATCAATTTCTCCCCATTGAGACTCAAATCAAATCAAGCCTCTCATCCCCTTATGGATGACTTGAACTTATTTTTCTAGTGGAAGGTTCACATACTCTATCCTTAATGGATTTCTCCTTCACTCTCTTATGTCTTTGGCATAAGTAGAGTCACATTGTACTAAGATCTGGATTCCTTCTACACCTTGGGTTAGAGTAGATCATTTCTGTTAGTGCTTGTGATCATTCGGTGTTGTTGATCATTTTGGTCAACACTAATACATGTGGTGTATCTTGTCAATCACACCACACATATTGGGTGCCCTTTGTTGACCTCATTTTTAGAATGAGTTCTCAACCATTCCATCTTAGACATAAGACTTCTCTTAGACACTAAGAGTTCCTTAATTTTAGAGGAGTTAGCCATAGGAATAGGTCATGCCTTAGGGGTATTAAGAAAATTTGCTTACCCTATGGCTTGAGCTAAATCCTCACTTCCTTCCTTCAAGTAAAATTTCAAAATTCAAATCAAACTCCAAATCAAATCAACTTCAAACTCAAATCAATTCCAACTTGATTGATTTTCTCAAATCTTAAATCAATTCCAATGAATTTTCAAATCATGAATCAATTTCAAATGATTGAAGCCCATGATTGAAATCTAAATCTAAAATCTTTCCTAAGTCACTTTGATTCCATCTTATGGACTTAGCCTAAATCAAATCCAAATCAATTCAAATTCAAGAGATTTTCTCAAAACCCATTTATATTCACAAATATAAATGAAATATACATTCAAATATCCAAAACTAAATTCAAAAATGAAATCCAAATTCAACTAAAATTCAACCTAAGCCTTTCAAGTCAAATTCTTGAACCAAACCTTGATTTTTCTTCATGATTCAATCAATCCTTCAATCATGAATCCAAATATAAACACAAACTTTAATCATCAAACCAAAACTAAATTCAAAACTCAAATCCAAATTCAACCAAAATTCAACCTATGCCTTTCAAGTCAAATTCTTGAACATAGACAAATCAAACTCAAATCAAGCCAAACCTTGATTTTTCTTCATGATTCAATCAATCCTTCAATCATGAATCCAAATATAAACACAAACTACAATCATCAAACCAAAACTAAATTCAAAACTCAAATCCAAATTCAACCAAAATTCAACCTAAGCCTTTCAAGTCAAATTCTTGAACTTACCCAAATCAAACTCAAATCAAGCCTTAATTTTTTCTTCATGATTCAATCAATCCTTCAATCATGAATCCAAATATAAACACAAACTTCAATTGTCAAACCAAAACTAAATTCAAAAAAATCAAAGCCAAGTTAAACTCATGTTCACCCTTTTGAACTTGAAATTATTAAATGAATCAAAACCCATTTGACTTCAAACCACTTGCAAATAGGTTTATATTTCAATCATAAGTCCATATCTAAGTTCAATCAAACTTGATTCAAGCCTTGATCATTTCACTTTGAAAGTGACCTAAAGTACCCTTTTGAGCCAAATTCTAATCCTGTTGATTGAACTAAGCCCTAAGCTCACATTGAGCAACAATCATCATGAGATGATCAATCACTGGGTCATACCAAATCAAACTAAGAGTTGACCAAGTCAACACTTAGTCAAAATAAAACCTAAACTAGCCAAAATCCATCATAGGCCAAATTGATTGAAACCATTGATCAAAACCAATTCATGATTAATGTTTGAACTTAACGAAGTCATCATTTGAGCCTAACCTAGCCCAATTGGCCACTTGGCCCAAGTTGATCCAACTTGACCTATAAAGTCAAAATGGGTCAAATCTTGATCAAAGCCAAATTGATTGAAACTAATGGGTCAAGTTCATTCTAAATCACTTGTTGAACTTGACCAAAGCCTTAATTAGCCAACTAGACCCAACCTAGCCCAATTGACCATGAACCCAACTTGACCAAAAAGGTCAAATTTAGTCAAAATCAAACAAAACCAAAATTAATTGAAACCAAAGCTTGAAACATATTTCAAATGACCAACTAAATCTAAACCAACCCATGACTAGCAAATAGGTCAAATGGGTCAAAAATCAACTTGACCCATTTGACCTAAATGAAATCAAATGAACCAAAACCAAATATATACCAAATTGAACCAAACCAATGATTCAACACATTTCAAATGTTCATATGAACTTGACCCAACCTTGGTTTAACCCAATTTGACCAATTAGTCAACTTGACCCAAGTTGACCCATTTTGACCTAAATGGGTCAACATGAGCCACACGACATCAAATCAACTCCAAATTCTTTGAAATTTGGCCCAACCTAATTTCAAACTATTCTAAATCTACCCAAAGTGAAATCAAATCCAAATGACCATTTTACCCCTAGGTCAAGGGGTATCCTATGGCCAATTCCACTTGGAATTTGGTCATATCCTTTTCATGGCCACTTGGCACCCTCTTAGTGGACCAAGTGGACACCAGTGGGTATGGTGCACATGACATAATGGGTCCTTATTTAGCTCATGGGAGCTTCACCACTCCACTCCAAACCCAAAACTGAATCAAATGCCACTAAAGATGGCCTAACTAACTCACTCCATAGGATCAATTTGATCAAAATGGCAAAACCATGCTCGACCATGGGTCCTTCTAGAGATATACTCCCCTAATTTCACTTGAATTGCATTCATTCGAGCTTAGGGAACAAGCTTCTCCAAGTTCCTCCAAGCTTCCTCAGCCCATTGGGATTTCTCTATTCTTAGTTTCTTCAAGCAAAAAATAGGAGAGCTCAAGGAATTTTCCAACTCATCCAATACCCAACTTTGATCCAATTGCTCTTGCAAGCACCCTCAGAGGACCCAATCGAATTGATCCAAAGCTTCTTCCAATCTTTCAAGGTGCATAGGGGAGAGAGCCAAAGTCAGCCTGAGGAGGGTTTGGTCCATTTTAGCAATCCATTTCATCTCAAAGGTTGAAACCTTCAACAGGGCTTCGTCTCCACGATTGGTTGGATAGTCCTACTGTGTGGTTGGTATACTACCCCTTTGGATTGGTAAATCTGAGCTAGCCCAAGGCCTCCATGGCCCCATTCAGTGCAGTCCGTCGCAAACTGATGGGATCCATCAAAAATAAATTAAAAAAATGAAATTATTCTTTGACCTTTGAGTTGATTTAAGTCCCCCAATGACATTCACTCAATAGTCAGCCCTAAGGTTGGCTTTGATTCATTTCCTTGCCAATGGATCACCCCAGCAATTGGTCCCTTCTTTATAGGATGTAAGTCTACTATGCTTTCTTCCTAGTACAGTTGTTGCACACCGAAAGGCAATCCCCTTTGGTTGGCTAGTCCTACTCTGTGTTTGGTAGACTACCCCTTTGGATTAGTAAATCTGAGTTAGGCTTAGGCCAACATGGCCTCTACTCAATGCGATCCATCACAAACCAACAAGGTCCATCTCAAAATCCAAAATTAAAATTTGAAACAAATTCAACCCTCCTCCCTCAATGGAGTCAAAAATAATCAAACAAAACAAAATCCAATCAATCTCCCCCATGTGAGTGAAATCAAAATAATCAATCAAACAAGCAACTAAACAACAAACAATCAAAACAAAATAAACAATCAAACAATCAAATTTGATCTCCTTCTCCTTAGTGAAATGCAAATCTTTCTAGTTCCCTTGGTGAATCTCGAATTCTAATCCCTCAACGGATTTCACAACCTCTTCTCCCTAGTGGATGACTTGAACTTGCTCCCGTAGTGGAGAGTTCACTTTTCATCCCTAGTGGAGCACCAAATCCTAAATCAATAAATCAAATCAATTTCTCCCCAATAAGACTCAAATCAAATCAAACCTCTCATCCTCTTGTGGATGACTTGAACATGTTTCCCTAGTGGAAGGTTCACATACTCTATCCCCAGTGGATTCCTCCTTCACTCTCTTATGTCTTTGACATGAGTAGAGTCACATTGCATTAAGCTCTTGATTCCTTCTACACCTTGGGTTAGAAGTAGATCATTTCCATTAGTGCTTGTGATCGTTCGGTGTTGTTGATAGCCTCGGTCAACACCAATACGTGTGGTGTACCATGTCAGTCACACCACACCTATTGGGTGCCCTTTGTTGACCTCATTTTTAGAATGAGCTCTCAACCTCTCCATCTTAGACATAGGACTCCTCTTACAAAGAGTTCCTTAGTCAGACACTTCTAGTGATTAGGTGAGCACTCAACCTAACCCACAGAGAAGAGTTAGCCATAGAATAGGCCATGCCTTGCTGTTAGGAAAACTTGCCTATAGCTTGAACCAAAAACTCACTTTCTTCCTTCAAGTCAAACTCCAAATTTAAACAAACTTCAAACTCAAATCAACCTCAACTCCAAACCAACTTCAAACTTAAATCAATTCCAACTTAATTGATTTTCTCAAATCCAAATTAACTTCAAACTCAAACCAATTCCAAATCAAATCTTAAATCAATTCCAACTTAATTGGTTTTCTTTAAACCTTAAATCAATTCATATGGATTTTCTCAAATCATGAAACAATTCTAAATGATTGAAACACATGATTGAATTCCAAATTCAAAAAAATTTTTGTTGACCTCATTTTTAGAATGAGCTCTCAACCCCTCCATCTTAGACATAGGACTTCTCTTAAACACTAAGAGTTCCTTAGTCTTAAGACACTTCTAGTGATTAGGTGAACACTCAACCTAACCCTAGGGACTTAGAAGAGTTAGCCATAGGAATAGGTCATGCCTTAGGGGTGTTAGGAAAACTTGCCTACCCCATAGCTTGAACTAATCCTCACTTCCTTCCTTCAAGCCAAAAATCAAATTCAAATCAAAATCTAAACCAACTTCAAACTCAAATCAATTCCAAATGATTGAAACTCATGATTGAATTCCAAATCCTAAAAATCTTTCCTAAGCCCTTTGATTTCATCTTATGGACTTAGCTTGAATCAAATCCAAATCAATTCAAATTCAGAAGATTTTCTCATAATCCATTTATATTCTCATTTATATTCACAATATATAAATAAATTCAAATATCCAAAACTACATTCAAAACTCAAACCCAAATTCAACAAAATTCAACCTAAGCCTTTCAAGTCAAATTCTTGAACTTAGCCAAATCAAACTCAAATCAAGCCAAACCCTTAATTTTTCTTCATGATTCAATATATCCTTCAATTATGAATCCAAATATAAAACAAATTTCAATCATCAAACCAAAACTAAATTCAAAACTCAAACCCAAACCTAACTAAAATCCAACCTAAGCCTTTCAAGTCAAATTCTTTAACTTAGCCAAATCAAACTCAAATCAAGTCAAACCCTTGATTTTTATTAATGATTCAATCAATCCTTCAATCATGAATCCAAATATAAACACAAACTTCAATCATCAAATCAAAACTAAATTCACAACTCAAATCCAAATTCAACCAAAATCCAACCTAAGCCTTTCAAGTCAAATTTTTGAACTTAGCCAAATCAAACTCAAATCAAGCCAACCCCTTGATTTTTCTTCATGATTCAATCAATCCTTCAATCATGAATCCAAATATAAACACAAAATTCAATCATCACGCCAAAACTAAATTCAAAAATCTAACCCAAATTCAACCAAAATCCAACCTAAGCTTTTCAAGTCAAATTCTTGAACTTAGCCAAATAAAACTCAAATCAAGTCAAACCCTTAATTTTTCTTCATAATTCAATCAATCCTTCAATCATGAATCCAAATATAAACTCAAACTTCAATCATTAGACCAAAACTAAATTCAAAAATCAAACCCAAATCAAACTCATGTTCACCCTTCTGAACTTGAAATTATCAAGTGAATCAAAACCCATTTATCTCCAAATCACTTTTATATTTATATTTCAGTCATAAGTCCATATGTGAGTTCAACCAAACTTGATTCAAGTCTTGATCAAGTCAATTGACCCACTTAGGCTCACTTGACCCAAAGTGACCTAAAGTGCCTTTTGAGTCAAATTCTAATAAATACCCAAATTGGATTAAACTAAGCCCAACAATCATCAGGAGAACAATGGATTTAAATTAAGTCAAAACAAAGTTAAACCTAAGGGTTGACCAACACTTTGATAAAATGAAACCTAAACTTGCCAAAATCCACATAGGCCAAATTGAACATTGATCAAAACCAATTTATGATCAATGTTTGAACTTGACCAAGTCATCATTTGAGCTTAATATTGGCCACTTGACCCAAGTTGACCCAAACTAAAAAAGTCAAATGTGTCAAATCTTGATCTAAGCCAAATTGATTAAAATAAATGGGTTCATTCCAAATCACTTGTTGAACTTGACCAAAGCCTCAATTGGCTAACCCAATAGCCCAATTGGCCACCAACTTGACCTAAAGGTTAAATCAAGCCAAAATCAAATCAAACCAAAATTGATTGAAACCAAAGCGACAAAATATTTTAAATGATCAGCAAACCCAAAACCCATGACTAATGGTCCAATGGGTCGGTCTCAAGTTGACCCATTTGACCTAAATGAAATCAAATGAACCAAAACTAAATATAAATCAAATTGAAAATGATGCAAAACATTTCAAATGGTCATATAAACTTGATCCAACCCTTGGTTTAATTTGACCAATTAGTCAACTTTATAAGTTGACCCATTTTGACTAAATGGGTCAACTGAGGCAAATGATATCAAATCAACTCCAAATCAATTTGGACCAACCTAATTTCAAACTATTCTAAATCTCCAAAGTGAAATAAAAGCCAAATGACCATTTTACCCCTAGGTCAAAGGGTAACTTATGGCCAATTTCCTTGAATTTGGTCATATCCTTTCTGCCACTTGGCACCCTAGTGGAACAAATGGACACTAATAATCATGCATGATGGGGTTGACCCAATCAAACCCCCACCTCACTCAAAATGAGCACATAGGATCATCTCCCACACCTCTCTTTGGTGCAGGAAAACTTCTCCACTCTCCTTAAATCAACCATGTGCCACCTCAACACCAAAACAACCCATAGGTGATCAATTTAATCAAAATGGCATATTCAAGCTCAGACGTCCGATCCTTGTAGGGGGAGATATACTCCCCCTAATTTCATTTCATTTGCATGGACTCACACTCGATTGAGCAGACTTATGCTTCTCAGTTCCTGCTTCTTCCATCTACTTTGAATTCCATTTCGGTTTATTCATGCAAAAATGAGCTCAGAAAATTTCAAACTCATCCATCACAATTTCAATCATTCCTCTTGCAAGCACCCTTAGAGGATCCAAGGCATGGTAATTTATCTATGAGCATTTGAGAGGAATTTGACCATGAAGGATCTACTCAACCTCAAGCCTCAAACCTTCAGCACTTTATCACTAGATGTACTCTCCTTGTATGTTGATGGTGTGGGTTCAATTTTAATCAATTTGAGCTCAATCGCAGATGAAGCCGGGATGGAAGATTGCCATCTCCCATAGGTGAGCTCAAGGATGAATGGACCATCCATCGTGTTTTGGATGGGCGATCTGATAATCCACATTAGATCCATTTTAATCTCTTTAATGCTTGATCTTGATCATCCGATCTTTGATCGACCCAAGGAAAGCGATAGCATCAATGTGACAACTTAAGTGATGAATCTCGCACCATGTGAAAGTAGTGCCGCGTTCCATGTGGCTATGTGACTAATTTATAAGACTTTAAGTTTTAATCCTTTGAAACTTCAAAATTACATAACTAAATATAGAAAAATCAAAAATAAAACTTAAATTCATTTTGAAGGTAATTCAAGCTAATCAAAATTAAGT
The DNA here is from genome assembly GCA_021442155.1 of Cymbidium sinense. Taxonomy (NCBI): domain Eukaryota; kingdom Viridiplantae; phylum Streptophyta; class Magnoliopsida; order Asparagales; family Orchidaceae; genus Cymbidium; species Cymbidium sinense. The sequence goes on along the minus strand of JAKCPB010000322.1, from coordinate 58,899 downwards.
TTGATTGATTTTGAATAGTAAATTTTCTATAATTTGTTTTTTATTGGGAATGTAATTATGTTAATTACTACCTAATTATTCTATTGATTAATCAAACTTCGGTATATTTGGTGGGATGACTTACCTCCTAATTTCTTGGGATTTATTAATGGTTTAATTTGAAATTGATTCACTCTAATCACTCCCTTAATCAATTAAATGATTAATTAATTTAAATAATGATGAATTCATTAATTAAATTTGTTAACCACCTTACAGTGGATAGACTTAGAATGAGATTAGGATGCCTTTTTAAATCTTTTCCCTAAGTTTATTTCATTTGAATGAAAACTTAATTTATAAATTGATTAATGATTTAATCATTTCATTAAATAGCAATTAATTAAACTCAAAATCAAAAATTAATCTAGAAACTTAATCAATTCCTTCTTGGGTAGATACTTAGGTGTTCAATAACTTTGTAGGAAATCATATCCAACCCATATGTATGGGAAGGGTTATAAAAGTACTTAAATTAAACCCTTTAGCTTAATTAATCATTAATTATATGAGCCAATGCATTAGGCCCCTTTCTTTCTTAGGTGCATTGTTGATTTAAATTTCTTGTGGTTTATGTCATACATTGGCTCATAATTATTTGGTTAAATATGTTAAGTGGTGTAGGTAAGGGGTAATTAATGTACTTAATCTACACCTTAACCTAAGAAAAATATTAAATCAATATACTAGTTCTAAAATTAAACTAAAACAACATACACATGTGGGAGATGGGTTAGGACCAAGAAACCTTTCCACATTTCCTAAATTCAAATCAAACTCTAAACAAAATTAAAAATTTCCTTAAACAATTTTGATTCACTTTAAATAATCTTATTCCATAAGATTGTCTTTAGGAATTAAGTAGGGTGAATGAATTTACATACTTTCATCACTTTATTTCTTTCCTGGCATGCTAAATTTGTATGTCATATGAAAATCATGCATTCATGTCTTTTGAAAAATCAAATTAAAATGAAATGTTCCTTTATGTCAAATTGCATGTTTTGGCTAAAGTAAGAATATGAATGGCTATTATTACTAATAAATTCAAAAATTATTTTCAAAACATACAAATCAAACATTACAACTGAAAGGTATGCTACTTATAATTATTTATAAGCTTGCATGTGAGTATAATATAAAGATGTGCATTAAGTGGCTTTTCCTTCTCTTCTCTTTTAACATATAATTTGAATAGGATTTGCAAAGTGTATAGTTCATTTGAAAAGAACACAACACTTGCTTAAATCTATTCCTATTCATCCTTATGTTATCATTAATAATAATCTTCACATTTGCACATAAATTAAACAACCAACAAATCAAACAAACATAAACTTTTTTTGCATGATTCTTTTCCATTCACTTCTTTTTTGTACATGCATGTAAGAAAAGTGGTATATTTCGGATATCCAGGGTTGTGAGGCATTAATTAGCCCCAAGTAGGTCTTGTACCTTACACCCATGGTGTAAAACAATTGCATTACTCACATGCCTTTTACATGTAAATGTGCATATGAAAAAATGGATAAAAGAATCTTTTCTATAACAAAACATGCATATGAAACATGCCAAATTTTTATTAAACAAATTCTTAGAATTCATCATTAAGGTGTGCTAAATATTTCATTTGCATGTATAGATATGCTTAGGATTCATCATATGCATGTTACACATGTTGGAAAGTAATAAAGTGTTGTGTGTTCTGATAATTCACTTTACTTAATCTTAAAATTCTTCTTTTGAATAGGTTTGTTTAAGAAAAATATAAACTTAGGATTAATTAAAACACATAATAAAACATTCACTAAACAAAAATCAAATATGAGGAAAGAGAAGTTTTCTTCTCTTTTTCTCTCTTTACAACTTTTAGTAATTAATTGTAGGTTCATTCAAACCTAAACAAATCATAAAAATAAAATTAATCAACTAAATCACTTAAATGAAACCACCCTCTAAGTTGAACTCTTTTGCACTTAGAAAACTTCAACTTAAAGCCTATAAACATACCACACAAACCTTAAATGTCACACACACTAAGTCACCATTTCTAGCTTTAGGTTAGGGTGGTGCATGGTTTATGTTTGCTTTTATTTTTATATGTTATTCTTAGTGTTAGAGTGTATACATATCTTGAATGGTAGGGTGATCTTAGTCTAAACCATTATCTTTATAGGAGATTATGCTTAATCTTTGTAATAAAAATATAAAAATATTTATGCAGGTTGCTTATACCCCAAGCATAATCAAAATAGTATGGACTTGTTTGTGTGTATCTAAGTCCAATTCAATATTCATACTTGGCATTATTTGGTTTGTTTAATTTAATCTCTTTTGACATTTTAGTTAGATTTCCTTTTTCCCATTTTTATATAATTTTGTAAATTAGGATTTGGAATGATTTTTATGGGTTATTAGGATGAACATTGGTTATAATACTATGTCTTATGTACCATGTGAAGCCTTTTGGAGCAACCACATTCCAACCAAAAGAAAGAAGAAGAAAGAAGAAAGAAGAAAGAAGAAAGAAAGAAGAAGAAGAAATGAAGAATGAAGATTTAAATTAATGAATTCCATCTTGATTGTAATTTTTTTATTTATAATCGGGTTGTAAAGGGTAGAGCTCACAATTTGATTCATTTTGTCGACAATACAAATAATCTTATTCTAGCTTTATAAATTGTTTGATGTTTTTGTTTAGCTGTGCATTAAGATGGCATGTTTTCAGTTTCTTCTTTACTTTGATGTATGGCACGGATGAGATTAAGCTCTTAGTAAAATAATTTTTTACCCAACTAATCAATTCAAGTTAAAATAAACAACTCACAATCTCACCAAAATGGGTTGTAAATCAAGATGAAAAATTAGCAACCCTTGCTAGATGTTGTATATTTTCACATCATGCATAAAAAAGCATCTTGTTTCACTCTTATTGGAGGGCTTCATCTTGAGAATTTGGCTTGACCTTTGAGCCATGGTGGAAACACACCTCCTTTCTTGGATTTTGGCCCATAATCTAATTTCTCATGCATTTTTCATAAGAATCCTAAAGCCTGTGTCTAATTAATTGTCCAAAAATAAAAAAAAATAAATAATAAATACAAAAATTTGCATTATATTTAAGTCATTAATCATGCCCTACATGATCAAGTCTCTTAGGAAGTGTGTTTAAGGACTTAGTCTCTTTCTAAATAAAACAATGACTTAGTTATCTTGCAAAAACATATGACTTGCCTATATAAAATTGTAGAGGAGTTGGTTCACCCAAGGCTTGTAAGCCCACATTGGGTGGCTTATCCTCTCTTATGGAGGTAAACTAAATATCCATTTTCATCTTAGATTTAGGTTGTGCATTGGCCCTTGTCAAAGCTCCCTAGATTTAGGTTCAGAGGTTGCTACTTTCCTTTGCAGGCCATAAGCATAAATCCTCGCCTCTCAGGCATTTTCATGACCTTGTATGGAATTGTAACCTATTTCTAAAGTCTCAAAATAAATAAATCAATTCAATTTCAAAATAAAGCCTAGAATAGTTTGGGATGTTTAAGCTTCCATCTAAACATCCCCATTTATCTTCATTTGGCTTGATAAGAACTCTGTCCTCTTGATCACCCACTTGATTTAAAAATAAACCAATTGATTGATAGTCATATCTTTGAAATCTTTGGAGATGACCATTTACCTTAATCGAGTATTCCAGGAATCTCATTCCTTAGGATGTAATTAACTATGAGGGCTTGATGTAGGAAACTTAACACATTTAAAATAAATAACCTTTACTTTTCCATATAAATTGGGAAGAATCTCAGTATTTTACAATGGCCCATAGTCTTGAGTCTTTATTAAGGTGATTGGGTCCATTTGTAGGATGATGACTTCTCTCTTGAGATGTACATCATTCCTCAATATACCTCACCTAATAAGAACATATGTAGATATGGTGTTTATCACGTATTGTTGAAGAATTATTTTTTTGTTCTTCATTTTATTTCTTTCTCTCTAAAAAAGATTAGAATGAAGGATAGAAATAAATAATTCACCTCACCTTTATTCTCATCTTATGGACTTAGCTAAATCAAATCCAAATCAATTAAAATTGAAAGATTTTCTCATAATCTATTTATATTCTCATTTATATTCACAAATATAAATGAAATAAATTCAAATACTAAAACCAAATTCCAAATCAAACCCAAATCTAATAAAATCTGAAGCCTTTCAAGTCAAATTCTTGAACTTAGCCAAATCATCTCTAAATTAATTCAAACCCTTGGATTTTTTTTATGATTCAATCAATTCTTCAATCATGATTCCAAATATAAATATAAACTTTAATTATCAAACCAAAACTAAATCCAAAAAAAAAAAAAAAATCAACCCCAAATCAAACTCATGTTCATCCTTTGAACTTGAAATTGTGAAATGAATTAAAACCCATTTTCCTCCAAATCACTTACAAATGGATTCATATTTCAATCATATGTCCATATGTGAGTTCAACCAAACTTGAATCAAGCCTTGATCAAATCAATTGACCCACTTAGGCTCACTTGACCCAAAGTGAACTAAAGTACCCTTTTGAGCCAAATTCTAATCTACTCAAATTGGATTGAACTAAAAGCCACATTGTGGAACAATCATCATAAGATGATCAATAAATCAAATTGGGTCAAACCAAGTCAAACATAATTGGATCAACATTTGAAATGAAACTAAAACCAAAATCTATCATAGGATGATTAAAACCATTGATCACTAATTCATGATATGTTTGAAGACCAAGTCATCATTTGAGCCTAATTCTTAATTGGTCACTTGACTCAAGTTGACCTAAGTTGACCTAACTTGACTTAAGTCAAAATGGGTCAAATCTTGATCTTTAAATTAACCAATGGGTCAGTTCATTTAAATCACTTGTTGAACTTGACAAGTCTTTTGGTAACTAGACCCAAAGCCCAATTGACCATGCTTAAAGGTCAAATCAAGCCAAATCACCAAAGCTACCAAAATCAAATGACCAAAAACCTAAACCAACCCATTAATATTGGGGATGGGTCAAATTAGTCAACTTGACCCATTTGACCTAAATGAATTCAAATGAACAAAACTAAATACAAATCAAATTGAACCAAACCATGATACCAAAACATTTCAAATGGTTGTATAAACTTGAGGTTTGCATTTGACCAATTCTTACGAAAATTGACCCATTTTTTTTACCTAAAAATCAACAATAATCTTATCAAATCAACTCCAAATTCTTGAAATTTCGTCCAATTTCAAACTATTCCAAATCTACCTAAATTAAAATCAAAGCCAAATGACCATTTTACTCCTTTCAATAACTAATTTCACTTGAATTTGGTCATATCCATCATTTCTTAGTGGACCAAATGGACACTAATGAGTGTGAATTTTATGAATGGGTTTTCTAAAGGTAAAAATCACCCACTCAAAATGCATTTCATTTCATTTAACACATGAAAACTCATTTCCTCATTAAAATAATCACTTTCTTTTCAAAAATGAAAATGTTTACTTTATGTCCAAATTGCATGTGTTGGTTAAAGTAATAATATGAGTGGCTATTATCACTATTAAATTCAAATTATTTCTAAAAATATATGAATTAATTATCAAAACTGAAGTGTTACTTTTAATTATAAGCTTGCATGTGTGATATAATAATATGTGCTTAGTATAGGTTTTCCTTCTCTTCTCTCTTAGTATAGTTTTGAATAGGATTTGGAAATATGTATGATTCATTTGAAAAGAACCTAACACTTGCCTAATTCCATATCCTATTCATTCTATACTATTACTTAAGAAGGATACTTATGCTTTGCATAAATTGCATAAACAAAATCAATCAACTAATATAAATTTTTCATTCTTTCTTTTCCATTCATTTCTTTTGTACACATGTTTGTATTTAAGGAAAGTGGTATATTAGTCTGACAACCCAGGTTGTGAAGCTTTAAGTATCCCTAAGTAGGTCTTACCTTACACCCGTTAACAATGGCGTTGTACTCACTTATGCCTTTTTTACTTTCATGTGTGCATGTGAAAATTGGATAAGAAATCCATTTTCAACTTAATGAAAATCATGCATCATAAACTTTCAAATTTCTTAAATGAATTACTTAGCATGCATCATAAAGTGTGTTAATATTCTCATTTTGTGTATAGATATGCTTAGGACTCATTCATATGCATGTTATACATGTTGGGAAAGAAATGAAGTGATGTGTGTTTTGTGAATTTGGTTCATTTTATTTAATCTTAAAATGCCTTTATTTTTGAATGGGTTTGTTTAAAGTTCATCTAAACTTAGGATTAATTAAAACACTTAATCAAAACATTCACTATAAACTAAAAATGAATACTTTAGAAATTACTTAGGTTAGGGAAGGAAGAGAAGTTCTCTTCTCTTTCCTCTCTTTATAACTTAGTAATTAATTGTAGGATTCACTTGAACCAAATCAAACATGAAATAAAATCAATCAAAATAATTAAATCACTTAAATGAAACCCTCCTCTAAGTTGAATATGCTTCACACTTAGAAAATTCTAACTTAAAACTAGCTAAGCATACCACACAAACCTCAAAGCATACACATTAGCTAAGTCACCACTTCTAGCTTTAGGTTAGTGCATGGTTTGATGCTTTTATTTTTGTGATATATGTTTTGTGGATGTTAGGATGTATGTGGGTAGAATGAATGGTAGGATGATCTTAGTCTAACCATTATCTTCTGCAGGGGATTGTGCTAAAGGGGCGCTGTAATAAAAATAATATAAATGCTTTTATTGTGTAGGTGCTTATACCCCTAAGCATAATCCAATAGGCCAGGTGGACTTAGTCACCCATGTGTGGGGTGATAAGTCCATTATACATGCTTGGAATTTGGTGGTTTTTTTAGTTAACCTTTATTTTACAAGTGTTAGCTAGATTTACTTTTCCTCCTCATGTAAATTTTATAATTAGGATTTTGGAATGATTGTTATAGGGATTAGGATGATCATTGGTCATAAGATCTCATCTTATGCACCATGTGAAGCCTTAGACATCCACCTTCCAACCATCCAAGAAGAAGAAGAAGAAGAAGAAGAAAGAAGAATGAAGAAATGAAGCTTGAAGACCCCCCCATAATGAATTCTTGCTTAATTATATTTAATTCATTTGTAATATGGGTTGTATAAGGGTAGAGCTCAATACCCAATTTTTTTTTTGTGGTGTACGACCACCTCTTATTCTTTGTGATTATTTATAAATTGATTGATGATTTGTTTAGCTTATGCATTAAGTGACATCATTTTCCTAGTTTCTTCCTTACTTTATGTATGGCCTAGATGTGGATTAGGCTCTTAGGAAAAATAAATCTTTTACCAAACTTAACAACTCAAAACTAAAATAAAGAACTCATAACCTCACCTAAAGCTTAGGTTAAATCAAGATAAAAGAATTAGCACCCTTAGCTAGAGTATTTCTTTTATAACATCATGCACAAATGCATCTTATTTCACTCTTGATTGGAGGGCTTCCCTTTCAGAAACTTGGACCTTTGAAAGCCATGGTAGAAACACACCTCCTCCCTTCTCGCTAATTTTGGCCAATAACTTTATTTCTCATGCATTAGGCATATGAATCCTATTAGCCTTAGTCAAAATAATCGTCCAAAAATGAAAATAAAATGAAATCTAAATTGCATTAGATTTAGGTCATTTGAAGCATGTCCTTACATGATCTAGTCTCTTTTGGGAGTGAGTTTAAGGACTTAGTCTCTTTCTAAATAAATAACAGCCTAGCTATCTTGCATAGAGCATATGACTTGGCTACATGAATTTAAAATTGTAGGAGGAGTTAGTTGGTAGCCACGCTCAGGAGATTGTAAGTCCAAACAATCAGGTGGTTTGTCCTCTCTTATGGAGGTAAACCAAATACCCATTTTCACCTTAGATTTAGGTTGTGCTTTTGGCCCTCGCCAAAGCTCCCTAGATTTAGGTTCTGAGATTTCTTCTGCCTTTGTGGGCCATAAGCATAATTCCTCACCTCTTAGGCATTTTCATAATCTTGTGTTGTAGAATCATAAGTCCTAAATTTCTAATGAAAAAATCAACTCAAACAAATTAAATCAATTTCAAAAATGTAAAGCCCAATCATAGGATAGTTTGAGATGCTCACTAAGTTTCCTAGCATCATGGGCATCTCCTACTTATCTTTGTCTTGGCTTCGATAATAACTCTCTCTCTTTGATCAATTCCATTTGATCTTCAAAAATGAACTAATTGATTGATAGTCCTTTCCTATTGAATCTTTGAGACAATGATCATTTATGTCGAGTATTCCAAGGATCTCTCCCGGATGTAATTAACTATGGGGCTTGCCCATTAACAACAAACCCAATTTAAAATAAATCCTACTTTAGCTTTCCATGTAAAGTAACTGAAGAATCTCCCATACATATGTAGACCCATTGTCCTTAGGAGTCCTTATTGAGGTGATTAGGTCCATTAAAGGGTAGTGACTTCTATCTCCTGACATAGTACATTATTCCTTGATGATGTATCTAGAATAAGCACATCTACAGATCTACATGGCATCCCGAAAAGATGAATTTTTATATTTTTGCTTTTCACCACAAATGAAGGTTACCATATAGAAATTTTTCTCCAAAGAGTTTCTAGTGACTCTGCTAGGGTTGGTTCCTCTCTCCATCTTTGGTAAATGATCGTTGTCTTTGAGTATCGATAGTGGGTTTGTACTTTGGTATGAATCCAAGACTATCTTTCTTTCCATTGGAACTTAGCTTATTTCATTCTTAAGTTGAGTTAGCCAACATCTTTAGGTTTTAGCACCGCACTGTTGGTCTTAAAACCCCCATTGGGTTCTCAATGGGTTAAAATAAAAAGAAAATATTTAAAGACTTCCTCATTATTTTTTATGATAAGGAAAGGTTCATTCTAAAATAATAAAGACAAAATAAATTTTTCATAAGAACTTTGCTTTTCAAAAGCACTCTTTCAAAAATGCACATAATAAAATATTTTCCACAAAATTTTATCACCCTCATTTAACAATTCTCATAATTATTACATGTAGGAATTTTTAAAATAAAACTAACAATCTTTTCCAAAAGCACAAATGAACATCTTCCTTCAATTCATTTTGATGAAGATTTCATTTTCAAAATAAAATGAACAATCATCTTTCCAAAAATCAAAATCAAAATAAAAATAAATTTTCAAAAAGCACATATGAACCTTTCCATTCAATACACTCCACTATTGAATGAAGTTTCATTTTCAAATAAAATTAAATTTTCAAAAGCACATATGAACATCTTCATTTAATATACTCAAATTTATTGAATGAAGATTTCATTCTAAATAAAATAACATCATTTGAAATCCCACTTAAACATATCTTATATATGATTAAGTTGGAATTCCTCTTTCAAAAGCAATAATCACACACAAAACAAAATTTTCACATTTCAAAATAATTGATTTCCATTCTACATACCCAAATTTGTTGAATGGAAGTCTTCTTTTCAAAAAAAAATAATCAAAAAAATCAAAACTTAACAATCATATTTTTAAAAATTTTCAAAAACATATTTGGAACTTCATTTAGCATACTCAAAATTTGCTAAGTTAAGTCTCCAAATTCAAAATCAAAAATTTTCAAACACATTTGGAACTTCATTTTAGCATACTCAAATTTGCTAAGTAGTCTCCAAATCAAAATCAAAATTTTTTGAAACACATTTTGGAACTTCATTTAGCATACTCAAATTTGCTAAGTAAAGTCTCCAAATCAAAAATAAAAAATTTTCAAACATATTTGGAACTTCATTTAGCATACTCAAATTTGCTAAGTGAAGTCTCCAAATCAAAAACAAAAATTTTCAAACATATTTGGAACTTCATTTAGCATACTCAAATTTGCTAAGTCTCCAAATTCAAAACAAAATTTTCAAACACCTTTGGAACTTCATTTTGCATACCAAATTTGCTAAGGAAAGTTTCCATTTTCAAAACCAAATAAAATTTTGAACACATCTTTTGGAATTTCATTTAGCACTCAAATTGCAAAGTGAAATTTTCATTTCACAAAACTAAACTTCATCCTTAGCATACCATATTTGCTAAAGTAACGTCTCCATTTTCAAACAAATCAAAACAAAAAATGAAACACACTAGGATTTCCTTAGCATACCTAAATTTGCTAAGGATCCTACTCTTTCAAAAATCAAAACATCCAAAATCAAATAAAACACTTAGGATTTACTTAGCATACTCAAATTTGCTAAGAATCGTATTTTCAAAAATCAAACAAAACACACTTGGGTTCTTCACTTAGCATACCTAAATTTGCTAAATTAAATTCAATTTTCAAAATCAAACAATAAATCACAAAAAAAAACAATCATTTTCAAACACTTCACTTAGCATACCCAAATTTGCTAAGTGAGTAAAATTCAAAAATCAATCAAAAATGAAAATCAATTGATTACTTTAACATACCCAAATTTGTTAAAGGAAAGGGTCCTCAAATCAAAATCTAAATTCAAACAAACATGAACTTATGGAAGCATCCTTTCAAAATATTTGAATCCATCTTCCAATACCAATTTGTTGAAGTTGGATTCATATTCAAAATTCCTCTTTCAATCAAATTCTAAATCTTCAAATCCATTTGAACCCCACTTAACACTTCCAAGATGTTGGATGTGGGTTCAAATTTTCAATTCAAAATTAAATAATCAACAAAGACAAAAATTTGATCCAAGCTCGTTTCCCATTGTAGATTCTCACCATCAGTTACAATACATCTACAGTTCAGTTTTTCAATCTTTATAGTTGATCTAAAAATGTAGGCTCACAGAAATTTGTTTTCACTTTCCCTCATGGCATGGATTTGGCTTTGGACCAAGCCAACTTCCCCAAATTGGATCATACACACCTTATCCATTTTGGTAGGATTGAGGGAGTGAGATCATGTGAGGCACTCCCCTCACATCGTCATAGGACCACGGTGACCGGTGGCGGTCATCTGATCATCACTTGATTGACATCTCCTCATTGAAGGAAAGCGTGGCGGTCCACCAACGTGATAATACAGTAGTCAGCCCAATTTTTAGCACCATGGTTTCTCATGTTGCCCCGTGAGGCTAGCACCCTCTCATCATACCCTAAGGGTAAGGCTCCCCCGATCTGGGGTTGCCTCCCCACTTTTGAGTATGGTCTACTCCTCCTCCCATCCAGACATAGTGTAAGAAAAAATTGCATGATCAAGTGGTATCACACTAGGATTGCTAGGAGATGGAGCGGCGTTCAGTTGAGAGTTTCTATTTTTTACTTCACCATTATAAACCATTCATCTCTCTGGTCAAACATAGAGGATGTTAGGAGGATTCGCATCACCTCCACGTGGTGCGGTTCAGATTCCTTGGGTAGGAGGTCATTTGTCGGCCTCGATCAATCAGTGTAGGCGAGCTTACGCATGAGTCAATTTGATCTTAGATCCATCATCCCATCTGTGGAAACATATCCATCGAGAGGGCAGAGGCCCATACATCTACTCACATTATAGGAGAAGTGGAGGTTGAGTCGGCTTTGACTTGATTTTTCCATTACCCACTCGACCATACTGGTCATCTTTACTTAGGGTCATCACGGAGGATAACTCTATTCATAGAGAGTGGTGTCTCCACCACACTCTACCCTCGCCATCACGTCAGTCCCGGCATCTCCGGTTCCATCAAAGGCCATGAAGGCCATATCAGGAGAAGTGCACCCGTTAATCATCTATGGCCAGGGATCTACTCATACACTATTATGGTGAGATCGATCTCTCACCTTGACCTTACGCCCGGTGGTGGTGAAGGAGTGGCGACGCATAGTGGTGGTCCCTTCACCAACTCACAGTTCACGGGATGTGGAGATGGTAGCGTATTAGATCGGATGATGTCAGTGCACCGGATAGAGGAACCTCAGGAATGTCACCCCTCTCATAGTTGGTGGCGGGAGTGTCTCATCTAGTGACAGTCCATAGGATTGACTCTCCAGCGGTGAGGTCGGTGCCTCTCGGTGCAAAGTCTGCCGTCGGTAGATCATTTGTTCCCATTGAGATGACATTCTCTGAGAGATAGTATACATTATTTATAGAAGAAGGAGATCTTGGGGTATGATTGGTGGATGAGAAGGTCAACTTGATCCCAATGAAGATGACTTATTGGGAGACTTCGGTGATGGTAGATGAGATCTCTTCTTAGGGGCAGAATGGAAGGTGATGAGGTTGATTAGGAAGACACCACCTCATCAACACCTCGACATCAATTGGCGAGAAAGATGAAGCGGATAGATAGATGGCATGGGGACTTGTTAGCGTAGTTTGTACTTTGAAATAAGCCCAGTTCATCACTAGTAGATGTTATTGACTAAGTTAGTGCATGTCTTGGACCCAGCCAAGACCTTACCTCTTGTTGAACAATGTAGCACTAGCATGTATAAAAAGGTAGTGGAAAGTACATCCATGCAAGAAAAAGACATAAAATCCATGGTTGAGCAGCAAGTGAAGGAAGCGTTGGCTCAAGCAGAGGATCATCGGTTCCAAAGGTAGACCCTTGGAATTTGATTCAATCCAATATCCCAAGGGTTTCGTGCCACCTTCCTTCAAAGCTTTGATGGTAGGAAACCCAAGGTATATCACACAGCCGGTTATTGCAATGGTGGCGGTGATGCTTTGCTTTTACGCCTTTGTTAGTAGCTAGCGGTTGCTTTGATTGGTATCTTTGAACTATAGTTCAATAAAGACATTTCTTGAGTTGGAGCAACTCTTTATCAAGAGGTTTCTGGAGCTCAAAAGGGTTCTGTAGGTGATCTCGTTGTAGCACGTGAGTCCTTTCTTGATTATATTCTTGATGGCATAACAGTATGAAATAATATTTGAACAACATTGAGATTCTTTTTAAAGAATATCCATGGCGTCACCTTCATGCTTAAGGGCTTCACTATCAAGACATTTGAGAAGCTAATCAACAAGGTGCTAGTCTACAAGGAGGCCAAGCCCTTTTCAAGATCAGTTGCCTAAAGTAAAGCCACAAAAGGTCTATGAGAAGAAATCGGGAGCAGTGACAGTGGTAGATAAGGGAAAGTAGTAGAGATCGGTCGAGACCATGACCTCATGACCTCCACCTCCTTTGCCACCACCAGGTAGCCTCGGCCTCCACGACCTCCATGTGGCCTCACCACTTCCATACCACCACATGCACTCCTACCACGCCGTAGCTATGGTCCACCTACTCTTTTAGATAAGCTTACAAACCTTATTCATTTAAGAGGTAATGGAAGATCTTTAAGAATCTCTTAAAGAAACTGATTTTAATTTTCTAGAGGCTGGAGGAAGTAGGCAAAAGTCATGATCCAAACTTTTGCCCCTACCCATTATATGCTAGGCCATTTTGGAGGATTGCTTTACATTCAAGGAGGCTTGAACATAGTTTCAAGATGTTGTAGTTATCCCAAAGGAATACCTTGTGGAACAACCATCCAGTTCCATTAGGGTAATCCTTGGGGATACATGTGATCCTATCAAAATTAAAGAAGGTTGGGATATTTCTTTATCCAAAACCTCTAAGAAGATTATTCAGAAGATCAAGAAGCTTTCCTTTGCGGTGCTTGAGTTAGCTCAAACCTCCAACATCAAGGAAGGTTTGCAAGTTGCGGTCTGCTCGAGGAAAGGGGAGCTCAGCGCATATGTGCACGGATAGCCCATTAGCCACCACCATCAGTCAGCCTCCACTATAGTTATAGCTTCCACCGGTGACTTCTTCCACTTAGTTAGCTCTTCTACTAGTAGAACTCTTGTATCGATGGATAAGGGCATCAAATCCCTTACCCACTCACTTTACTTGATTTTACTTTGCCTCCAAAAATCAAGAAATTGAAGAATAAAGCTAGTTTGAATTACATCTGTGTCACCCGATGGGTTGTCTTCTATTCTAATGATAACTCTTCAAGTCAAAATAACTATAACAATTGATCTTCCTCTTTCGATTGAGTTTGGACTTTCCTACTCGAATACTATGGGTTCACCTCTTGAGATAGACTTGAATCATCCGATTGAGGGTCCCATAGAGAAGCTATAGTGAGCGATATGGGTAGAACCTTCCATTACCACGCCAGAGATCACGAGTCATCAAGTAGTGGCAGGCTACCCTAGGCGACACCTCAAGATAGAGGAAAAAGTCATTGGTATAGAGATCAGAAGCCCTCCATAGGATGCTCCACCCTTGGATATGCTTGGAGGAGCCCAAGGTGGACTACAATGTCCTTTCTCATCTAAGAAAGTTTCCATCTAATCTAAGCATATATGATGCCCTTGTCTTATCCAAAGAGATGAGAATCATTAATCAAAGGCTCTCCTTGATCACGAAATATGCTTAGCTGGTCCTATAGGTGAGGTGACACATTATACAAAAGAAGCTCAGGGATCACCTTCAGATGAAGACCTTCTTACGGGGACTTGGAGCACAACCATCCCCTACATCACATGACATGGGAGTTCGGACTTGCAGTTCTCATGGATTAGGTGCATGGATGAACATTATGAGTCTAAGACCCTTGCTATTTGAGGATCGACATCTCCACACTCAGGAGATCAAATGATGTTGAGAGGATTCAATGAAAAGGTGAGGGCTTTTGGGTTTTTTACCTTTGGAGATAGGTGGTGACTGAAGCCAAGTTTTACATCATTGATTGAATACTTCATTCTTGCTTTGCTGGTAGGCCTTGGATACATACAAGATCATTCCATCCTCCCTCCATCGCATCAAGTTGAAAGATGGGATTGAATCATGTCAATGGAGATGAAAAGCCATTTTTAGTTAGAGGTTGAGATTTATGAGGATGCCTACTATCTTCTCAAAACACCCTTTCTCATGAACTTGGACAAAATTCAAATTCAAAATCAAAAGAAAAGAATGAAAAGAAAAGATAAAAAAAAAGAAAAGAAAATGAAAGTCCAAGTGAACAAGAATTGAAGAAGAAATAGATCGCATATCACATTCCACCACATTCCATCATATGGACATGTGGGTAGGATGGCTCAATCTCCACCAGGTAGAGGCAGAGGCAGAAATAGAGGTAGTTCTGGAGGTGGGAGACCCCTTAGTTGGCCATTAGCCAACAGAGGTCATGTTCCAGTTCATAGGAGTACCCCTACTATTCACATAAGACTTAAAATCTAGCTTGATTAGTATACCATCCAACCCCTCTCAGCGGGTTCCATTGGAGGTGACTTTCGATCCAGATGAACGGCCTCCAAACAAAGCAAAGTATTGAATCAAGTTTATGTAAAACTATTAGGCGTAGTTGGGAACTTAGCTCTAACCTCACTTCAAAAGTTGAAGGTTTGGTAGTTAAGGAAGTCCCCAAGTCTTCCAATGACATGAAGTGAAGAGATTCTTTTTGGGATCATCATCCTCAAGTCTTGAAGTTGATGTAGGAGGGGATACTTTAAATAATTAATGGAATTACCATTTGACTTTTACTCACCTTGTGTTCATAATCTTATACAAAAAGGTTTAGTTCCTTATACATGGTCCAAGCAGTGAGTAATTTGAAAAACTATGGAAATAATATAGGTAGGAAAATCAAGCAAGACTAGGATTTATAGTGGGTCATTGATGATGATTACTACTTAGTTGTTACCAATCATTTGGAGTCTGATAGGTTCTTCTCACACACCCCCAACTCTTATGAGAATGTGTGTTTAGAAACCTCAGATGATCTAGATGATCTCCAAATCAAAGAGGCACTGCCAGAGTTTGAAGAGGAGATTCATTAAATAATTGATAAGCTTAAAAATATCAACCTCGAGACAGAAGAAAATCCATGCTCGACATACATCAGTTTGTTGCTGAATGAAGAAGAAACCAATGACTTAGTTAGGCTATTGACTAAGTTTAAAGACTGCTTTGCATGGAGTTATGAAGAAATGCGATTATCTTCCTATGGTCCACAAGCTAATAGATCTAATGCTATCCTATTAAGCAAGCTCCTAGATGCATGTGATTAGAAATTGAATAGGTCATTTCTAAAGTCAAGAAACTAATGTCGTTTCATCAGGGAAGAAAAATATCTACAGTGGGTGTCATCAAGAAGAAGAATGGCCAAATTCATATGCATTGATTTAGGGACTTAAATAGGCATGTCAAGGATGAGTTTCCTCTTCCTATACGATTAATGGTGGACATCGCCTCATCATTCTCTTTCATGGATGGGTCATCGGCTATCAAGATCTCTCAAGATGAAAACATTGCTTGAACCGTGAATCTTGTTATAGGGTCATGCCTTTCGCCTTAAAATGCTTGCTACATACCAATGGGCCATGACTCGATCTTCAATGAACTCATCCATCATCGTTGAGTGCAATGTTGATGATCTAGTAGTCAAAATAGAAAGGAAGACCATCTCTTTGACTTGAGAATAGTTTTCAAGCGGTTAAGATAATATAACCTCAAAATGAATCCCAAGTGTGCATGGGTAGCTTGGAAAATTCTTGGGTTTGTTTTTTGAAGGAGGAATAGAAATAGATCAAAAGATCAAGCTATCTTAGAAATATCACCTCCCAGTTTAACTCAACTGATCCTTTCAGAATGGCTGTATCTAAGACTTTATCTCCAACCTATCGAGGAGATGCAAGCCATTCTTCAATCAAAAGGATGCAAGTTCAAGTGGGATGACAAGTTCCATGCCTTTGAAGATATCAAATAGTATTTGGTGAAGCCAGTTCTAGCTATCGTAGGCCACTCATCCTACTTGTTGCATTGGATGACTCTCTCGGTGCTCTGTTGGCCCAACGATGAAGGAAGGAGAGTGCTCTCACTACCTCCATCATGATTCTGTAAAAACTATCCACTAAGAAACATTGCTAGCTTTGATCTTTGCAAAGCTTACACTATATGCTTTCTCATAAGGTGAACTTGATCTCCAGAACAAATCCATTGTAGTACCTCATAACACGGCCAATGCTATCTGGACATTTGGCATGTTGGTCCATGATTCTCTCATAGTTTAATATCACATTCATACCTATGCATTAAAGGATAGGCACTTGCAGATTTCTTCACACCCGCTTCTCTTCTCACCCAATGATAATCTCCACGATGAACAAATCATGAACTTAGGGGAGGTGATCGATGGGAGATGTATTTTGATGTGCGGCTTTTTTTAAGAAGCACCATGATCTATTCTCCTTGGAAAGGCGTAGGAATAGTTCTCTAACTCCATATGATGTGATGAGATTCTCTATCTCCAACCACATCAACACCAAGCATTTTCCTTGAGTGTATGGTGCGGCTATTCTAGAGTTTAACTCATCCTTATAGCATTGAGTAGCAGATCACTATGAGCAAATGCAGTTACGGTTAGAAGAGCTTGAAGGTTTGGAGGAGAATTACGCTAGAACCTCAAGTTGTACATAAAAAAATGATTTAAGAACAAATAAGTGGTATCCTTAGGTCTTTTCAGAGAACTTGTGTTAGTCTAAGGAGACCAATTGTTACAGTCAAAAGATGAGGCTGAAACCACTTGGGAACATGTCATAGAGAATCTAGGATCTTATCCTTATTGATTGTAAAGAACACGATGCTTCCAATTAAGCTCTCTAAAAAAATATTACCCATGAAAAAAAATCATGTTTGAAAATAATCATTAATAAAAAGAATGAAATTTGATTCCATTCATCAAATCTTCTCTTCTTTCGAAGCATTGTTTGCTTATCTTGCAAATTCTCCATGACGTGTTTAGGGTAGATGTAAGAGCCCCTAGTGGTATTCTATCACTCTTTTACAACACAAACATAATCTCCTGATGCTATTAGAATAAGTGTAAGAGAACTAGAGCATCATCATGATTCTGATGGAGGATGTGAGTCAGCTTTCTTCCAACATTGTGCAACCCACCAGGTTGGTTGATGTTGTATGATGATAGTGACTCACCTGGTGGATACACCAATCTTGGTAGATGTGAGTCCCTGAGCTTTCTCCTTTAGTTGAACACTGAATACTTATTGGATATATGACTAACCATGTCATCTTTTGCCGATTTTGGATTAAGATGGCGGCATCCCTCGAGCACTATTTGGATCATGTCCTTTCGACCCCATTTAGACACTACTGTTACTTTTTTAGGTGGTGTCCCCTTTCCAAGTAACCACCTTTATTGGTTGGAGAATTTGTTGAGGATCATAAATTCTCCCTTGGTTCAATAAATTTGAGATAAGTCTAGGCTAATATAAGCTCCTTCTTAATTTAATCCCTCATAAACTAACAGGGTCCACACTAAAACAAAATAAACAAAATAAACAAAATTAATTTGCTTGTGGATTTGGAATTCAAGCCCCAAAAGGTCCTTTTCCCCGAGCATCTATCTTTAGGGTAATGTCAACAACTCCTATGAATTGCAAACGAGTTGAGATAAGTCCTCAGTGGCACTCACTCTATAGTCATCCTTGTTAGTTCATTCTATTTTTTCCATAGTAGGTTACCTGAGTCATTCCTTTGGAAGATGTAATATGACACATTCTTTAGCATGATTGATGAGCGTGACCACAGGTCGGTTTGATTGTTGTCCAAAACACCGATCCCTGGTCTTTTCTAGTGAAAGATGTGAGTCCCAGAACTTTCTTCCCTTGAATTGATCATTGTCGAAGGCACTACTTTGGTTGGATAGTTCTCCCATGATCTACTCCCTTTAGTTGTAAATTTGAGATAGGTCAGTTCATTCTTGATCCATCAAACCAGAAATCCATCAAAATAATAAATCTAAAAAAATTAAATTAATCTTGACTATCTTGAGTTGATCTAAGTCCCCGGCTCACTCATAGTCATCTAGTTGGTTTTATGTTGTCTTGCCAAAATTACCCCCTGTCTACTTTGGATGATGTAAGTCACTAGCTTTCTTCCTTAACCATTGAAAGGCATCTCTTTTGGTTGGCTAGTCTACTATGTGTTTAGTAGACTAACCCTTTGGATTGGTAAATGCGAGTTGGGTCTTGGCCTTATGGCTCACTTAGTGCGGTCCATATTCTTGAGGGTTCATCTCAAAAATCCAAATCTAAAAATTGAAACCAATTCAATCCTCTTCCCTAGTGGAAATTTTTCCTCATCGAGATTCAAACCCCTCATTCCCTTTGTGGGTGACTTGAACCTACTTCCCTAGTGGAAAGTTCACACTTTATCCCTTAGTGGATTCCTCCCTCTCTCTTATGTCCTTGACATAAGTAAAGCCACATTGCACTAAGCTCTGGGTTCTTTCTATATCTTAGACATTGGACTTCTCTTAGTCTTTAAGAGTTCCTTAGTCATAAGACACATCGAAGATTAGGTGGACACTCAATCACTTAGAGACTTACAAGAGTTAGCCATAGAATAGGTCATGCCTTAGGGGTGTTGAAAATTTGCCCTTAGCTTGATCCATTCCTTACCTTCCTTCCTTCAAGTCAAACTCCAAATCAAATTTGATTTTCTCCAAACTCAAATCAACTTCATGATGAAATTTATAATGAAATCCATGATTGAAATCCATGATGAAATTCCCCAAGTCAAATCTTTCACAGTCCTTTAAGTTTTCTTCATGACTTAGCCAAATCAAATCTAAATCAATTCAAACTCATGAGATTTTCTCATAACTTATTTATATTCTCATTTATATTCACATATATAAATGAAATATAAATCAAATCAATCAAATCAAATCAAATATTAAATTCCAAATTTAAAATCCTTCTTAAGTCCTTAATTCCTTCTTAAGGACTTCAAAATCATGATCAAATCAATTCAAATTCAAGAGATTTTCTCATAACTCATTTATATTCTCATTTATATTCACATATATAAATAAAATATAAAATATAAATCAATCAAACCAAATTCAAAAATTCAAATCTACTCAAAATTTTTAAGTCCTTTAATTTTTCTTTTCTTGACTTGCAAAATCATGATCAAATCAATTCAAATTCATGGGATTTTCTCATAACTCATTTATACTCTCATTTATATTCACATATATAAATGAAATATAAATATAAATCAATCAAATCTAATTCCAAAATTCGAGCTCCAAGCTCCCAAAAAATTTCCTAAGTCCTTTAAATTCCTTTTAGTGGACTTAGCCTAAATCATGATCAAATCACTTCAAATCATTGAAATTTTCTCATGACCCATTTATATTCTCATTTATATTCACATATAAATGAAATATAAATTCAAACAATCAAAAAACCAATTCCAAAATCAAACTCAAATACTCAAAATCAACCTAAGCCTTTCAAGTCAAAATCTTGAACTTAGCCAAATCAATTCAAATCAAGCCAAACTCTTGATTTTTCCTTCATGATTCAATCAACCTACAATCATGAATCAAATATAAATACAAACTTCAATCACTTAGCAAAATCACTTCAAAAGTCAAACCCAAATCCATTCATGTTCTTCCTTTGAATATAAAATTGTCAAATGAATAAACCCATTTGACTTCAAACCACTTGCAAATGGATATTTCAATAATAAGTCCATATAAAGTTCAATCAAACTCAAATCAAGCTTTGACTAAGTCATTTGACCCACCCTCACTTGACCCAAAGTGACCTAAAGTACCCTTATGAGCCAAATTTTAATCCTAACTAAATTGGATTGAATCAAACTCACCTATAACTCTCATCATGATCAATCATCATGGGATGATGAATCAATCAAATTGGGTCAAACCAAGTCAAACTAAGGGTTGACCAAGTCAACACTTAGCCAAAATGAAACATAGCCAAAATCCACCATAGGCCAAATTGATTGAAACCAATGATCTAAGTTCATTCATGAACTATGTTTGAACTTGACCAAGTCAACATTTGAGCCTAACTAGCCCAATTGACCCTTGTGAACTTGACCTAAAAGTCAAAATGTGTCAAAACTTGATCTAAGCTAAATTGATTCAAACCTAATGGGTCAAGTTCAATCCAAATCACTTGTTGAACTTGACCAAAGCCTCAATTGGCCAACTAGACCTAAGCCCAATTGACCTTGAACTAACTTGACATAAAGGGTCATGTTGAGCCAAATTCAAACTTAACCAAAATTGATTGGAAAGAAAGATATCAATCAACTTCATATGACTAACCAAACCTAAACCTACCCATGACCTAGCAAATAGGTCAAATGGGTCAAATTGATCAACTTGACCCATTTGACCTAAATGAAGATATGAAATTCAAAACTAAACCAAATTGAATCAAACCAAAACCAAAACATTTCAAATGGTCATATGAACTTGACCCAACCCTTGGTTTGACCTAATTTGACCAATTGGTCAACTTGACCCAAGTTGACCCATTTTGACCTAAATGGGTCAACAACAATCAAATGAACTCCAAATACAATGAAACTTGGCCAAACCTATTTTCTCAACATACCCAACATATTTAAATTCAAAAATTGGCCAAATGACCATTCTACCCACATGCCATAAGACAAATTTTGGTCAAATTCCGAATTTGTCAAGCCCTCTTCATATACTTGATACCTTCTAAGGTCAAGTGAACCCTATGAAGGGTGGTGCACCCAACCCAATGGGTTTGGGTCATTAAATGGACCCAAGGCCAAACACCCCATAGCTCAAATTGGCCAATTGAAACTTCCTCCACTTGATTTGAAGCACATGGGAGGTTACCAATCCACTCCTTAGCTCACTAACCATGTGCCAACTCACAGCCCAAAACAAACCTCCATATATTGGATTAGATCAAAATGGCAATTAGCACTGTCCTTGCCATATGGGAGATATACTCCCCTAATTCAATTCAATTCACACATGCTCATTGTCATTGAGTGAGAGTGTTGAGCCATCAGAGTGATCTAAGCTTTCAAGAGGGATTTGAAATCACCATTTCAATTTTCTTCAAGAAAATAGAGCTCCATTGAATCCAAAACTTCTTCCACACACACTCAATTCAATCCAATTCCTTTGCACTCCCTGGGGAACCAAATCAGCTTTCTAGCTCTCCTCAAGTTCAAAGCAAGGGAGAGTCAATTGATCAAAGCAAGAGCAAGGGGAGTTGTCCATAGAGCAACTACCCAACCTCAGAGCTAATTCTTTTCACCAGCTTTATCTCAACATGAAGCTCCTCAAGGAATCAAGTGCTGATCACCTTGAGGTATGGTATTTTTCGATCACTAGATTTAAGAGGTGTTGGTCCTTTGTGAAAGAAAGTGTCATGGCATGAAAATTGATTGGATAGGTTGTCATTATGTATGATGGTGTGTGTAAAATTTTATCTTAATATGAACTCAATCGAGCTCGAATCAAGGCTTAGATCATGGACGGTTCCTATGATTCATAGGCTTTAGCAGGGATAGATCTCTGGTCGTCCATCCGCACATTTTGGATGGACGGTCAAGATTAAACTCATGTTTTATAATCCATTTATCCTTTTAAAATCTGAGGTTTCCTTGATCCTTGATCGACATGAGTATCAAAGTGTCCCACCATCACCACATGGTTTTGATCTCACAGTGACACATGGAAAGTGCATGACCTGGCATGTCGAGCTATGGGTTGAGGGATTTAATTAGGTTCTAATTAATTCTAATTAATCCTCTAAGCTTTAAAATTCATATCTCCTAAATAAAAAATCAAAAAAAAAATGAGGTAAATTTTTACTAAAGATAATTTAATCTAGAATATTCAAAAATTTTAATGGATTTTGAATTATATCTTTCTCTGATTTTGGGTTTTAATGAAAAAATTAATTTTCTAATTACTCCTTAATTAATCCACTGATTAATCTATAACCTCTTGGGTATGTTTCAGGGGATGACTTCTACCTCCCCTATTTTTCTTGGGATTTATTGATGGCTTAATTAGGGGAATTGCAAATGCATTTCCTAATTACTCTCGTAATATAATTATGGATAATTAAGAATTTAATTAGTGTTTTAATCCCTTAATGAAGTTGATTAAGATTTGATCCAATTAATAGGAGACTTAGGGAATAATTTTGGGGTATTCCCCCTAAGCTATTCCCTAAACCCCTTTTTTCCTTAATCCTCTCTTAATTAAGGGTTAATTCATTAATTTCCCTCTTAATTAATTTCTAAAAATTCTAAAACCTTCCAGAACCTAATTAATCTACTTTGGGTAGATGCTTAGGTATTCAAGAGCCTAAGTTCAATTAAGAAAATCAAAATTCAGCTCATATGTGTGAGTGGTGTTTTGAAATTACTTAAGAACTCCTTAGCTTAATTAATCATTAATCATGAGCCAAATTTCATTAGGCCATTTTCATCCTAGGTGCATTGCAAATTTTAATTCCTTGTGAGGTTTTATGTCATCTCATTGGCTCATAATTATTTGGTTAACTATGTTAAGGTGGTGTAGGTAAGGGTTAATTAACTTGTTTAATTCATACCTTAACCTAATCAAAATCTAAAATGAACCTAATCATCTAAAAATTAAACAAAATATCAAACACATGTGAAAATGGGTGAGGAGTAGCAAACTCAACTCACATTTTCAAAATTAAATCAAATTCATGATCAAACAAAAATCATAATAAATGAACTTCGATTTACTTTAAGCTTTCTTATTTCATAAGATTATTTTTAGGATTTAATTAAAGTGAATGTGTTTACATACTTTCATTGCTTTAGTTCTTTCCCCAACATGTTAAATATGTCATGTGGTTTCATGCATCCATGCTTTTTCAAATTTAAAATGAAAATGTTTACTTTATGTCAAATTACATGTGTTGTCTAAAGTAATAATATGAGTGGCTATTATCACTATTAAATTCAAATTATTTTCAAAATATATATGAATTAATTATCAAAACTAAAGTGTGTTACTTATATTTTAATTATAAGCTTGCATGTAAGTAAGATATAACGATGTGCTTAGTATAGGTTTTCCTTCTCTTCTCTTTTAGTATAGTTTTGAATATGATTTGGAAATATGTATGGTTCATTTGAAAAGAACCTAACACTTGCCTAATTCCATATCCTATTCATTCCTATACTATTACTTAAGAAGGATACTTATGCTTAAACACATAAATTGCATAAACAAAATGAATCAACTAATACAAATTTTTGCATTCTTTCTTTTCCATTCATTTCTTTTGTACACATGTTTGCATTTAAGGAAAGTGGTATATTAGTCTAGACAACCTCGAGGTTGTGAAGCTTTAAGTATCCCTAAGTAGGTCTTCTACCTTACACCACTGGTTAACAATGGCGTTGTACTCACTTATGCCTTTCTTACTTTCATGTGTGCATGTGAAAATTGGATAAGAAATCCATTTTCAACTTAATGAAAATCATGCATCATAAACTTTCAAATTTCCTCAAATGAATTACATAGCATGCATCATAAAGTGTGTTAACTATTCTCATTTATGAATTTGGTTCATTTTATTTAATCTTAAAATGCCTTTATTTTTTAATGGGTTTATTTAGAGATCATCTAAACATAGGATTAATTAAAACACTTAATCAAAACATTCACTAAGCAAAACTAAAAATATGAATCTACTTTAAAAATTACTTAGGTTAGGGAAGGAAGAGAAGTTCTCTTCTCTTTCCCTCTCTTTATAACTTAGTAATTAATTGTAGGATTCACTTGAACCAAATCAAAACATGAAATAAAAATCAATCCAAAATAATTAAATCACTTAAATGAAACCCTCCTCTAAGTTGAATATGCTTCACACTTTGAAAATTCTAACTTAAAGCCATAGCTAAGCATACCACACAAACGCCCAAAGCACACACATTAGCCTAAGTTACCACTTCTAGCTTTAGGTTAGGGCGGTGCATAGTTTGATGCTTGCTTTTGTTTTGTGAATAGTAGGATGACCTTAGTCTAACCATTATCTACTGCAGGGCATTGTGCTAAAGGGGTGCTATAATAAAAATATATATAAATGTTTTTTCCATGCAGGAGCTTATACCCCTAAGCAT
The DNA here is from genome assembly GCA_021442155.1 of Cymbidium sinense. Taxonomy (NCBI): domain Eukaryota; kingdom Viridiplantae; phylum Streptophyta; class Magnoliopsida; order Asparagales; family Orchidaceae; genus Cymbidium; species Cymbidium sinense. The sequence continues at coordinate 33,841 of JAKCPB010000322.1, read as the reverse complement.
AATCCAATAGGCCAGGTGGACTTAGTCACCCATGTGTGGGGTGATAAGTCCAATATACATGCTTGGGATTTGGTGGTTTGTTTAACTAACATTAATTTTGCGAGTATTAGCTAGATTACTTTTCCTCCTTATGTAAATTTTGCAATTAGTATTTTGGAATGATTGTTATGGGGATTAGGATGAACATTGGTCATAAGATCTCATCTTATGCACCATGTGAAGCTTTTAGAGCATCCACCTTCCAACCATCCAAAAGAAGGAACCAAAAAAGAAAGGAAAGAAGAAAAGAAGAATGAAGAAATAAAGCTTGAAGACCCCCCATAATAATGAATTCCTTGCTTAATTGTATTTAATTCATTTGTAATTCGGGTTGTATAAGGGTAGAGATTGGCTACCCAATTTGTTTTCAGGTTTGTGCGGTGGTACCCGACCACACTTGGTCTCTTATTCTTTTGAGATTAGCATTATAAATTGATTGTTTATCTTGTGCATTAAGTGGCATCATTTTTCTAGTTTCTTCCTTGCTTTATGTATGGCCTAGATGTGGATTAGGCTCTTAGGTAAAAATAAATCTTTTACCAAACTTAACAACTCAAAACTAAAAATAAAGAACTCATTACCTCACCTAAAGCTTAAGTTAAATTTCAAGATAAAAGAATTAGCAACCCCTTAGCTGGATGAGTATTTTTTTTATATCATCATGCACAAATGCATCTTGTTTCACTCTTGATTGGAGGGCTTCCACCTTTTCCAGAGAAACTTGGCTTGACCTTTGAGAGCCATGGTGGAAACACACCTCCTCCCTTCTCCTTGGTTTTGGCCAATAACTCCATTTCTCATGCATTAGGCATATGAATCCTATTAGCCCGAGTCAAAATAATTTTCCAAAAATGAAAATAAAATGAAATCTAAATTGGATTAGATTTAGGTCATTTGAAGCATGTACTTACATGATCTAGTCTCTTTAGGGAGTGAGTTTAAGGACTTAGTCTCTTTCTAAATAAATAATAGCCTATCTATCTTGTATAGAGCATATGACTTCACTACATGAATTTAAAACCGTAGGAGGAGTTAGTTGGTAGCCACCCCCAGACAGTTGTAAGTCCAAACAATCAGGTGGTTTGTCCTCTCTTATGGAGGTAAACCAAATACCCATTTTTGCCTTAAATTTAGGTTTTCTCTCTCTAAAGCTCCCTAGATTTAGGTTCTGAGGTTGCTTCTCACTTTGTTGGCCATAAGCATTATTCCTCACCTCTTAGGCATTTCCATAATCTTATGTTATGAAATCATAAATCCTAAATTTCTAATGAAAAATTTAACTCAAATAAATTAAATCAATTTCAAAAATATAAACCCCAATCATAAGATAGTTTGAGATGCTTGCTAGGTTTCCTAGCATCATGAGTATCTCCTACTTATCTTTTTTTTTGGCTTTGATAATAACTCCCTCTCTTTGATCAATCCCATTTGATCTTCAAAAATGGACTAATCGATTGATAGTCATTTCCTATTGAAATCTTTGAAGACAATGATCATTTACCTTAATCGAGAGTATTCCTAAGGATCATCCCTTAGGATGTAATTAACTATGGGGCTTGCCAGGGAACTTAACGAACCGACTTAAAATAAACCCGGTTTACTTTTCCATGTAAAGTAAGAATCTACGGTACATATGTAGACCCATTGATCCTTGAGTCCTTATTAAGGTGATTAGGTCCATTAAAGGGTAGTGACTATCTCGAGATAGTACACTATTCCTTGATACGATCCGCACCTAAGCTATCTGATCGTGGCATCCAAAAGATGAATTTTTATATTCTTGCTTTTCACCACAGATGAAGGCGACCATATAGAAATTTTTCTCCATAGTCAACAAAAGAACAAAAATTTTATTCCAATTCATTAAAATCTTCTCTTCTTTCAAAGCATTATTTGCTTATCTTGCGAATCTTCCATGACGTGTTTAGGAAAGGTGTAAGAGAACCCAAGAGGCATCCTATCCCTCTTTCACAACACAAACACAATCTCCTGGTACTATTAGAATAGGTGTGAGAGAACCCAAGAGGCATCCTATTTCAATTAAGACAACTAATTTAGGTGTAAGAGAACCCAAGCGACATCCATTCTTGGTGGGAATCCCGGTTGCCATCCATGGCACCATTTCATCAATTCCCCAAGCGTGTTTTGGGTAGGTGTGAGATAACCTAAGCGGCACCCTATTCCCTTTAACACAAGCATAAAAACAAACATAAATCTTTTGTGGGAGCATGTCCCCTGTGGCACTCACTCATTAGCTGCTCTAGGTCTGGTCTACATGCTACATCGCTAATATGTCACCCTAATGGTTCCTTGTGTGGAAGATGTGAGTCCCCACACTTTCTTCCTAACTTGACCATTATAAACTAATGAGCACCTTGTCAGTTTGGTAGACTTCACTGCCCATCCAATAAGCTACCTCATGTTGATTTTATTTAAAGAAGATGTGAGTCCCTGCTCTTTCTTATTGAACTAATCATCATGATCTAACTAGGTCAGGTATATTTAATGTTTAGGGTAAGTCCCCCATAGGCTCCTTCCCTCTTGACTACACCTGAGTTGAGATAAGTCCCCCAGTGACATTCACTCAATAGTCACCCTAAGTCGGATGACACTGAGAAGATATCGTGTCATGCTATAGGAGGATGTGAGTCCAAGCTCTCTTTGTAGGTTGATTATTGCAAATTGATGGGCACCTTAGGCTGGTTGATGTTTGCTATGCTGACAGAGACTCACCCGGTGGATACACCACTCTCGACAGATGTGAGTCCTCGCACTATTCCTTGAGTTGGCCACCGAATACCTATGATATTATCTTCTCTAGGGTCTTGGATCAAGCCCTCAGTGGCCCCTCTCCCTGAGGGCATTCTACTTCCGGTTGGAGTCCCCCCGGTAGCCAACCACAGTGGTTGGAGAATTTGTTTAGTGGATATGCGATTCTCCTTGATTCAAGAAATCTAAAATAAGTCTAGGCTAATAAGCTCCTTCTCGGTATGATCCCTAGCAAACCAACATGGTCCACGATAAACAAACTATATAAACAAACAAAATATTTGCTTTGTGGATTAGAATTCAAGTTCTAAAGGGCCCCTTTTCTAGCGGTATCCTATCTTTAGGGCAGTGTAGAACTCAGTATAAGAATTTCCCCAGAGTTGAGATAAGTCCCCGTTGACTCTCCATAGTCGCCCTTAGGTCAGGTTTAATCTATTTTTCCACGGGAAGGTTACCCCGATAGTCATTCTACTTTGGAAGATGTAAGACTATGATGCATTTTTCTGTCATGACAATCACAACCGACGAGCAGCCCTAGGCCGGGTTCGATTTGTTGCCCAAAGCAACCGATCACCCAGTGGATTTTGTAAGTGGAAGATGTGAGTCCCCATGCTTTCTTCCCCTGAATTGACCATTGCAACTGAAAGGCACTCCTTTGGTTGGATAGTTCTCCCCCGAGAAACTCCCTTTCATAATTAGACTAGGTTGATATAAGCTCATTCTTGTGATCCATCGTAAACCAACAAAATCAAAAAAAATAATTAAAGAAATGAAATTATTTATCTTTTAAGTCCCCCAACATTCACACAATAGTCATCCCTAGGTCGGGTTTGATTTATTGCCTTCCCAACCAATCACCCCAGTGGTTCCTCATTTTGGAAGATATGAATCCCCACACTTTCTTCCTAGCTTGATCATTGCAAACTGAAAGGCACCGCTTTGGTTGGATAGTCCTACTATGTGATTGGTAGACTACCCCTTTGGATTGGTAAATCTGAGCTAACCCAAGGCCTATGGCTATCGATTGGTCCAAAAACTGGATCCATCAAAATAACTAAAAATGAAATTAATCTTGACTATCCTTAAGTTGATTTAAGTCCCCAAAGGCATTCACTCAATAGTCGCCGGTTGGGTTCAATTTGCCTTATGGATCACCCAAGCAACTGGTCCCTACTTTGGAATATGTAAGTCTACTACGCTTTCTTCCTAGTATAGCTATTGCACACCAAAAGACAAGCCCCTTGGTTAGCTAGTCCTACTATGTGTTTGGTAGACTACCCCTTTGGATTGGTAAATCTCAGGCCTAGAGCATGGCTCTTATATGATCTATGGCAAACGGTCCATCTCAAAATGAAAATTTAAAATTTCAAATAAACTCAACCCTCCCTCGGGAGTTAAATGAAACAAATAAAACAAATTCAATCAATCTCCCTCAGTCAAAAAAAAAAAAAAAAAATCAACAAAATAAATTAACAAATCCAATCAATGAAATAATCAAAATAAATAATCAATCAAATCAAATCAATTTCTCCCCATTGAGACTCAAATCAAATCAAGCCTCTCTCCTTGTGGATGACTTGAACTTATTTTCCTAGTGTAAGGTTCACATACTCTATCCCTAATGGATTTCTCCTTCACTCTCTTATGTCTTTGGCATAAGTAGAGTCACATTATACTCAACTCTGGATTCCTTCTACACCTTGGGTTAGGAGTAGATCATTTCTGTTAGTGCTTGTGAGCATTCGGTGTTATTGATCATTTTGGTCAACACTAATACATGTGGTGTATCTTGTCAATCACACCACACATATTGGGTGCCCTTTGTTGACCTCATTTTTAGAATGAGCTCTCAACCATTCCATCTTAGACATAGGCCTTCTCTTAGACACTAAGAGTTCCTTAATTTTAGAAGAGTTAGCCATAGAAATAGGTCATGCCTTAGGGGTGTTAGGAAAATTTGCTTACCCTATAGCTTGAGCTAAATCCTCACTTCCTTCCTTCAAGTAAAATTTCAAAATTCAAATCAAACTCCAAATCAAATCAACTTCAAACTCAAATCAATTCCAACTTGATTGATTTTCTCAAATCTTAAATCAATTCCAATGAATTTTTTCAAATCATGAATCAATTTCAAATGATTGAAGCCCATGATTGAAATATAAATCTAAAATCTTTCCTAAGTCACTTTGATTCCATCTTATGGACTTAGCCTAAATCAAATCCAAATCAATTCAAATTCAAGAGATTTTCTCAAAACCCATTTATATTCACAAATATAAATGAAATATACATTCAAATATCCAAAACTAAATTCAAAACTCAAATCCAAATTCAACTAAAATTCAACCTAAGCCTTTCAAGTCAAATTCTTGAACTTAGCCAAACCCTTGATTTTTCTTCATGATTCAATCAATCCTTCAATCATGAATCCAAATATAAACACAAACTTTAATCATCAACCAAAACTAAATTCAAAACTCAAATCCAAATTCAACCAAAATTCAACCTATGCCTTTCAAGTCAAATTCTTGAACATAGACAAATCAAACTCAAATCAAGCCAAACACTTGATTTTTCTTCATGATTCAATCAATCCTTCAATCATGAATCCAAAATATAACTACAATCATCAAACCAAAACTAAATTCAAAACTCAAATCCAAATTCAACCAAAATTCAATCTAAGCCTTTCAAGTCAAATTCTTGAACTTACCCAAATCAAACTCAAATCAAGCCAAACCCTTAATTTTTCTTCATGATTCAATCAATCCTTCAATCATGAATCCAAATATAAACACAAACTTCAATTGTCAAACCAAAACTAAATTCAAAAAATCAAAGCCAAGTTAAACTCATGTTCACCCTTTTGAACTTGAAATTATTAAATGAATCAAAACCCATTTGACTTCAAACCACTTGCAAATGGATTTATATTTCAATCATAAGTTCATATAAGTTCAATCAAACTTGATTCAAGCCTTGATCAAGTCATTTGACCTTAAGCAAAGTGACCTAAAGTACCCTTTTGAGCCAAATTCTAATCCTACCCAAATTGGATTGAACTAAGCCCACTAATGTGAGCAACAATCATCATGAGATGATCAATCACTCAAATTGGGTCATACCAAATCAAACCTAAGAGTTGACCAAGTCAACACTTAGTCAAAATAAAACCTAAACTAGCCAAAATCTATCATAAGCCAAATTGATTGAAACCATTGATCAAAACCAATTCATGATTAATGTTTGAACTTGACCAAGTCATCATTTGAGCTAACTAATTGGCCACTTGGCCCAAGTTGACTTGACCTAAAAGTCAAAATGGGTCAAATCTTGATCTAAGCCAAATTGATTGAAACCAATTGGTCAAGTTCATTCTAAATCACTTGTTGAACTTGACCAAAGCCTCAATTGGCCAAGACCCAACTAGCCCAATTGACCAACTTGACTTGACCAAAAGGTAGAATTTAGTCAAAATCAAACAAAACCAAAATTTATTGAAACCAAAGCTTGCAACATATTTCAAATGACCAACTAAACCAACCCATGACTAAAAATAGGTCAAATGTGTGGTCAACTTGACCCATTTGACCTAAATGAAATCAAATGAACCAAAACCAAATATATACCAAATTGAACCAAACCAATGATTCCAACACATTTCAAATGTTCATATGAACTTGACCCAATCCTTGGTTTAACCCAATTTGACCAATTAGTCAACTTGACCCAAGTTGACCTATTTTGACCTAAATGGGTCAACATGAGCCACATGACATCAAATCAACTCCAAATTCTTTGAAATTTGGCCCAACCTAATTTCAAACTATTCTAAATCTTACCAAAGTGAAATCAAATCCAAATGACCATTTTACCCCTAGGTCAAGGGTATCCTCCGGTCAATTCCACTTGGAATTTGGTCATATCTTTTCATGGCCACTTGGCACCCTCTTAGTGGACCAAGTGGACACTGGGTATGGTGCACATGACTAATGGGTTTGGGTCCAAACCCAACCCAAGGTAACCACCCCACTCAAAATTAGCACATGAGAATCACTCCACCTCATTTAGCACATGGGAACTTCACCACTTCAAAATTGAATCACATGCCACTAAAATGGCCTAACTAACTCACTCCATAAGATCAATTTGATCAAAATGGCAAACCATGCTCCATCCTTCTAGGGGGAGATATACTCCCCCTAATTTCACTTGAATTGCATTCATTCACACTCGATTGAGCTTAGGGAACTCAGAGCAAGCTTCTCCAAGATGCTCTAAGCTTCCTCAGCCCATTGGGATTTCTCCATTCTCAATTTCTTCAAGCAAAAAATAGGAGAGCTCAAGGAATTTTCCAACTCATCCAATACCCAACTTCAACCCAAATGCTCTTGCAAGCACCCTCAGAGGACCCAATTGAATTGATCCAAAGCATCTTCCATTCTTCCAAGGCATAGGAGGGGAGAGCTAGACCAAAGCTGCAAGCCTAGGAGGAGGGGTTTGGTCAATTGAGCAATCCATTTCATCTCAAAGCTTGAAACCTTCAATAAGGCTTCGTCTCCACGGTTGGTTGGATAGTCCTACTGTGTGGTTGGTAGACTACCCCTTTGGATTGGTAAATCTGAGCTAGCCCAATGCATCCATGGCCCCTATTTAGTGCAGTTCATTGCAAATTGATGGAATCCAACAAAAATAAATTAAAAAAATGAAATTATTCTTTGACTATCTTTGAGTTGATTTAAGTCCCCCAATGGCATTCACTCAATAGTAAGCCCTAAGGTTGGCTTTGATTCATTTCCTTGCCAATGGATCACCCCAGCAATTGGTCCCTTCTTTATAGGATGTAAGTCTACTATATTTTTTACAGAAAGGCAATCCCCTTTGGTTGGCTAGTCCTACTGTGTTTGGTAGACTACCCCTTTGGATTATTAAATGAGTTAGGCTTAGGCCAACATACAATGCGATCCATCACAAACCAACAAGGTCCATCTCAAAATCCAAAATTAAAATCTGAAACAAATTCAACCCTCCTCCCTCAGTGGAGTCAAAAATAATCAAACAAAATAAAATCCATTCAATCTCCCCAGTGGAGTCAAATCAAAACACTCAATCAAACATGCAACTAAACAACAAACAATCAAAACAAAATAAACAATCAATCAATCAAATTTGATCTGCTTCTCCTTAATGAAATGCAAATCTTTCTAGTTCCCTTGGGATCTCGTATAATCCCTCACGGTTCACAACCTCTTCTCTAGTGGATGACTTGAACTTGCTCCGTGGTGGAGTTCACTTTAATCCCTAGTGGAGCACCAAATCTAAATCAATAAATCAAATCAATTTCTCCCCAGTAAGACTCAAATCAAATCAAACCTCTCATCCTCTTGTGGATGACTTGAACATGTTTCCCTAGTGGAAGGTTCACATACTCTATCCCAGGTGGATTCTTCCTTCACTCTCTTATGTCTTTGACATGAGTAGAGTCACATTGCACTAGCTCTTGATTCCTTCTACACCTTGGGTTAGAAGTAGATCATTCTAGTGCTTGTGATGTTCGGTGTTGTTGATAGCCTCTCAACACCATGCGTGTGGTGTACCATGGTCACACCTATTGGTGCCCTTTGTTGACCTCATTTTTAGAATGAGCTCTCAACCTCTCCATCTTAGACATAGGACTCCTCTTAAATACAAAGAGTTCCTTAGCCTGAAGACACTTCTAGTGATTAGGTGAGCACTCAACCTAACCCTAGAGACTTAGAAGAGTTAGCCATAGGAATAGGCCATGCCTTTGCAGTGTTAGGAAAACTATCTAACCAATAGCTTGAACCAAATACACTTTCTTCCTTCAAGTCAAACTCCAAATTTAAACAAACTTCAAACTCAAATCAACCTCAACTCCAAACCAACTTCAAACTTAAATCAATTCCAACATAATTGATTTTCTCAAATCCAAATTAACTTCAAACTCAAACCAATTCCAAATCAAATCTCAAATCAATTCCAACTTGATTTTTCAAAACCTCAAATCAATTCCAATGGATTTTCTCAAATCATGAATCAATTCTAAATGATTGAAACCCTGATTGAATTCCAAATTAAAAAATCTTTGTTGACCTCATTTTTTAGAGTGAGCTCTCAACCCCTCCATCTTAGACATAGGACTTCTCTTAAACACTAAGAGTTCCTTAGTCTTAAGACATTTCTAGTGATTAGGTGAACACTCAACCTAACCCGAGAGACTTAGAAGAGTTAGCCATATGAATAGGTCATGCCTTAGGGGTGTTAGGAAAACTTGCCTACCCCATAGCTTGAACTAATCCTCACTTCCTTCCTTAAAGCCAAAAATCAAATTCAAATCAAAAATCTAAACCAATTTCAAACTCAAATCAATTCCAAATGATTGAAACTCATGATTGAATTCCAAATCCTAAAAATCTTTCCTAAGCCCTTTGATTTCATCTTATGGACTTAGCTTGAATCAAATCCAAATCAATTCAAATTCAAAAGATTTTCTCATAATCCATTTATATTCTCATTTATATTCACAAATATAAATGAAACATAAATTCAAATATCCAAAACTACATTCAAAACTCAAACCCAAATTCAAACAAAATTTAACCTAAGCCTTTCAAGTCAAATTCTTGAACTTAGCCAAATCAAACTCAAATTAAGCCAAACCCTTGATTTTTCTTCATGATTCAATTTATCCTTCAATCATGAATCCAAATATAAAACAAATTTCAATCATCAAACCAAAACTAAATTCAAAACTCAAACCCAAACCTACAAATCCAACTAAGCCTTTTAAGTCAAATTCTTTAGCAGCCAAATCAAACTCAAATCAAGCCAAACCCTTGATTTTTTATTGATTCAATCAATCCTTCAATCATGAATCCAAATATAAACACAAACTTTAATCATCAAACCAAAACTAAATTTACAACTCAAATCCAAATTCAACCAAAATCCAACCTAAGCCTTTCAAGTAAAATTCTTGAACTTAGCCAAATCAAACTCAAATCAAGCCAACCCCTTCATTTTTCTTCATGATTCAATCAATCCTTCAATCATGAATCCAAATATAAACACAAACTTTAATCATCACACCAAAACTAAATTCAAAAATCTAACCCAAATTCAACCAAAATCTAACCTAAGTTTTTCAAGTCAAATTCTTGAACTTAGCCAAATCAAACTCAAATCAAGTCAAACCCTTAATTTTTATTCATAATTCAATCAATCCTTCAATCATGAATCCAAATATAAACTCAAACTTCAATCATTAGACCAAACTAAATTCAAAATCAAATCAAACTCATGTTCACCCTTCTGAACTTGAAATTATCAAGTGAATCAAAACCCATTTATCTCCAAATCACTTGCAAATGGATTTATATTTCAGTCATAAGTCCATATGTGAGTTCAACCAAACTTGATTCAAGTCTTGATCAAGTCAATTGACCCACTTAGGCTCACTTGACCCAAAGTGACCTAAAGTGCCTTTTTGAGTCAAATTCTAATCCTACCCAAATTGGATTAAACTAAGCCCAACTAAGCCTCACATTGTGAGCAACAATCATCATGAGATGGTCAATCACTCAAATTAGGTCACACAAAGTTTAACCTAAGGGTTGACCAAGTCAACACTTCGACAAAATGAAATCTAAACTTGCCAAAATCCACCATAGGCCAAACTGATTGAATCCATTGATCAAAACCAATTTATGATCAATGTTTAAACTTGACCAAGCCATCATTTAAGCCTAACCTAGCTCAATTGGCCACTTGACCCAAGTTGACCCACTTGACCTAAAAAGTCAAAATCTGTCAAATCTTGATCTAAGCCAAATTGATTAAAATCAATGGGTCAAGTTCATTCCAAATAACTTATTGAACTTGACCAAAGCCTCAATTGGCTAACTAGACCCAACCTAGCCCAATTGACCATTAACCCAACTTGACCTAAAAGGTTAAATCAAGCCAAAATCAAATTAAACCAAAATTGATTGAAACCAAAGCTGACAAAATATTTATATTGATAAACCAAACCTAAACCAACCCATGGCCTAACCTAATTATGTCAAATGGGTCAGATAGGTCAAGTTGACCTATTTGACCTAAATGAAATCAAATGAATCAAAACTAAATATAAATCAAATTGAACCAAACCAATGATGCCAAAACATTTCAAATGGTCATATGAACTTGATCCAACCCTTGGTTTGACCTAATTTGATCAATTAGTCAACTTAGCCCAAGTTGATCCAACGTTAGCCAAATGATATCAAATCAACTCCAAATTCCTTGAAATTTGGACCAACCTAATTTCAAACTATTCTAAATCTGTCCAAAGTGAAATAAAAGCCAAATGACCATTTTACCCCTAGGTCAAAGGGTAACCTATGGCCAATTCCGCTTGAAATTTGGTCATATCCTTTTCATAGCCACTTGGCATGCTCTTAGTGGACCAAATGGACACTAATAATCATGGTGCACATGATCGAATGGGGTTGACCCAACCCAAACTCAAAACTGGCCACCTCACTCAAAATGAGCACATAGGATCATCTCCCACACTCTCTTTGGCAGGAAAACTTCTCCACTACCTCCCTCTGCCAAAACTGAACCATGTGCCACCTCAAACAACCAAAACAACACACTAAAGGTGATCAATTTAATCAAAATGGTATATTCAAGCTCAAACGTCCGATCCTTGTAGGGGGAGATATACTCCCCCTAATTTCATTTTATTTGCATGGACTCATACTCGATTGAGCTTAGGGAACTCAGAGAATGCTTCTCCAAGTTCCTCCAAGCTTCTTCCATCTACTTTGAATTCTCCATTCTCGGTTTCTTCATGCCAAAAATAGGGGAGCTCAAGAAAATTTCAAACTCATCCATCACTCAATTTCAATCCAATTCCTCTTACAACCACCCTTAGAGGATCCAAGGCATGGCAGGGGGGAGCTAGATCAAGGCCGTAAGCATTTGAAGAGGACTTTTACCAATTGGAGGATCTACTCAACCTCAAGCCCTCCAACCTTCAACAGGGCTTTGTCCACTAGATGAAGCTACCGATGATTGGGGCGTGGTGATAGCCTGAGGTATGGATCAAAATTGAGCCTAGGCATAGATTTCTTTGGTCCTTTATGAAAGAAAGATTCATCCCAAGTGAATTCAACCATTGGATGTCTTTCTCCTTGTATGTTGATGGTGTGGGTTCAATTTTAGCTCAATCTGAGCTCAATCGAGCTTAGATCAAGCCCTAAGGGATGGACGATTGCCATCTCCCACAGGTGAGCTCAGGGATGAATCATGGACCATCCATCCCGCGTGTTTTGAATGGACGATCCTGATTAATCCACATTAGATCCACATTTTAATCTCTTTAATACTACCGGCTTGATCTTGATCATCCGATATTTGATCAGATGGCCCAAGGAAAAGCACATAGCACCACTGGCTGACTGTGTAGCCAATGTGATAACTTAAGTGATGAATCTTATCGCACCACGTGGAAAGCGTGTGCCGCATCAGCAGTCCATGTGGCGCCGATGGGATTAGTCATTAATTAGACCTCCTAATTAAGTTTTAATCACTGAAACTTCAAAATTACATAACTAAATATAGAAAAATCAAAAATACAAACTTAAATGCATTTTGAAGATAATTCAAAGCAGAATAATCAAAAACTAAGTTTGATTGATTTTGAACAGTAAATTTTCTATAATTTGGGTTTTATTGGGAATGTAATTATGTTAATTACTACCTAATTATTCTATTGATTAATTCCAAACTTCTCAGGTATATTTAGTGGGATGACTTCTGCCTCCACTAATTTTCTTGGGATTTATTAATGGTTTAATTAGGGGAATTACTTGATTCACTCCTAATCACTCCCTTAATCAATTAAATGATTAATTAATCTATTAAATAATGATGAATTCATTAATTAAATTTGTTAATCACCTTAGAACAGTGGATAGACTTAAGGAATGAGATTAGGATGCCTTTTCTAAATCTTTTCCCTTAAGTCTATTTCATTTGAATGAAAACTTAATTAATTTACAAATTGATTAATGATTTAATCATTTTATTAAATAGCTTAATTAACTAAACTCAAAATCAAAAATTAATCTAGAAACTTAATCACTTAATCAATTCCTTCTTGGGTAGATACTTAGGTGTTCAATAACCTAAGTAGCTTAAGGAAATCATATCTAACCCATATGTATGGGAAGGGTTATGAAAGTACTTAAATTAAACCCTTTAGCTTAATTAAATCATTAATTATGAGCCAATTTTGCTTTCTTTTAGGTGCATTCTTTAAATTTCTTGTGGTTTTATGCCATACATTGGATCATAATTATTTGGTTAAATATGTTAAAGTGGTGTAGGTAAGGGGTAATTAATGAACTTAATCTACACCTTAACCTAAGAAAAATATTAAATCAATCAAATGGTTCTAAAACTAAACTAAAACAACATACACATGTGGGAGATGGGTTAGGACCAACAAACCTTTTCACATTTCCTAAATTCAAATCAAACTCTAAACAAAATTAAAAATTTCTTTAAACAATTTTGATTCACTTTAAATAATCTTATTCCATAAGATTGTCTTTAGGAATTAATTAGGGTGAATGAATTTACATGCTTTCATCACTTTATTTCTTTCCTAGCATGCTAAATGTGTATGTCAAATGAAAATCATGCATTCAAGTCTTTTGAAAAATTAAATTAAAATGAAATATTTCCTTTATGTCAAATTGCATGTTTTGGCAAAAGTAAGAATATGAATGGCTATTATGACTACTAAATCCAAAAATTATTTTCAAAACATACAAATCAAACATTACAACTGAAAGGTATGCTACTTAGAATTATTTATAAGCTTACATGTAAGTGTAATTTAAAGATGTGCATTATGTGGCTTTTCCTTCTCTTCTCTTTTAACATAGTTTTGAATAGGATTTGCAAAGTGTATAGTTCATTTGAAAAGAACACAACACTTGCTTAAATCTATTCCTATTCATCCTTATGTTATCATTTAATAAGAATCTTCACATTTGCACACATAAATTAAACAACCCACAAATCAAACAAACATAAACTTTTTTGCATGATTCCTTTTCCATTCACTTCTTTTTGTACATGCACATGTATCTAAGGAAAGTGGTATATTAGTCTAGACATCCCGGGATTGTGAGGCATTAATTAGCCCCAAGTAGGTCTTGTACTTTACACCCATGGTGTAAAAAACAATTGCGCCATACTCACTTATGCCTTTCATACATGTAAATGTGCATATGAAAAATAGATAAAAGAATCTCCGCTTTTCTACTTAACAAAAATATGCAATCATGAAACATGCCAAATTTTATTAAACAAACTCTCTTAGCATTCATCATTAAGGTGTGCTAAATATTTTCATTTGCATGTATAGATATGCTTAGGATTCATCCATATGCATGTTACACATGTTGGAAAGTAATAAAGTGTTGTGTGTTCTGTGATAGTAATTCACTTTACTTAATCTTAAAATTCCTTTCTTTTTGAATAGGTTTGTTTAAGAAAAATATAAATTTAGGATTAATTAAAACACATAATAAAACATTCACTAAACAAAAATCAAATATGAATCTACCTTAGAAATTACTTAAAGTATGGAGGAAAGAGAAGTTTTCTTCTCTTTTTCTCTATTTACAACTTTTACTAATTAATTGTAGGTCAAACCTAAACAAATCATAAAAATAAAATTAACCAAATCAACTAAATCACTTAAATGAAACCACCCTCTAAGTTGAACTCTTTCGCACTTAGAAAACTTCAACTTTAAAGCCTATCTAAACATACCACACAAACCTTAAATGTCACACACATTAGGCTAAGTCACCATTTCTAGCTTTAGGTTAGGGTGGTGCATGGTTTGATGTTTGCTTTTATTTTGTGATGTAATGTTCTTAGTCTGGATGTTAAAGTGTATGTGCATGAAGATGGTAGGGTGATCTTAGTCTAACCATTATCTTTTGTAGGGATTGTACTTAAGGTATAAAATATAAAAGATTTTTTGTTGCGTTGCTTATACCCCAAAGCATAATCCAAAATAAGTCAGGTGGACTTGGTTACCCATGTGTAGGGTGCTAAGTCCAATTTATTCATATACATGCTTGGGATTGTGTGGTTTGTTTAGCTAATCTGTTTTATTTTAGTTAGATTTCCTTTTCCCATTTTTTATATAATTTTCAAATTAGGATTTGGAATGATTTTTTATGGGTTATTAGGAAATTGGTTATAAGACTATGTCTTATGTACCATGTGAAGCCTTTGAGCAACCACATTCTAACCAAAAGAAGAAAGAAGAAAGAAGAAAGAAGAATGAAGAATGAAGACCCCATAATAATGAATTCCTTCTTGATTGTAATTTTTTATTTATAATCAGTTGTATAAGGGTAGAGCTCAACTACCCAATTTGATTTGGGTTTGTCGGTGGAGCAGACCACAATGACCTCTTATTCTTTTATTGCTTTATTGTTTGATGTTTGTTTAGCTTGTGCATTAAGATGACATGTTTTCCTAGTTTCTTCTTTGCTTTGATGTATGGCCAGGATGAGGATTAAGCTCTTAGAAAAATAATTTTTTACCCAACTAATCAATTCAAGTTAAAAATAAACAACTCACAATCTCACCACAAGCATAGGTTGTAAATCAAGATGAAAAAATTAGCAACCCTTAGCTAGATGTTGTATATTTTCACATCATGCATAAAAAGCATCTTGTTTCACTCTTATTTTGGAGGGCTTCCACCTATCAGAGGGCTTGACCTTTGAGAGCCATGGTGAAAACACACCTCCTTTCTTGCTAATTTTGGCCCATAATCTAATTTCTCATGCATTTTGCATATGAAACCTAAAGCCTGTGTCTAATTAATTATCCAAAAATAAATAAATAAATAATATATACAAAAATTTGCATTAGATTTAAGTCATTAATCATGCCCTACCTGATCAAGTCTCTTAGGAAGTGTGTTTAAGGACTTAGTCTCTTTTTAAATAAACAACAGCTTCACTTTCTTGCAAAAGCATATGACTTGCCTACATATTTTTAAAATCATAGCAGGAGTTAGTTGGCATCCCCCTTAGGCAGTTGTAAGCCCAACAGTCAAGTGGTTTATCCTCTCTTGTGGAGGTAAACCAAATACTCATTTTCATCTTAGATTTAGGTTGTGCCTTGGCCCTTATCAAAGCTCCCTAGATTTAGGTTTAGAGGTTGGTACTTCCCTTTGCAGTCCATAAGCATAAATCCTTACCTCTTAGGAATTTCCATGACCTTGTATCGTGGAATTGTAAGCCCTAGATTTCTAATAAAAAGTCAGCTCAGACAAATAAATCAATTCAATTTCAAAAATATAAAACCCAACCATAGAATAGTTTGGGATGTTTACTAGGCTTCTAGTATCCTAAACATCCCTACTTATCTTCATTTGGCTTGATAAGAACTGTCCTCTTGATCGACCCCACTTGATTTTCTAAAAATAAACCAATTGATTGATAGTCATATCTTTGAAATCTTTGGAGATAATGACCATTTACCTTAATCGAGAGTATTCCTAAGGAATCTCATTATTTAGGATGTAATTAACTATGGGGCTTGCCCACAGAGACGAACCCATTTAAAATAAAACCTTTACTTTTCCATGTAAAATGGGGAAGAATCTCTGTATATTACAAAGACCCATAGTCTTAGGAGTCTTTATTAAGATGATTAGGTCCATTTATAGGATGATGACTTCTGTCTCTTGAGATAGTACATCATTCCTCAATGTTGTACGATCATTAATAAGAACATATGTGATCATGTGGTGTCACAACACGAAAGTGTTGTTGAATTATTTTTTTTGTTCTTCATTTTATTTCTTTTCTCTCTCTGAAAAGATTAGAATGAAGGATAGAAATAAATAATTCACCACACTTTCCTAAGCCCTTTAATCTCATCTTATGGACTTAGCCTAAATCAAATCCAAATCAATTCAAATTCAAAAGATTTTCTCATAATCCATTTATATTCTCATTTGTATTCACAAATATAAATGAAATATAAATTCAAATACCCAAAACCAAATTCAAAAATCAAACCAAATCTAATAAAAATCTAACTTAAGCCTTTCAAGTCAAATTCTTGAACTTAGCCAAATCATCTCCAAATCAATTCAAACCCTTGGATTTTTCTTCATGATTCAATCAATTTTTCAATCATGAATCCAAATATAAATATAAAATTCAATCATCAAACCAAAACTAAATCCAAAAAAAAAAAATCAACCTCAAATCAAACTCATGTTCATCCTTTGAACTTGAAATTGTAAAATGAATTAAAACCCATTTGCCTCCAAATCACTTGCAAATGGATTTATATTTCAATCATAAGTCCATATGTGAGTTCAACCAAACTTGAATCAAGCCTTGATCAAGTCAAATTGACCACCAGGCTGACCCAAAGTGACCTTTTGAGCCAAATTCTAATCCTACTCAAATTAGATTGAACTAAGCCCACCTAAGCCTCACATTGTGAGCAACAATCATCATAAGATGATCAATAAATCAAATTGGGTCAAACCAAGTCAAACATAGCCTTTGACCCAATCAACATTTGACCCAAATGAAACCTAAACATGCCAAAATCTATCATAGGCCAAATTGATTGAAACCATTGATCAAAACTAATTCATGATCAATGTTTGAACTTGACCAAGTCATCATTTGAGCCTAACCTAGCCCAATTGGTCACTTGACTCAAGTTGACCTAAGTTGACCTAAGACCTAACAAGTCAAAATGGGTCAAATCTTGATCTAAGCCAAATTAATTGAAACCAATGGGTCAAGTTCATTCTAAATCACTTGTTGAACTTGACCAAAGTCTCAATTGGCCAACTAGACCCAACCAATTGACCATGAACCCAACTTGACCTAAAAGGTCAAATCAAGCAAAATCAAACCAAACCAAAGCTACCAAAATATTTCAAATGACCAACCTAAACCAACCCATGACCTAACCCAATTGGGTCAAATGGGTCAAATTGGTCAACTTGACCCATTTGACCTAAATGAATTCAAATGAATCAAAACCAAATACAAATCAAATTGAACCAAATAAATGATACCAAAAAATTTCAAATGATCATATGAACTTAACCCAAGCCTTGGTTTGACCCAATTTGACCAATTGCTCAACCTGACCCATGTTGACCCATTTCAACATGAGCCAAATGCTATCAAATCAACTCCAAATTCCTTGAAATTTGGGTAAATTTCAAACTATTCTAAATCTACCTAAATTGAAATCAAAGCCAAATGACCATTTTACTCCTAGGTCAAGGGGTAACCTTTGGTCAATTTCACGTGGAATTTGGTCATATCCACTTGGCACCTCTTAGTGGACCAAATGGACACTAATGAGTGTGCACATGTTTGGGTTTGCACAACCAACCCAAGGCCAAATCACCCCACTCAAAATGAGCACATTGGATCACCTCCACACCTCATTTAACACATGGAAACTCCTCACTCCCTTCCTCAACCCAAGGCCAAAACTAATCACCCCACTCAAAATGAGCACATTGGATCACCTCCCACACCTCATTTAACACATGGAAACTCCTCCACTCACTTCCTCTGCCAAAATTGAACCTTGTGGATCTTAAAATGGCCTAACAAACCCACTCAATAGGATCAATTTGATTAAAATGAAAGAGACACTCTTAGCCATCTGATCCTTATAGGGGAGATATACTCCCCCTAATTTCACTTGAATTCCAATGACTCACACTCGATTGAGCCATAGGAACTCAGAGCAACCTTCTCCAAGTTCCTCCAAGCTTCCTCAAGCTATTTTGAATTTTCCATTTTTGAATTTCTTCAAAGCCAAAACAGGGGAGCTCATTGGAAATTTCACCTTGCTCAATTCACCACCACAAGCCAATTCCTCTTGCAAGCACCTTCAAAGCATCAAGTCGAGTTCATCCAAGTTAAATCCCAAGCACTCAAGCCATGGGAAGGGGGAGCTAGACTAAAGCCACAAGCACTTGAAGAGGAGTTTGGCCAATAAGAGGATCTACTTCATCTCAAGGCTTCAAACCTTTCAGGCTTCATCTCCACTACGGCTACCTCAATGTTTGGGAGCACCATTGATATCCCTGAGGTATGCTTTAAAACCAAGCCTAGTGTAGAAATTCTTTGGTCCTTTGTGAAGAGAAATGTGATCTCAATTGAAATTGATGTTGGATTTCTTCCTTCTTACCTCTAGATGGTGTGTGTTCAATCCCTACTCAATTCAAGCTTAAGTGAGCTCTGATCAAGCCTTAAGAGATGGGCGGTCGTCGTCTCCCGTAGGCGAAGGCAGGGATGAATCATGGAATGTCCATCCCATGTGTTTTGGATGGATGATCCTGATTAATCCATATTAAATCCCATGATTAATCCCTTTGTTGTCGCAGGCTTGATCTTGACCATCCGGTCTTTGACCAGATGGCCCAAGGGAAAGCGCATAGTGCCACCGACTAACATGCGACCAATAAAACTTAAATAACCAATCCCATGCCACATGGCGTCGCATTGGTCAACGTGGCGCCAATGGGATTAATTATATAATTTGAGATTTTAATTAATTCTTAATCATAAAAACTTCAAATATTTATAATTAAATATATAAAATCAAAAAAATATTAATGAGGGCTCATCTTAAAGATAATTTAGTGAGAATAATATAAAATTATTTCTAATTGATTTTTTGATTGGTTTTCCTTAATTTAGTTTATTTAAAATCTTAATAACCCTAATTACTCCTTAATAATTTCATTAATTAATTCCAAACTTCTTAGACATGTTTTGGGAGATGACCTTTGCCTCCCCTAATTTTCTTGGAATTTATTAATGGGTTAATTAAGGAAATCAATCAATGAATCCCTAATCACTCTCTTAATGAAATTAAAGGTAATTAAGCATGTGAATAGTGGTTTAATCATTTAATTAAAATAATTAAACATTGTTTAAGGGATCAAGAGGTTTATGGAATAATTTTGGGATATTTTTCTTAAGCTATTCCCTAAACCTTCTTTCTTTATTAATCCAAGCCTAATTAAGGATTAATCCACTGAGAACCTTCTTAATTGACTTAATCAAATTTTCAAAATCAATTTGAACTTAATCAATCCTTTACTGTGTTGATACTTAGGTGTTCAATAACCTAAGTAAGCTTAAGGAAATCAAATCCAACCTACATGTGTGGGAAGGGGTTATGAAAATTAATTAAACCCTTAGCTTCAATTATGAGCCAATTGCATTAGGCCCTTTTCTTTCTTAAGTGCATTACTGATTTAAATTCAATGTGATTGCATATCATATGTTGGCTCACAATTATTTGAATGATTATATTAAGGAGGTGTAGGTAATTAATTGAACTTAATTTACACCTTAACCTAAACAAAATATAAAATCAACTTAATGGTTCTAAAAATTAAACTAAAATAGTACACACATGTGGGAGAGGGGTTAGGACCAGCAAACATTTTCACATTTCCTAAATTCAAATCAAACTCAAAACAAAATTAAAAATTTCTTTAAATAACTTTGATTCAATTTAAATAATCTTATTCCATAGGATTATCTTTAGAATTAATTAGGGTGAATGAAGTTACATAATTGCATCACTTTATTTATTTCTTTCTTAGCATGTTAAATGTGTATGTCATATGAAAATCATGCATTCATGTCTTTTGAAAAATCAAATTAAAATGAAATGTTTTCTTTATGTCAATTTGCATGTTTTGGCTAAAGTAAGAACATGAATGACTATTATCACTACTAAATCCAAAATTATTTTCAAAGCTTAGAAATCAAATATTACAAATGAAAGGTATGCTATTTATAATTACTTATAAGCTTGCATGTGAGTATAATATAAAAATGAGCATTTTGTGACTTTTCCTTCTCTCCTCTTTTAACATAGTTTTGAATAGGATTTGCAAAGTATATAGTTCATTTTAAAAGAGCATAACACTTGCTTAAATACATTCCTATTCATTCCTATGTTATCATTTAAGAAGGATCTTCATGTTTACACATGTAAATTGCATAACCAAATCAAACAAACAAACATAAACTTTTTGCATGACTTTTTTTTCACATTCATTTGCTTTTGTACATGCACATGTATTTAAGAAAAGTGGTATATTAGTCTGGACATCCCGGGATTACGAGGCTTTAAGTAGCCCCAAGTAGGTCTTGTACCTTACACCCCTGTTGTAGAAAATAATGGCATCATACTCACTTATGTCTTTCATACATGTAAATGTGCATATGAATAATGGATAAAAGAATCTCTCTTTTCTACTTAACAAAATCATGCATCATAAAACATCCAAATTTTTTTAAGCAACATCTTTTAGCATTCATCATTAAGGTGTGCTAACATTTCCATTTGCATGCATAGATATGCTTAGGATTCATCCATATGCATGTTACACATGTTGGAAAGAAATAAAGTGTTGTGTGTTTTGTGATAGTAATTCATTTTACTTAATCTTAAAATGCCTTTCTTTTTGAATAGGTGTATTAAGAGAAAATCTAAAAGTTTGGATTAATTAAAACACATAAACTAAACAAAAATCACTAATCAATCTGCCTTAGAAATTACTTAAGGTAGAGAGAAAAGAGAAGTTCTCTTCTCTTCCTCTCTTTACAACACATAGTAATTCATTGTAGGTTCATTCAAACCAAATAAATCATCAAATAAAACCAACCAAATTAAGTAAATCACTTAAATAAAACCACCCTTTAAGTTGAATCTTTCACACTTAGAAAACTTTAACCTTAAAGCCCAACTAAGACATACCACATAAACCTTAAATGGCACACACATTAGGCTAAGTCACCATTTCTAGTCCTATGTTAGGGAGGTGCATGGTTTGATGCCTCATTTTGTTTTGTGATGTAATATTTTAGTTTAGATGTTAGGGTGTATGTGCGTACACAAAATGGTAGGACGATCTTAGTCTAATCATTATCTTAGGGATTATGCTTAAGGGACTTTGTAATAAAATATAAATGCTTTTTACTATCAGTTGCTTATATCCTTAAGCATAATCCAAAAATAGGCAGTGGACTTGGTTACCCATGTGGGGTGCTAAGTCCAATTTATTCATATACATGCTTGGGATTGTGTGGTTTGTTTAGCTAATCTCTATTTTGTAGGTTTTAGTTAGATTTTCTTTTTCCCATTTTCATATAATTTTGCAAATTAGGATTTGGAATGATTATTATGAGTTATTAGGATGAACATTAGTTATAAGACTATGTCTTATGTACCATGTGAAGCCTTTTGGAGCAACCACATTCCAACCAACCAAAAGAAGAAAGAAGAAAGAAGAAAGAAAGAAAGAAGAAAGAAGAAATGAAGAATGAAGAATGAAGACCCCATAACAATGAATTCCTTCTTGATTGTAATTTTTTCATTTATAATATGGGTTGTATAAGGGTAGAGCTCGGCTACCCAATTTGTTTTCAGGTTTGTGCGGTGGAGCCCAACCACAAATGGCCTCTTATTCTTTTGCGCTAGCTTTATAAATTGTTTGATGTTTGTTTAGCTTATGCATTAAGATGGCATGTTTTTCTAGTTTGTTCCTTACTTTAATGTATGGCCTGGATGATGATTAAGCTCTTAGAAAAATAAATTTTTCACCTAACTAATCAATTCAAATTAAAAATAAATAACTCATAACCTTACTGAAAGCATAGGTTGTAAATCAAGATGAAAAAATTAACAACCCCTTAGCTAGATGTTGTATGTTTTCACATCATGCATAAAAAGCATCTTATTTCACTCTTGTTATGGAGAGCTTCCACCTTTGCTAGAGAACTTGGCTTGACCTTTGAGAGCCATGGTGGAAATACACCTCCTTTCTTACTGATTTTGGCCCATAATCTAATTTCTCATGCATTAGGCATATGAATCCTAAAGCCTATGCAATATATTTAAGTCATTAATCATGCCCTACATGATCTAGTCTTTTAGGGAGTGTGTGTAAGGATGTAGTCTCTTTCTAAATAAATAACAGCTTAGTTATCTTATAAAAGCATATGACTTGCCTCCATGTTTTTAAAATCGTAGGAGGAGTTAGCACCCCAATGGTTGTAAGCCCAATGGTGGTTTATCCTCTCTTGTGGAGGTAAACTAAATACCCATTTTCATCTTAGATTTAGGTTGTGCCTTGGCCCTCGTCAAAGCTCCATAGATTTAGGTTCAGAGGTTGCTACTTCCCTTTGCAGGTCATAAACATAAATCCTCACCTCTTAGGCATTTCCATGATCTTGTGCCTTGGAATTGTAAGCCCTAGATTTCTAATAAAAATTCAACTCAAACACATAAATCACTTCAATTTCAAAAATATAAAGCCCAACCATAGAATATTTGGGATGCTTACTAGGCTTCCTAGTATCCTAAGCATCTCCTACTTATCTTCCTTTGGTTTCGATAATAACTCCCTCCTCTTGATCAATCCCACTTGATCTTCTAAAAATAAACCAATTGATTGATAGTCCTATCTTTGAAATCTTTGGAGACAACGATCATTTATCTTAATCGAGAGTATTCCTAAGGAATCTCATTCCTTATGATCTAATTAGCTATGGGGGCTTTCCTCTATAGGGAATTTAACGAACTCAGTTTAAAATAAAACCTACTTTACTTTTCCATATAAAGTAGAGGAAGAATCTCTGGTATATTCCAAAGACCCATAGTTCTTAAGAGTCTTTATTAAGGTGATTAGGTCCATTTGTAGGATGGTGACTTCTGTCTCTCGAGATAGTACATCAATCCTCAATGTCATACCTGATCACCCAAATAAGAACATCTGTGGATCTACATGGTGTCCAACATAAGAAGTGTTTGATTATTTTTGTTCTTTATTTATTTCTTTTCTCTCTGAAAAGATCAAATGAAGGATGAAAATTTTCATCACACCCCCATAGCATTCATTTATTATAATTGTAATTATTCTTTTGTAATTCTAGTTGTATAAGAAAGAGCTCAGCTACCCATCTCTTCTTTTTGGGTTATATTACTCGACCGCACTAGCCTGTTATTCTTTTATGTTAGTTATATAAAATTGGTTGATGTTATGCTTAAAATTGTGCACTAGAAATGGCATGATTTTCTTAGTTTCTTAAATGTTTGATGCCTTAATGTGTGGCCTAGATTCGATTAGGCTCTTTGGATAAAATAATTTTTTACCCTAATTAATCACTCATACTTAAAATCTAAATAACTCACAACCTCACAATAAAAGCTTAGGATGTAATTCAAGATAATTAAAATATTTGCAACCACTTAGTTAAATGTTGTATTTTTCACATCATGCATGTATCTTGAATCACTTTTTTAAAGTGAAAGCCTCCGTCCTTACACACATTGGGACTGCTTGACCTGTGAGAGCAAGCCCTACTGACGAAGCTTCACCCTCTTCTCTTTTGTTTTAGCCCATAACTTACTTCATCACTCATTTAGGCATATAAAAAATCTTAAAGCCTTTGTCCAAATGAAGTGTCAAAAATCAAATAAAATGTGAAAAGATTCACATTTGTAAATTAAGTCATTACTCATTATAACTAATGCTCTAGTCTAGAGTGGGTTTAAGGAATTTAGTCTCTTTCTAAATTAATAACACAACTATCTTGCAATTTCATATGACCATACCACATTGATTTAAAGCGTATGAGGTTAGTTGCCACTCCCATAATTATAAGTCCAGTGTGGTTTACCCTCTCTTGTGTAGGTAAACCTTATACCCATCTTCACTTAGATTTAGGTTGCACTTTAGCTCTTGCTAAAGCTCCTTAGATTTAGGATCCTAGGTTGTTTTTTCTTCGGGCTACAAGTATAAATCCTCACCTCTTAGGTTTTTTCACAACCTTGTCTTGGTGGATTATAAGTCAGCATCATCATCACGTCATCATCATGCATCATCATAAATCTTAAATCCATGTATTGGGCCTTTTGTTATAATTTAAGTTATGTATTATTGGGCTTTTATATTTTGTATATGTCTTGAGCTTATATGTACTGGGTTATTCTTATCTCATGGCCCATGATTCATTATAGTAGGTATGATATTTGGGTAGGTATGGAATGAGTGGTAGGTGTAGTTATGATGGTGTTAGGTTTGAGTTTGAAGTTAGGTTTGAGTATTCTTAACTCTCTCTTTCAATCCTACAAATATGAAGGCTCTTGTAATGCTCGACACTTAGATTTGGAGTAAAAGTTATCTTCTTAAATTTCTTTTACTATTCTTCTATGCGCACTTTCATCCTGAATGACGGACTACTTGATTGTGTGAGCTCACAACCCTTAGAGAATGACTTCTAAGGAAGAAACATGATCTCCATAATGATGGAATATTAGTATAGGTCGACTTCAACTTATCACCTTATTTCTTTGGTTATTTTAAATCTTCTGAGTTAGATCATTCATAACTTTTCAATTATTTCTTTGCACTTATAAGATTGAGATCTCGTGTGGTTAAGATAACTTTAATCAAAATCTTTTCAACTTCACTAAATTCATAATATTGTGAATGTGCTCAATAGTAGTGTGCATTTATCATTACTCTTTTGTGAGGATTTAAGAATTATCGGTGTAATAAACATCATATCATAAAAGGCACTCTCTTCATACATCATATTTGGTATCAGAGCAAGTATGTTTCTTTGGGAACATCTTGTTTAGTATTGAGTTTTATTTTTGCATTAGAGTAATCTTGTAATCCTTATTAAAAAAACATACAAAATTTTATTTAATTAAGGCATTTACTTTTTTTTAATCATGTTTTTATTTCATTACATTGCATATTTAAAAAATTAAATATTTACTTATATTAAAATTTTAAAAGAATATCATCATGTCAACTCATAGTGATCTTAGATATCAAGATCAATCTTTAGATGAAAAACATGATTCCTATGATTTTTTTACTAGAAAAAATAGAAAACCTTACCCTTATGCACCAACAAACATATAATGAATTCCAAAAAAAGATTTGAAGCCTTAGAACAAAAGGTTGGTAGGCTTACAACGCATTCACTAGAAACTAACCCAATCCTAGAACACCAACTTGAAGAGAGGGAGGGTCATCTTGTTGATCATGTTCCTCTTCCTCTCCCTCCTCATCCACATTCTCCTATTAGACCCCACCATCACCCTAGGAATAACTTTAATGAATATTCCAAGTTTAATGAGGTAATTCCTCACCCACCTAATTGAATAGGAAGACAATAAAGATAAGATGAAGGTTATGCTCATCGAACTCCTTATGAGCATTATCCTTGACATTATAAATAGCCATTATCTAGTTTTGTTGCCCCTCGACGTACAATTAGAGGACCTGATGATCATGTTATTCATAGGGTTAAAATTGATCCACCTACTTTTGATGGTTGACTTGATCCTAAAATTTTCTTAGATTGGTTATTAGATATGGACCAATATTTTGATTGGATGCCCATGTCGGAAGAAAGACAAGTTTGTTTTCACGCATGAAACTAACTAGCCATGCTAAGACTTATTAGATTAATCTCACACAAAATTTCAATGATTAGACAATCACTATTGCTTCTTGGGATGAGATGAAAGAAATTTTAAAGCAAAATATGTTCCATTAAATTTTTAATGATCAACTTATGGATGAAATGGCTTAAACAAGGATATTTGTGTTGTTGAGTGTATGACATGGTTTGATGAATTAATAACCCATGTGATGTTAGAGAGGATCACCACACCACAATCTCTAGATTTAGATGGATTATGACGATATTCATAATGAGATGTTAACAAAATTTATTCTTGAGGATACATTTTGAGTGGCGGCTCAAATTGAATAATATCTTAGAGCACAACCTTATAAGTGACTTACAACTTCATCTGGAAATAACTCTCAATTGCGTGTTACTCCTCCTACCTTAGCAATTCCTAAAGGACCCAGTGAAATAAAAGGAAAAGCTTTAGTGGGAACATCTGGCTCTAAGACTTCTAGCATTACTTATTTTACATGTGATAAAATTGTTCATTATGCAAGTATTTATCCTCATCGAAACTTACACTTAGATTGTGAAAATGAGGATCAACAAAATGAAAATAATGATAATCACCCCTTGTGAAGAAGCTAGTGACACCGAAGAAGCATTAGATGAGTCTCATATAGCTATTTTTCATTGTGAGTTTGCTGCCCCATGAGCTAATATTGATTGGAGGTGCACATCAATTTTCCACACTTATTTTAAGAGTGGTGAAAAGACATGTAAATTAATCATTAATAGTGGTAGCTGTATGAATGTTATTGCTACCTCTACTTTGGCTAAGATGAAGCTCACCCCAAAGACTCACCCATAGCCTTATAAGGTTACTTGGGTAGATAAGACCTCTATCTCTATATCTCAACGTTGTCTTGTACCCATTCAATTAGGAGAATAAAGTGATAAAATTTGGTGTGATGTTCTTCTGATGGATGTTGCTCAGATACTCTTAGGTAGACCTTGACTTTTTGATATGGATGTCACAAATTTTGAGCAATCTTATACATAAGCTTTTAATTTTCCAAGATAAGAGAATTGTCTTAAATCCAGCTAAGCCTAAAGAGATCACTCCACTTCAACCCCAAAATTCTTCTCCTCCCATAGAATAGAAATCCCTATGTATTATTAATAAATGCCAATTTCAATAAGAGATTAATGGGAATATCATTTTTGCATTAGTTATCCTAATTCTAAAAATTAACCTTGTGTTGAATCATTCTCATCTAAAGTATGTGAACTTTTATTGGAATATCAAGATATTTGTCCCGAAGAACTTCCTAGTGAGCTTCCCCCATTAAGAAGTATCCAACATGCCATAGAGCTAGTTCCTGGATCATCACTCCCAAATTTGCCATATTATCGTATGAGCCCAAATGAACATGCGAAGCTAAAATGACAAGTTGATGATTTATCAACAAAAAAATTTATCAGGGAAAGTTTATCTCCATGCGTGATTCGCTCTTCTTACCCCAAAAGATGGTGCTTGGGTATGTGTGTAGATAGTGCTACAAATAAAATCACTATTAAATATAGGTTCCCCATACCTAGACTTGTTGACATGCTAGATAT
This sequence comes from Cymbidium sinense, assembly GCA_021442155.1. Classification (NCBI taxonomy): domain Eukaryota; kingdom Viridiplantae; phylum Streptophyta; class Magnoliopsida; order Asparagales; family Orchidaceae; genus Cymbidium; species Cymbidium sinense. The sequence goes on along the minus strand of JAKCPB010000322.1, from coordinate 5,843 downwards.
GATGGATGGATCAATAATTTTTTCTAAAATTGATCTTAGAAGTGGATATCATCATATTCATATGAGAGAAGGTGATGAATGGAAAATAGCCTTCAAGACAAAAGTTGTTTTGTATAAATGGCTAACAATACCTTTTGGATTAACTAATGCTCCAAGTACATTTATGCGAGTGATGACTCATATCTTATGGTCGTTTATTAGAAAATTTTTAGTTGTGTACTTTGATGATAATTTAATATTTAGTCAGACTAAGAGCAATCATGAGAATCATTTATGATAAGTCTTTGAAGTGCCTCGTAAAGAAAGACTATATGTTCACTTTAAAAAATGCTCATTTATGATGTGTTCAATAATCTTCTTAGGATTCATTATTTCTTGTGATGGTATCTCTACCGATCTCAAAAAAATTAGGGCTATTCAAGAGTAGCCTACCCTAATCATAATTCATGATGTATGTAATTTTCATGGGTTAGTCACATTTTATCGAAGTTTATTCATGGATTTAGCACTATTATGGCCCGGATAACTTATGTTTTAAAAAAGGAGACTTTGTTTGGACAAAGGCAGCTACTGATGTCTTCTCTAAAATTAAAGAACTTTTAACAAGTCCATCGATATTGAAACTGTAAAATTTTTATAAAGTATTTCAGGTGTCATGTGATGCTTTTGGAGTTGGTACTGGAGGTGTTCTTAAATAAGAAGGTCATCCTATTGCTCTTTAGTAAAAAATTAAATGAAGCGCATCAACAATATTCCACATATGATCATGAGCTTTATGTTGTCATCCAAACTTTACGTTATTGGTGATATTATCTTCTTTCATGAGAATTTATACTTTATTCTGATCATGAAGCACTTAAATATCTAAACACCCAAAAGAAACTTAGTTCTCATCATGTAAAACGTGATCAATTTCTTCAAGAATATACGTTTATTTTTAAACATAAATCTGGTATCGAGAATAAAGTAAAAAGATGCCCTAAGTAGAATATGTGCCTTATTAAATACCATGAGTGTGAAGGTTACTGGATTCGAAAAGGTTAAAGATGATTAACCTAATTGTAAAGATTTTCAACAAATTTTTGAATCTTTGAAATTTGATATTTCAATAAATAGTTTGAATTATCAAATACGAGATGGCTATCTCTTTCGTGGCACACAACTATGTATCCTAGATTCATCACTTTGAAATTTTCTTGTTGAGAAAATTCATTCAGGAGATGTGTATGGTCATTTTGATCATGATAAGATAATAGGCATGATGGAGGATAGGTTCTTTTGGCCTAGTCTTAAGAAAGATGTTACTCATATCATTGTCCAATGTCGTACTTTCCAAGTAGCAAAAAGTGAAAAACAAAATTATAGTCTATACACACCACTCCTAATTCTACACAAATCATGGGAAGATCCTAGTATGGACTTCATCTTAAGATTACCTTGAACTATACAACATTTTGACTCTATCTTAGTAGTTGTTGACTGATTTTCTAAAATGTACTTGTTCGTGTTATAAGACATCGGTCATCATATAACTATTTTCTTTCACAAGATAGTTCATTTACATGGACTTCCTAAGACAATTGTGTCTGATCGTGAAGTAAGATTTATGAGCTATTTTTAAAAATCATATGGAAAAAGCTTGGCAAAAAACTCTTATTTTTCGCTTACCACCTTATAGATGGACAAGTTGTTAATAGAAGCTTAGGAAATTTATTTAGGTGCCTTTGTGATTGATCTACTAGTTGGAATTTTTTCTACTACGAGTTTGCTTATAAGTTCAATTAATGTCAAGCGGTATAAGTCCTTTTCATTGTAACTAGTTATGATCCAAGAAAATGAATTGATCTTGTTGAATTATGTAACATATAGGCCCATTTGCATCTTCATTTGCACAAAGCATGCATGATTTACATCATGAAATTCAGCAAAACTTACTCGAGTTATAATAAATATAAAGCTAATATTGATGCACATAGATGATATGTAATTTAATGAGGGAGATTTGGTTCTTGTTAAAGTTAGACGAAATTTCTGGAATTCTTAAGAAATTAACTCTCAAGAGATCCGGTCCTTATAAAGTTGTAAGAAAGATAAATGATAATGCTTATGAAATAGATCTTCTAATGAATATTGGGATTTCTCCAATATTTAATGTATCAGATTTAATGTTGTACCATGGGCAAGCCATGGATAACACTATTCTCTCTATAAATAGTACTAACATGCAGGTTAATACTTCATCACTAACTCCTCTACCATCTTGTCGCTTAAGATCACATCATCTAGATCAAATTTTAGATGACCAGATTATCATCACATCTGATGGAGGCACTTAAAGGTTTCTCATTTGTTGGAAAGGTCTTTCTCCAGTTGAAGATTCATGGCTTACATTTGATGAGTTACATCAACTAGACTCAAAATTATTACAAAAGTACTTGGACTTTCATTTTCTAGAGGAGAATCCTTTAAAGTCGGGGAGTGCTGATGCAGGGCATCATCATCACTGTTGTCTACGTCATCATCATAAAGCTTAAATATATGTATTAGGCCTTTTATTATAATTTAATTTTATGTATTATTAGGCTTTTATATTTTGTATATGTTTTGAGCTTATATGTATTGGGCTATTCTTATGTCATCCATGATTCATTGAGGTATGACATTTTGGGTAGGTATTGAATGAGTGGTAGGTTTGATAATGGTGGTAGGTGGTAGGTGGTGGTAGGTGTAGTTATGATGGTGTTAGGTTTGAGTTTGGAGTTAGGTTTGAGTATTTGTAACTCTCTTTTCAATCCTATAAATATGGAGGCTCTTGTAATGCTTGGCACTTAGATTTGGAATAAAAGTTATCTTCTTAAATTTCTTTTACTATTCTTCTGTGTGTGCTTTCCTCCTGAGTGACGGACTACTTGAGTGTGTGAGCTCACAACCCTTAGAGAATGACTTCTAAGGAAGAAATGTTATCTCCACAATGATGGACTGTTTGTAGAGGTCAACTTCAACTTATCCCGTTGCTGCTATTTATCTGAGTTAGATCATTCATAACTTTTGGTTATTTCTTTGCACTTAAAAGATTCATATCTCTAGTGTGGTTAAGATAACTTTAATCAAAATCTTTTCAAATTCACTAAATTCATAATATTATGAATGTTCTCAAAAGTAGTGTGTATTTATCATTACTCTTTTGTGAGGATTTAAGAATTATAGGTGTAATAAACATCATATCCTAAAATGCACTCCATCCTACATCATAAGCCCTAGTAATTTAATAAAATTTCAACTCAATACATATAAGTCTCTTCACTTTCAAATATATATTAAGCCCAACTATATGATAGATTGGAATGCTCACTAGGCTTCCTAGTATCATGAGCATTCCCTACTCATCTCCTTGGCTTCCAAAATAAGTCTCTCTATTTAAACTTTCCCAGTTTATTTTCCAACATAGTCAATTTATTGATATCCTTAAAATCTTTGAAGATAATAATTGTCTACTTTAATCGAGAGTATTCTTAAGGAATTAAACTTCCTTAGGATGTAAACTATGGAGGCTTTCCTCCATAGGAAACTTTAGAACCCGATTTAATATAATCCCTACTTTATTCATCCATGTAAAGTAGGGGAAAAATCTCTGGTGCATTGGAAGACCCATCTTGCCTTAAGAGTCCTTATTAAGTGATTAGGTCCATTGAAGGGTGATGCCTCTATATTTTGAGATAGTACATCATACCTTAATGTCATACCAATCACTTCAATAAGTAGCCCCTACGATCTGCGTGGTGTCCCTCCATACATCCAAAAATAAACACCATGGAAAGTTCAAGGAGAAGACTTATTTTCAAAATCCAAAGGGAAGAAGTAGGAAATGCTCATGATACTAGGAATCCTAGTGAGCATTCCAATCTATCATATATTTGGGCTTTATATATTTGAAAGTGAAGAGACTTATTTATTTGAGTTAAATTTTATTAGATTGCTAGGGCTTATAATCCCTTAACACAAGGTTGTGAAAATGCCTAAGAGGTGAAGATTTATGCTTGTAGCTTGAAGAAAATAGCTACCTCGAATCCTAAATCTATGGAGCTTTAGTACAAGCTAAAGTATGACCTAAATCTATTGGACAGGTAGACATAATGGTTTATCTCCATAAGAGAGAATAAACTATCCAACTTTTAGACTGATAACCTCCTGGAGTGGCCGCCTGCTAACACTTCCTATGATTTTAAAACCATGTAGTCAGGTCTTTATGAATTGCAAGATAGCTAGGGTAGTTATTTGATTTGAAAGAGACTAAAGTCATAAATTCACCCACTAAGAGACTAGAGCATGAGTGGTATGAGCATATGACTTAATCTACAAATGCAAAATATTTTCAAATTTTATTTATTTTTTTGACACATCATTTAGACAAAGGCTTAGGAAATTTTATATGCCTAAATGCATGATGAAATAAGTTATTGGTCAAATCAAAAGAGAAAGAGGGTGAAACTTTGTCGTTAGGGGTTGCTCTCATGGGTCAAGCGGTCCATATGTGTGAGGACAGAGGCCCTCATTTTACATGAGTGACTTAAGATGAGATGCATGATGTGAAACATAAAACATACAGCTAAGGGGTTGCTAAATATTTTAATTATCTTGATTATAACCTTAGATTTTATGAAGAGGTTATGAGTTATTTAAAATTTAGTTGGGTAGAAAATATATTTTATCCTAAGAGCCTACCTCATCTAGGCCACACATTAAAGCATCAATCATGAGAAACTATGGAAATCATGCCATCTCAATGCACAATTTAAACATAACATCAATCAATTTTATAAACTAATGTAAAAAATAAAAGGCTAGTGCGGTCGAGTACCATCATACAACCCAAAAGAAAAGATGGGTAGTTGAGTTCTACCCTTATACAACTCAGAATATGAAAGAATAATTATAAATACAATAGTATTAAATGTTTTGTGGATTTTTAATTCTTCACTCTTCCACCTTCCTCCTTCTTTCCCTTGATTTGGTTCATTTCTTCTGTGATTTGGATGTGCTTGCTTCAAAGGCATCACAGGGCACCTGAGGACAAAGCCTTCTGGTCACTACTCATCATAATCCCCCATAACACTAATCTTAATTCCTATTAGAAAATTATATTTGTATGTGAAAAGCAAATATAACTACACTTACAAAATAGAGGTTAGATAAACAGCATACAATCTTAAGAAGTTATATTTATAATTTGGACTTAGCACCCTACACATGGGTAACCAAGCCCACCTATTCTAACTTAGATTCTACTTAGGGGTTTAACAACCTACAAAGAGAGCATTTATATTTATTTTAAGCATCCCCTTAAGCACAATTTCCTATAAAAGATATGATTAGACTAAGAGCGACCTAACATCTAGTCTACAAAGCAGACACCCTAACATCAATCTAAAATAATACATCACAAAATAAAACATGCATCACATCATACACCATCCTAACATAGAGCTAGAAGTAGTGACTTAATTCTAATATGTGTGTTAAGATCTTGTGTGGTATGTCTTAAATAAGCATTAGAGTTATTTTTCTCTAAGTTTGGAAATTATTCAAGTTAACATGGTGATGGGTTTCATTTGAAGTTGTTTAATTGATTTATGAATTTTAATTTGTATTTTTGTTTGGTTTCATTTGATTTACACCTAGTAACTAAGTGTTATAAAGAGAAGGAAGAGGGTTACCGTCTTTCATCCCTACCTTATGCCACTTCTAAAGCCCATTGATTTGATTTAGTTCTCTTTAATGAATGGCTTATTAAGCAATTTTTAATTAATCCTAAGTTTAAGTTAACCTTAAATGGTCTTATTTAA
>JAKCPB010000321.1:0-235222 GCA_021442155.1 Cymbidium sinense | reverse complement strand
TATTGTGCATCCAGCAGGTCACCCATTGTTCCTCTCTATGGAAGATGTAAGTTTTGCCTTCTTCTTAGCACAACCATTGCACTGCGAAGGCAACCCCTTATGTTGGCTAGCTCTACCTCGCCTATAGACTATCCCTTTGGATTTGTAAACTGAGGTAGGTCAAGGTGATATAGCCCCTTCTCATGGGTTCATCATGCACAAGTCCATACATTAACTCAAATTAAATTAAACCCAATTTGATTTTCCCCAGTGGAGTTAAATCACACCCTTCTCTCTAGTGGAGCCCCAAATCATATAAATAAGTCAAGCAAACAAATCAAATTCAAAACCTACCTCCCTAGTGGAGCCAAATTAAACCAACTCCCCTAGTAGAGTCTAAATCAAAGAAATCCAACCAAACTCTTATCCGAAGTGGATACATCCACAAACATGTCTATGAAATCAAACTCAAATCCAATCCATAGCGGATAGCCCGAACCTACTTTTCTTGTGGAAGGTTCATATACTCGATCCCTAGTGGACTTGAGCCCATATCTTATGCAGATATGCCTCCACAACAATTAAAACAAAACAAATTAAAATTGATTCAATCTTAATCCCGATGCATTACATATTTTTTATCCCAATGGATCTTCATTCCATAAATCATATAATCAAATCAAATTCAACCTTGTCCCAGATTTTCTTTTTCTATGCCTCGACATAGACCCTCACATGTCATGTAATGATGCATGTGTAATCCCTAAAGATCTCCCTCCATGTCCTTGACATGGAATTCTCATCAAATCTTATTTGTTCTCTTATGCACACCTTTAATACTTCAACCAAAAGCCTAACAATGTATTCATTCAAATTACACCATCTTTACATTGTAATCAACATTTTATGATTTGTGATGGTGTAAGCTCAAAATAGCATGAATTAACACACTATATTATATTATAATATATGATGTTATATTATAATTTGCTATAATATAATATATTGTCTAACATTACACCTCATTAGAATCACTTAAAAGAACAAATAACAAAATTTTCTCAATATATAACTAATGTTCATGTTGGAGTAATATTGTTATTTTTCTATTAGAAATGGTACAAAATAGCATAATTTTGGTGTTTCTTCTTGGTGTGCCATGATTTGGCCAAATTCTTCCATCTCAACCTTCAAATTAACATTTTTGTGAGTTTTGACCCAATGTATTATAACAAAATAAAACATACTAAAATGTACAAAATATTTAGTAACACACAGAACATTCATATATATGTGAAGTTATATTGTTATGTACATTATATTTTAATATGCTTTCATATAATATATTATCTTACATTACACCTTAAAATGAATCACTTTAAGAAAAAATTTATAAAATTTGGTTGAAAAATGAACATTTATTTTGGATGCAAAATTCCATTCTTTTGATTAAATGACACACCATAGCACACATGATGTTCCCTAAATACCTTAAATTTGGCCAAATCTCATCATCTCAACCTATAAATCAGTATTTATATGAATTATACTAGTACAAACTCTACTAAATCATACTATAACAAACTAAAATATGTTAAAAAAATAAGTAATACACAATAGTATTCTATAATCCATGATGCTACACTATGTTATGGCATCCTATATTATAATACACTATAACATATTATAATATTTTATATTATATTGCATATCACATCACAAGGGATTGCTTAAGATAAAAAATCATAAAATTAGTCTAAACAGTAAAAAAACTATATATTTTAATCATATCACTCACATATTTTAAATTAAAATATATTATGATGTCATGCTCTACTATTATGAATTTGGCCAAAATTTTCCATTTTAAAGTCTAAATCAACATTTTTATAAATAATGTTAATGTAGGCTCGACTACATGATTGTAAAATACTAAAAGAAATTAAAATGCCAAGAACAATATATTATGATATATGATGTTATACTATGCTAAAACATATAATATTTATTTTGAACATAAAATCTTATTTTTTAGACTACAAGTGGAGTAACACACCTTTGGTACTACAACCTAATTCCCACTTCAAATTTAACAAATTTCATCATCTCATTTATTAAATCTATATTTTTTATGATTTATATTAATATAGACTATAGGGCACAATACCATAATATACTAAAATATTTCAAAACATCTTATAACATCCAAAAACACATCACTACATGCTCAAACATATGATGCTACATTATACTATAATATATGGTATTATCATATGATATAGTGTTAGAATTTAAGGTATTTAAATCTCTAATTCACAAGGGAAAGTCTCTTGAAGACATTTTCTTTAGTTACCATAACTATGTTAGGATTAGGTCATTCTTTAGATTTACTCCAAATGACATCTTTATTCAAGGTTTAGGATTTAGGGTTTAGGGTTAGTTTAGGGTATAGGGTTTAGGGTTTAGGGTTTTTGGGGTTTAGGTTTTAAGGTTTAGGGTAATAAGTTTTAGGGTTTATGATTTATGGTTTTAGGGTTTAGAGTTTAGGGTTTATGGTTTATGGTTTAGGCTTTAGGGTTTTAGGGTTTAAGGTTTTTTTTTGAGGGACCCCATATAGGGGAATTTTTTGCCACAAAAGAAGGGTTACAAGGTCCTTAAGAGGGGATAAACTCAAAACTATCTCAAAGAGCTACAATCAGCCTAGAAAGAGAATCCCCCATCTAAATACATCCAAAATAAGAATTGAAGAAGAATAAAGATAAAAATAGTAAAAGATATAATGATAATAAAAAGGAACAGCTAAGGGTTAGATAGCTACAGAGAGCTTGGGAAGATGAGAAAAGCATAGACCACCTCCAAAATTAGAAACCTGCAAATAAATAGTAACAGAACCCTGCAAGTAGCTAGAAAATGGAATTAGCATAGCTAGAGAAATAAAAGCTATAATAACTGAAGAAATACTAAAGAAAGAGAAAAATAAGTGGAGTTTGAGAAGAAAGGCTTAGGCTCAATCACCACATAAATGGGGAAACCAAAGCGTGAGCATCAGGACTTCCAATGAAGGGTTACATCATAATTGCTTCTACTACCAAAATTATGTGTGAAATCTTCCCATATCATAGCCTATACACGGGAAAGGCAACTACTAAAGCGTGGAAGTTAGATGGTCTTTAGTACTTGCATACTAAGCAATAAAAAAGCAAACTATATGAAAAGCAGTTCCACTATTCACCTAGTCAACTAAGTGGCACCAATCCCAAGAGAAAATAGCATTAACAAGACTATCCCAACATAGATGGAAGGACCACAAATCCCCACAGTAAGACCACCATGAAAAGGTATCCAACCCATCAGTGTTGAAAGGCAAACACTAGATAAATCCCTAGATCTAAACATTCACCTACTAATAGTAGTGTTAAAAACATTATTCCCAACCACATCAAAGCAAAAATTATACAAGGCCAATAGAGCCAAGAATAACCTTAGCTAGTAGTCCAACCCATACAACATAGGCACAAGCAAAAGAGCTAACCAAGCAACAAGCAACAATGAGATCGAAAATCAAAGCCAAAATAGTACCACAACATAAAAAATCAAAACAAAATAACCCAATAAACCATCCAAATTGAAAAACAATAAATGAAATAAACTAGAGAATGAGACAAAACAAACTAGAAGGCGGTAGTTCCATTATAGAGAATAAGAGCCATAATAAAATTCAAAGTAAATAAGCAAGCATCCATCAATTAATGGTAAATAGCCCAACAACTAAGCAAAGCGAGGGAGAAGGGCACATTACCATCAACAAACTAGGGAAGAGGAGACCAACAAAACCTCAACTAGACATAAAATTGTGAGAAGCACAATAAGAGGGGAAAGAAAAAAATAGACCATAAATGGAAAATCACCTAATCCATCTAGGAGGGATGAAAAAGAGTAACCAATAGGTCCAAGTAAAATAGGATAATCCCATCTAAGAAAGCTAACGAGTAAACACAATGCGCATAGGTAAGGGCAAAAAATAACAACAGGTAACCAATAGAAGAGGCTGAAGAGCCAAACACCACCTGAACAAGAAAACTAAAAAAATGCAACAGAATATAAAGAAATAAATAACAAACCAAGTAAAATAGGAAAAAGGAGAAGGCATACATAGAAAGTAATTAAACCAAGCGAGAAAACAAAATAATTCAAGTTAATTTCTAAGATAAAATAAACTAGTTATAAATTAACCAAACTCATAATTGTCTAGGAAGATTAAAATGATTGTGGAGAAAAAATTCTTATAGGGAGTCACCTTCAAATCTGGTGAGAAAGAAAAGAAGACACTATAAAATTTATCTTGGTAAGATGCCCATGAGATCCTGAGATGTACTTATTTAGGTGATCGGGTACGTCATTAAGGAATAGTAGTACTATCTCGAAAGATAGAAGTTACAATCCTTTAATGGAACCAATCACCTCAATAAGGACTCCTAAGGATGATGATGCATATGGAGATTCTTCCCCTACTTTACATAGAAAAGTAAAGCGGGGTTTATTTTTAGTTCATTAAGCTCCCTATAGGAAATAGTTAATTACTTTCTAAGGGATGGGATCCCTTAGGAAAACTCGATTAAGGTAAATGATCATTGTCTAAAATTTTTAGGGAAGGACTATCAATTTGGTTTGTGTTTGAAGATAAAATGGGATTGATCAGAAGAGGGAGTTATTATCGAAGAAAAAATGGGAAATAAGTAGGAGATGCTCATGATGATAGGGAACCTATGAGCATCTCAGACTCTCCTATAGTTGGACTTTACATTTTAGAAATTGATTTAGTTTGTTTGAGTTATATTTTCATTAGAATTTTAGGACTTAAGATTCCTTAGCACAAGATTAAAGAAATGCCTAAGAGGTGAGGAATTATGTTTATGGCCCACAAAAGGAAAAGTAATATCATAACCTAAATCTAGGGAGCTTTGGCGAGGGACAAAAGCACAACCTAAATGTAAGGAAAAAATGGGTAATTGGTTTCCTCCATAAGAGAGGACAAACCACCGACTTAGACTTTACTGGGGGTGGCGCCAACTAACTCCTCCTATGATTTTAAATACATGTAGGCAAGTCCTTATGCTTATGCAAGATAGCTAGGCTGTTATTATATAGAAAGAGATTGAGTCCTTAGACTCACTCCCTAAAGAGACTAGATCATGTAAAGGTATGCTTCAAATGACCTAAATTTAATGCAATTCAAATTTCATTTTATTTCATTTTTGGACAATCATTTTGACTTAGGCTAATAAGATTTTTATGACTAATACATGAGAAAGAAGGTTATTGGCCAAAATCAATGAGAAGGAAGAAGGTGAATTTCCACCACGACTCTCAAAGGACAAACCAAGTTCTCTGGCAAAGGTGGAAGCCCTCCAATCAAGAGTGAAATATGATACATTTGTGCATGATATTATAAAGAAATGCTCATCTAGCTAAGGGGTTGCAAATTCTTTTATCTTGGTTTTAAACCTAATCTTTAGGTGAGGTTATGAGTTATTTAATTTTAATTTGAATTGTTAAGTTGAGTAAAAGATTTATTTTTATCTAAAGAGCTTAATCCACATCCAAGTCATACATAAATCAAGGTAGAAACTAGAAAAATCATGCCACTTAATGCAAAAGCTAAACAAATCATCAATCAATTTATAAAGCTAATCAAAAAAAGATTAAATGGCCATTGGTCAGGCACCACCGCCAAACCAAAATATCAAATTTGGTAGAGCTCTACACTTATACAACCGATTTATAGATGAATATTACATTTAAGCAAAGGAATTCATTGTTATGGGGATCGTCAAGCTTTTTTTTCTTCTTTTTTTTTTCTTTTTGGTTCCTCCTTTCCAAGGTTCGAAGGTGGATTCTCCAAAACTTCACATGGTACATAAGATAGGATTATGACCAATGCTCATCCTAATCCCCATAATAAATCATTCCAAAAAAAACCTAATTATACAAATTTTACATGAAAAAAAAGTGGAAATCTAACTAAAACAAAGGTTAGTTAAATCACACCACACACATCCTATTGGAATTATCACCCCACACATGGGTGACTAAGTCCACTAGCCTATGGATTATGTTTATGGGTATAAAGCACCACCTACAAGCAAAAGCATTTATATGTTTATTTATGATAGTTAAGTACAATCCAATCCCTAAAAGAATAGTTAGACTAAGAATGTCCTACAATTCATTCTATGAGCATACTTCCTAACATCCACTCTAAAACATATTTCACAAAATAAAACATAACATCAAACCATGCACCAACCTAACCTAGAGCTAGAAGTGGTGACTTAGGCTAATGCATGTGCTTTGAAGGCTTGTGTGGTATGCTTAGCTTAGGCTTTAGGTTCAAATTTTCTAAGTGTGAAGAACATGTTCAACTTAGAGGAGGGTTTCATTTAAGTGGTTTAATTATTTTTGGTTGCTTTTATTTCATGTTTTGATTTGGTTTATGTGAAACCTTCAATTAATTACTAAGTTAGGAAGAGAGAGAAAGAGAAGAGAACTTCTCTTTCCTTCCCTAACCTTAAGTAATTTTCTAAAGTAGGTTCATATTTTAGTTTCATTTAGGTGAATGTTTTGATTACATATTTTAATCAATCCTAAGTTTAGATAAACTCTAAACAAACCTATTCAAAAGAAAGGCATTTTAAGATTAAATAAAATGAATCAAAATTTGCATAACACATTACTTCATTTCTTTCCCCAACATATATAACATGCATATGGATGGACCCTAAGAATATCTATACATGCAAATGAGAATAGTTAACACACTTTATGATGCATGCTAAGTAATCCATTTAAGAAAATTTAGAAGTTGAATATGCATGATTTTTCTTAAGTATAAAAGGTTTTCCTTATCCAAAATTTCACATACATACATGAAACTAAGAAAGGCATAAGTGAGTACAATGCCATTGTTAACTAGAGGTGTAAGGTACAAGACCTACTTAGGGCTACTTAAAGCCCAACCTCGGGGTTATTATACCACTTTCCTTAAGTATAAACATGTATATAAAAGAAATGAAATAGAAAAGGAAGATGCAAAAGTTATTTAATAGATTTGTTTTGTTTATGCAATTTATGTATGTAAGTGTAGGTAACCCTTCTTAGATGGTAGCATAGGGATGAATAGGATATGAAATTAGGTGAGCATTAGGTTTTTCAAATGAACCTTATATCTCACCAAAATTCTATTCAAAACTATACCAACATAGAAAGGAAACCTATACTAAGCATACCTTTATAATATTTCACATGAAAGCTTATAATTAAGATATGAATAACACACTTTTAGATTTGGTATTTGATTTATGTATTTTGAAAATAATTTGGATTTAGTAGTGATAATAGCCACTCATATTTTACTTTAGCCAACACATGCACATTTGACATAAAGTAAACAATTTCATTTTAAAATTTAAAACATGAGATTATGAATGCATGAAATCACATGGCATACAACTTAACATGTCAGGAAAGATCCAAAGCAATGAAATCATGTAAACAAACTCACTTCACTTAAATCCTAAAGACATTCTTATAGAATGAGAAAATTTATAATAAGTCAAAGTGAATTTCAAAGTAATTTATGTTTAGTTTGAAGTTTATTTAATTTTGAAAAAGTGAGATGAGTTTACTATTCCTAACCCATTCCAACATGTGTTTGATATTTTTGTTTAATTTTTAGGTAATTAGATCCATTTTTATGTGTTGATTAGGTTAAGGTATGATTTAAGTGACTTAATTAACCCTTACTTACACCACCTTAGAATTAACTAAGTAATTATGAGATGACATAAAACAAGGAATTTAAATTTGCAATGCACCTAATAATGAAAAGGCCTAATGCAATTTGGCTCATAATTAAAAGTTAATTAAGCTAATGGGTTTAGCTTAAGTAATTTCAAAATACCCTTTCACACATGTGAATTTGATTTTGATTTCTTTAATTGAGCTTAGGCTATTAAACACTATGCATCTACCAAAGGTAGATTAATAACTTCTCTTTTAGAATTTTGAAAATTGATTAATGGAAAAATTAATGATTTAACCCTTAATTAAGAGGGGATTAAGGAGAGAGAGGGGTATAAGGAATAGCTTAGGGGGAATGCCCTAAAATTATTGAATAAACCTCTTACTTACTAGATCTGACCTTAGTCACCCCTAATCAGATGGTAAAACCACAAATCATACCCTAATTATGCTTAATTACATAAGATGGCTAATTAAAGAAACCATATGCAGTTTCACCAATCAAGCATTTAATAAATCTGAAGAAAATTAGGGGAGGTATAGGTCATCCCTTAAAACATACGCAAGAAATTTGAGATTAATCAAAGGCCTAATCAAAGAGTAATTAGCAAAATATACTTTAAAATAAAACCCAAATATAAAGAAAACCATAACTCAAAATTCATCAAAATTAATTTTAAAATGTTCGAGGTTTAATTATCTATCCTTTGGTTTTTATTTCATATTTTTTTAATTTTTCTATGAGAAGGTATGCATTTTCGAATTTTCATAGATTAATTAGGAATTAATTAATACACTTAATCCTCATGAATCCTTAGCTCTCGGCATGTGGGTCGGCAGCTTTACATCGTCATGAGGGACAACTTAAGTTGTCACCTCATAAAGGTGGCGTACACGCTTATATTCTCGACCATCCCGAGTTTGGACGAGGATCCCATGGTTTATAAAGGATAATTAGATTTCTAAATGTGCTAAATAATCTCAATCGTCCATCTAAAATGCATGAATGGATGGCTAAGATGAACCAAGTTCTTTCCCTTGATCAATAGACACCGTCCATGATCAAGGGAAGATCCAAGCTCGATCTACCATGGAATCACACAAAATTTAACCCACACCATCTAGAAAAATAGTGCGGCAAATCCAATAGTCAAAATTCGATGAGGTGAAACTTTCTTTCACAAAGCTCCACACCATATTTAGTTTAGTGATCAAAAAATTTCATGCCTCACCAGAGGTGATCACCGGTGCTCGAGATTGATGAGGTAGCTTCTTTTGGTGTAGATGAAGCCCTACTGAAATTCCTAGACCTTGGGATTGATTGGATCAATGGGTGGAACAACCCCTCCTTGCTTGGGCTTAGGCTTTGATTGAATTTGATCCTCTTTGCTATGGGAATTCCTATAGAAGCTTAGGCAAGCTCGATTTAGCTCCTAGATGAAGTGCACAAGAGAAATTGGGAAGAAATCAAGTGTTGATCAAATTTGTTAATGGATTGAGCTCCCCTATTTTTGTACTATGCAAAATCGAGAAATAGGGAATTCAAATCCTCCCTAAGAAGCTTGGCAGTGCCCTCTGATGATTGCTCTGGGTCCCTAGGCTTTAATCGACCAAGGGCAAGTGAAAATTTTATTGAATTAGGGAGTAATCTCCCCTGGAAATGGACGGTGACACCTCCTTTGTCATTTTGATCCAATTGCTCAAATAGGAGAGGTTGTTTAGGCTATTTTGAGTGTGCACATGGTAGTTTGATCTAATGAATGTACCAACTTCCCATGTGCTTGAATTGAGCTTAAGAGAATTTGAAATTTTAATTTTAAGTGGTCGGGTTTGGTCTAGGGGCGAAATGGGCTGACCCAAACCCATTGGGTTGGGTGGACCACTCATCACTAAGTCACCTTGAGATTTTAGGAAAGCCTCAAGTGATTGTGAAGAGGGTATGACCAAATTACCCATGGGCTAGGCCAAAATTTGTTCTATGGCCTAGGGGTAAAGTTGTCATTTTGATACATTTCTAGTTTGGACATGTTGGGTATGTGGAGAAACTAGGTTTGGTCAAGTTTCATTACATTTGGAATCCATTTGGCGGGTTTGGCTCATGTTGGCCCATTTAGGTCAAAATGGGTCAACTTGGATGAATTGGTCAAATTGGGTCAAACTAAGGGTTGGGTCAAGTTCATATGACCATTTGAAATGTTTTGTAGCTTTGGTTTGATTCAAATTTGGTGATTTAGTTTTGGCTCATATGACTTCATTTAGGTCAAATGGGTCAAATTGACTTATTTGACCCATTTTGACCTATTTGAAGTTAGTTAAGGGTAGGTTTAGGTTAGGTTAGTCATATAGAGTGGATTGGTATCTCTATTTCCAATCAATTTTGTTAAGTTCAATTTTTGCTCAACATGACCCCTTTAGGTCATGTTGGGTCTAACGTCAATTGGGTTAGGTTGGGTCTAGTTGGACAATTGAGGCTTTGGTCAAGTTCCACAAGTGATTTGGGATGGACTTGACCCATTGATTCCAATCAATTTGGCTTAGATCAAGTTTTGACACATTTTGGCCCTTTAGGTCAAAATGGGTCAACTTGGGTCAAGTGGGCCAATTGGGCTACGTTAGACTCAAATGTTGGCTTGGTCAAGTTCAAACATAAGTCATGAGTGAACTTAGATCAATGGTTTCAATCAATTTGGCCTATGGTGGAATTTGGCTATGTAAGGTTTCATTTTAGGTTAAGTGGTGTTGTTAGGTTTGACTTGGTTTGACAATTTGGTTGATTGATCATCTCATGATGATTGTTGATCATGATGAAAGGGATATATGGGTTTGGTTCAATCCAATTTAGTTTGGATGAAAAGTTGGCTCATAAGGGTACTTTAGGTCACTTTGTCAAGTGAGCCTAATCAATGGCTTGGTCAAAGCTTGATTTGAAGTTGATTGATCTTGTATATGGACTTATGATTAAAATATAAATCCATTTACAAGTGGTTTGAAGTCAAATGGATTTTGATCCATTTGAAAATTTCATATTCAAAGGAATATGAAGGAGTTTTGGGTTTGATTTTTTATTTGGGTTTTGATTGAATGATTGAAATTTATATGATCTCATGATTGTAGGATTGATTGAACCATGAAAAAAAAGGATTTGGCTTGATTTGAAATTGTTTTGACTAAGTTCATGATTTTGACTTGAAAGGCTTAGGTGGATTTTGAGTGGATTTGAGTTTGATTTTGGAATTGGTTTTGATTGTTTGAATTTATATTTCATTTATATATGTGAATATAAATGAGAATATATGATCATGAAATTTCATGGATTTGAAGTATGATTTAAATAAATCCATTAAAGGGAATTTAAAGGATTTAAAGAAATTTTTAAATTGAAAATTAATTTATGGATTGAATTGATTTTTATTAATATTTCATTTATATGTGAGAATATAAATAAGAATACAAATAAATTTTGAGAAAATTCCATGAGTTTGAATAGGTTTGATAAAGATTTAGGTTAAATCCATTAAAGGGAATTTAAAGGATATAAGGAAAATTTCAAGGATTTTAAATTAATTTAATTTGAGGTTTGATTTGATTGATTTATATTTATATATTTAAATATATGAGAATATAAATAAGTTTTGAGAAAATCCCAAGGTTTTGAATAGGTTAAGGTTTAGGTTAAATTTTGGCTAAATCCTTTAATGAAAAATTAAAGGGACTTAAGAAAATTTTCATGAATTAATTTTAAATTTTGAATTTGATTTGAGGGTTTGAATTTATATTTCATTTATATATGTGAATATAAATGATAATAAATAAATTATTAGAAAATCTCAAAGATTTGAATAGGTTTAGATCATAGTTTTGGTTAAGTCCTTAAGGGAAGGTTAAGGACATAGGCAAAATTTTAATTTATGAATTTTTGATGGATTTTGATCATGGGTTTCAACCATAGATTTCAATCATGATTTTAATCATGTGGAGTTGATTTGAATTTGGTGAAAATCAAATAGAATTTATTTGGAGTTTGACTTGAAAGAAGGAAAGTGTGAATGGTTTAAGCTGAGGGTAGGAGAATTTTCCTAACACCCCTAAGGCATGACCTACTTCTATGGCTAAACCTTCTAAGTCTTCTAGGGCTAGGGGAGTGTCCTCCTAATCACTATATGTGTCTTAAGACTAAGGAACTCTTAAAATCTAAGAGAAGTCCTAAGTATAAGATGGAGGGTTGAGAGCTTATTCTAAAAATGAGGTCAACAAAGGGCGCACAATAGGTGTGGTGTGACTCATGGAACTGCGTGGGTGTTGAATGAAATGATCAACAACAGAGATCATAATTACTAAGAGAAATAATCTATCCTTAAAGGAAAGAAAGAATCCGAGCTTAGTGCAATGTGACTCTACTTATGTCCAAGACATAAGAGAAATGATAGAGTGTGAACCTTCCTGGGGAGCGTCCAAATCATCCACAAAGGGATGAGAGGTTTGATTTAATTCTCATTGAAAGAAAAAATTTGATTTGTTCCACTAGAGAAGAGGGTTGAATTTGTTTTAAATTTTATTAGGTTTGAATTTTTGAGATGAACCCTGTTGGTTTGCAATGGGTTGTCTTGGGAGCCATGAAGGCTAGCTTAGATTTACCAATCCAAAGGGGTAGTCTATTAAACACATAGTAGAACTAGCCAACCAAAGGGATACCTTTTGGTATGCAACAGCTGTACTAGGAAGAAAGCATAGTATACTTATATCCTCCAAGTAAGGACCAGTTGCTGGGGTAATCTATTGGCAAGGCAGCAGATTGAACACAACCTAGAGTTGATTACTGAGTGAATGCCACTGGGGGACTGAAAAGTCAAGATGGATTTCATTTTTAATTTTATTTTGATGGATTCTGTTGGTTTATGATGGATCACACTGAGAAGAAGCTTATAGAAGCCTAGACCTATCTCAAATTTACTGAAATAAAGGGAGTAGCTTCCAGAGAGAACTATCCGACCAAAGGAGTGTCTTTTGATTTTCAATGATCAATTGAAGGGAAGAAAGCTCAGGGCTCACATCTTTCATTAGAAAAGACCCTGATCGATTGTGGCTCAAACCCTAGGTTGGTTGCGATAATTTTGCTAGAAAGAATGCATCATAGTCTTATATATTTCAAAGCGGAATGACTGCGGGTAACCTACTTGTGGAAAAATAGATTGAACTTGACCTAAGGGTGACTATGGAGTGAGTATTGACCCAGGGATTTATCTTGAGTCAGGTAGTGAGGAAAATCCTATAGGGAGTTCTACTAACATTGCCTTAAAGTTAGGTTGTCTGCTTAGGAGAAGGGGCCCTTTGGGGGCTTGAATTCCTAATCCACAAGCGAATCACTTTTTTTTATTTGTTATTTTAGTTCATTTTATCATGGACCCTATTAGTTTATGAGGGATTAAATTGAAAAAATATCTAGACCTATCTCAAATTCTTGAAAAGGGAGAATTTATGCATGGTTGAACAAATTCTCCAACCATGGTGGCTATTATGAAAGGTAATCAATCCAAAAGTTTCGGGTAGTGTCTAAATAGGGTCACCAAGGACTTGATCTAAATAAAGTGCCCACAGGGGATGGGCCTGGTAAGGGCTTAATCCAACACCCTAGAGAAAATGACATGACTAGTAATAAATTAGGTATTGTGTCAACCAAGGAGAAAAGGGACTCATATCTACCAAGAGTGGTGTACTGGGTGAGTCAATCTAGCATAGCGAACATCAACCAACCAAAGGTGCCCATCGGTTTAAATGGCCTGGAAGAAAGCTCGAGGACTCACATCCTCCCATGTGAAGTTCTTGTATCTTCTTTATTATCGACCTGGGCGACTGAGTGGATGCCAGGATTTATATCACTCAAGGTAGTCAAGAGAAAAGGAGCCTCTGGGGGACTTACCCTAAACCTCAAATAAACTCAACCTAGTTAGAGCATGATGGATAGTTCAAGAAGAAAGCACGAGGACTCACATCTTCTTAAACAAAGTCAGCATGAGGTAGCTTACTGGATGGGCAATGAAGACTACCATACTAACAAGGTGCTCTTTGGTTTGTAATGGTCAAGTTTGGAAGAAAGTGAGAGGACTCACATCCTCCAACAAGTGACCACTGGGGTGACATACTAGCGAGGTAGCATGTAGACCCAACTTAAAGCAGCTAATGAGGGAATGCCACAGGGGCTTGCTCCCACATCAAGTAGTATGACACAAAAGATTTATGTTTAGTGTGAGCATGTGTTAAAAGGAAAAGGATGCCTCTGGGGGACTTTTATACCTACCTTTTAACATGCTGAGGAATTATGAAATGATGCCATAGATGGCAATAAGAATTCCCACTAGGAAAGGATGTCGCTTGGGCTTTGTCACACCTAACTTAGTTATGCTAATTGAAATAGGATGCCTCTTGGATTCTCTTAGACATTCTAATAGCATCAGGGGGATTATGTTTGTGTTGTGAAAGAGGGATAGGATGCCACAAGGGGACACTTACACCTACCCTAAACATGTCAAGGCGAATTCGCAGGACAAGCAAACAACACTTCTAAATATGAGAAGATTTGATGAATGGAATTAGATTTTGTTCTTTTCTATTAATGATTATTTTCAAGCATGATTTATTTCATGGGTAATATTTCTTTAGGTAGAGCCCATTAATTGGAAGCATCGGGTGTTCCCCTTTAAAATCAATAAGCTAATAAGATCCTCCTTGGTAGGCCTTCTCTATGACATATGGGCCTTCCAAAGTGGGTTCAAACTTGCCTCCCATCTTTCAATGAGAAATAATTGGTCTCCTTAGGACTAACACAAGTTCTCCTACTTAGAAAGACCTAGGGTAGACCAGCTTATACTTAGCTTGAATCATTTTGACTTTGTACAACTCGAGATCTGACACGCCCGTAGGAGACTCTCCTCCAAACCTTAGAGCTCTTCTAACCATAACTTTGTATTCTACTCTGTAGTGATCTTGTTACCCAATGATATCCTCAATGATGAGAGTTGAACTTCTAAAGGAAGAATGACTTCAGACCCATACACTAAGAAAAATGGGATAGATTGAGTTGGAGTTCGGTACATGGTGCGGTAGGCCCACAAGGCTTCAACCAATTTTCATTACTGTTTCATCATCAAAGTATCAAGATGAGAGTTTTGTTGAATGCTTATTTTAGTCCTAGGTAGTAGATGGTGGATCTCCAATCTATATCTTTTAAGTTTTTGATCTTCATGCTTTTAAATGTACCATTATCGTATATTCATTTGAGGCGAACCTATATATGATATGGTTCCTGAAAAATTGAAGCACATGGTGATATGTGACCTCTCTGAGTGAGATGGCTTCAACCCACTTGGAAAAGTAGTCGACAGCTACTAAGATGAATTGATTCCCATTGGAAGAAGGAGAATCAATCAAACCTATAATGTTGGTACCCAACACTCAAATGGCCATGAAGCCAAAGTAGGGTGTAGAATGTTGGGTGGCTGGTGTAGGACCACACCGTACAACTTACACAGATGGAATCTCCTTGCTACATCCATGTAATTTGTAATCATAGAAGTCCAATAGTATCCAACTCTTTTGATCTTCATCATCATCTTTCGACCGGAATGATGAGCTCCACATAGACCTGAGTGTACCTCGATTATAATTCTATGGGCTTTATGTTTGTCTAAACAACATAACCACATTTGGTTGAAGGATTGATGGTACAGGGTGCCATCAACAAGGGCATAAGAAAGAGCTCTCTATTTCACTTGATGGGCTTTTGATTTATCTTGAGATAGTTTGCCGCTGTTCAAGTAATCTATGAATGGTTTCCTGCAATCTAGCTCCTTGTCCATTTTGTCAATGGCAACCTCTCCTTCAAGGGAAAGTCTCTTGATGAGTTTAGAATCAATAACAAATAAGACTTTTTCTATTTTGGACCCTTATTGAAATGGACTCATCTTTCGAACATGCCAACCCTTTGGCAAGTTTTGCCAAGGCATCTGCTATATCACCGAGGAACCTTGTAGATGGTGACTTGAATCAGCCAATAACTTCATGGTATACTCATAGTAATGACGAAGCTTGGGCTTGAGAACTTGGTAGGACCTGGCAATCTGGTTGATAACCAACTGAGAATCCCCAAATATGTTGATGCTCTTGACATTGATAATTTATGTAGAAGGAGCTTATAGAAGCCTAGACCTATCTCAAATTTACTGAAACAAACGGAGTAGCTTCCCGGCCAATAGGAGAACTATCCAACCAAAGGAGTGTCTTTCGATTTGCAATGATCAATTGAAGGGAAGAAAGCTCGAGGGCTCACATCTTTCATTAGAAAAGACCACTGGGGTGATCGATTATGGCAACAAATCAATCCCGACCTAAGGTTGCCCGTTGGTTTGTGACAAATATGCTAGAAAGAATGCATCATTGTCTTTTATATTTCAAAGTAGAATGACTGCCTGGGTAACCTACTTATGGCAAAATAGATTGAACCTGACCTAAAGGTGACTATGGAGTGAGTATTGACCCGAGGATTTATCTTGACTCAGGTAGTGAGGAAAATCCTATAGGGAGCTCTGCTGACATTGCCTTAAAGATAGATTGTCTGCTTAGGATAAAGGACCCTTTGGGGGCTTGAATTCCTAATCCACAAGCGAATCACTTTTTTTTGTTTTAGTTTATTTTATCATGGACCCTATTAGTTTATGAGGGATTAAACTGAGAAGGAGCTTATATTGCTAGATCTCTTGAACCAAGGGAGAATTTACGCATCCGTTGAACAAATTTTCCAACCACAGTGGTGGATACTATAAAAGGGG
This sequence comes from Cymbidium sinense, assembly GCA_021442155.1. NCBI lineage: Eukaryota > Viridiplantae > Streptophyta > Magnoliopsida > Asparagales > Orchidaceae > Cymbidium > Cymbidium sinense. Next base: position 218,621 of record JAKCPB010000321.1, on the reverse strand, counting down.
TAGTGTCTAAATGGTGTCAGAAAGGACTTGATCTAAATAGAGTGGCCATAGGGGATGGGCCCGATAAGGGCTTAATCCAACACCCTAGAAAATGACATGACTAGTCATAAATTCATGGGTATTCAATGTCCAACTCAAGGAGAAAGAATAGGGACTCATATGCCAAGAGTGGTGTACTCCTTTGGGTGAGTCAATGATAGAACATCAACCAACCTAAGGTGCCCATCAGTTTATAATCAGCCTAGGAAGAAAGCTCGAGGACTCACATCCTCCTATAGTGGAACAGATTGCTGAGATAGTCTATCTTTGGCTCGATAGGTGTTATCCAACCTAGAGCGACTACTGAGTGGATGCCACCGGGGATTTATATCAGCTCAAAGGTAGTTAAGAGAAAAGGAGCCTCTGGGGGACTTACCCTAAACCTTAAATATACTCAACCTAGTTAGAACATGATGGCTAGTTCAAGAAGAAAGCACGAGGACTCACATCTTCTTAAACAAAGTTAACATGAGGTAGCTTACTAGATGGGAAGTGAAGACTACCATACTAACAAGGTGCTCTTTGGTTTGCAATGGTCAAGTTAGGAAGAAAGTGTGGGGACTCACATCCTCCAACAAGTGACCATTGGGGTGACATACTAGTGAGGTAGCATGTAGACCCAACTTAAGCAGCTAATGAGTGAATGCCACGGGGGCTTGCTCCCACATCAAGTAATGACAAAAGATTTATTTGTGAGCATGTGTTAAAGGAATAGGATGCCTCTTGGGGACTCTTACACCTACCTTAACATCGGGTAATTATGAAATGATACCCGGATGGCAATAAGAATTCCCACTAAGAAAGGATCGCTTGGGTTCTCTCACACCTAACTTAGTTATGCTAATTAAAATAGGATGCCTCTTGGGTTCTCTTACCCATTCTAATAGCATCAGGGGGATTATGTTTGGGTTGTGAAAGAGGGATAGGATGCCACAAGGGGACACTTACACCTACCTAACACGTCAGGAATTCCGGACAAACAACAACACTTAAAGAAGAGAAGATTTGATGAATGGAATGATTTTGTTCTTTTTATTACTGATTATTTTCAAACATGATTTCTTTCATGGGTAATATTTCTTTAGGTAGAGCCCATTAATTGGAAGCATCGTGTTCCCCAAAATCAATAAGCTAATAAGATCCTCCTTGGTAGGCCTTCTCTATGACATATGGGCCTTCCAAAGTGGGTTCAAACTTGCCTCCCATCTTTCGATGGGAAATAATTGGTCTCCTTAGGACTAACACAAGTTCTCCTACTTAGAAAGACCTAGGGTAGACCAGCTTATTGTGAGCTTGAGTCATTTTGGCTTTGTACAACTCAAGGTTCTAACTTGTCCGTAGGAGACTCCCCTCAAACTTAGAGCTCTTTTAACCATAACTTTGTATTCTACTCTGTAGTGATCTTGTTACCCAATGCTATCCTCAATGATGGGAGTTGAACTTCTAAAAGAAGAATGACTTCAGACCCATACACTAAGAAAAATGGGATAGATTGAGTTGGAGTTTGGTATGTGGTGCGGTAGGCCCACAAATCTTCAACCAACTGCTCATTCCACTGTCATTTATTATCATCAAGAGTCTTCTTAAGTATCTAGATGAGAGTTTTATTGAGCATCCTTTAAGCCATTAGCCCTAGTGTAGTAGATGGTGGAGTATCTCCAATCTATACCATATCTCAAAAAATTGATCATCTTGCTTTTGAATGCAGTACCATTATCAGATATAATTCGTTGAGGCACCTAACTATATATGATATGGTTCACGGCACATGGTGATATGTGACCTCTCGGTGAGATGGCTTCCACCCACTTGGAAAAGTAGTCGATAGCTAAGATGAATCGATGCCCATTGGAAGAATCGATCAAACCTATAATGTAAACTCAAATGGCCATGAAGCCAAAGTAGGGTGTAGAATGTAGGGTGGTGGACCACCGTGCACCTACAGCGATGGAATCTCTAGCAACATCCATGTTGTAATCATAGAAGGCCAATAGTATCCAAGTCTTTTGATCTTCATCATCATCCGGATTGATGAGCTCCGACTGAAGTGTACCTTGATTATAATTCCATGGGCTTTATGTTTGTCTAAACAACGTACCCACATTTGGTCAAAGGACCGGTGGTACATGGTGCCATCAACAAGGGCATAAGAGAGAGCTCTCTGTTTCACCTTATGGGCTTATGATTTATCTTGAGGTAGTTTGCCAGTGTTGAAGTAATCTATGAATGGTTACCTCCAATCTAGCTCACCCCATTTTTCCAATGGCAACCTCCCTTCAAGAGAAAGTCTCGATGAGTTCGAATCAATAAGCGATAAGACTTTTTATTTTGGACCCTTATTGAAATGGACTCATCTTCGAACATGCCAACCCTTTAGCAAGTTTGCCAAGGCTGCTTCTTGCATTCTCGCGAGGAACCGTAGATGGTGACTTCAGAATCGGGCCAACTTCATGGTATACTCATAGTAATGATGAAGCTTGGGCTTGAGAACTTGGTAGGACCTAGCAATCTGATGTCATTGAGAATCCCCAAAGATGTTGATGCTCTTGATATTGATAATCTATGTAGAAGGAGGTTATAGAAGCCTAGACATCACAAATTTATTGAAATAAAGGAGTAGCTTCCTAGATAGAACTATCACCAAAGGAGTGTCTTTCGATTTTGATCAATTGAAGGGAAGAAAGCTCAAGGGCTCACATCTTTCATCTTCAAGTTATATTATCTTAACCCTTCAAAAAGTACTATCAAGTCAAAGAGATGGTCTTCCTTTTATAAGCTTTTAACTACTATATCATCAATGTATCACTCAAATGATGGATGTGTTCGTTGAAGATCACGAGTCATTAGTTGGTATGTAGACATTTTAAGGCTAAAGGCATGACCTTATAATGAAAGATTTCGAGGGTTTGAAAAGCTCTTTCTTTCATCTTTAGGATACATCTTGATTTTATACAGCGGATGATCCAACCATGAAGAGAGAGAGATGAGTGATGTCTAACATTAACTCTAGTATAGGATGAGGAAACTCATCTTTAGGACATGCCTTGTTTAAGTCCCTAAAATTGATGCATATGCAAATTTGGCCATTCTTCTTCTTAACCAAGATGACACTTGCTAACCAGGTAGGATATTTTTCTTCCCTGATAAAACCATCATTGATCAATTTCTTGACTTGACTGTTCAATTTTGCATCTGAGCTTTCTTAATAGGGGTAACATTAGGTATATTGCTAGCTTGTGGACTACATCGGAGATAATTCAAGCATTTATTCATAACTCCATGTGAAGAGTCTTTAAACTTAGTCAATAGCTAACTAAGTCATTGGTTTCTTCTTCAATTGAACAAACTAATGTATGAGGATTTTCTTTTATCCGAGGTTGATTTTTTTTAAGCATTATTGATTAAATCTCCTCTTCAAACTGGCGTTCCTCTTTGACTTGAGATCATCACGGATCATCAAGTTTCTAAACACACATTCTCATAAGAGTTGGGGATGTGTGATAAGAACTATCAGACTCCAAAAGATTGGTGACAACTAGGCAATAATCTTTGTCATTGACTGGACCCACTATACTGAATCCTAGTCCTACTCTTGATTGTGCTTCCCAGCCTGCATTGTTTCATAGCTTTTCAAAGTATTATGACAAGTGCTTAAAAATGTGCAAGGAATTAAACCTTTATGTATAAGATTTTGAATAAAATGCGAGTAAAAGTCAAAAGGTAATTCCATTAATTCTTTAAAAGTATCTTCCTCAAGTCCTACATCAGCTCTGGACTTGAGGATGATAAACCTAAAAGAACCTCTTCTGTCATTGGAAGACTTTGGGACTTACTTTAATAAACCTTCAACTTTCTGAGATGTAAGTGAGGTAAGAGCTAGGGTTCCCAACTACTGCCTAATAATTTCACATAAACCAAATTTGAATACTTTGTTTTGCTTGGAGGCCTGGTCTTCATCTTTGGCTGTATCAAAAGTCACCTCCAATGGAACCCACTGAGAGGGGATGGTACTAATCACATTGGACTCATCCTCTGAGCTGGATTCCAAGTCTATGTGAATAGTAGGGATACTCCTATGAACTAGAACATGACCTCTATTGGCTGAAGGCCAACTAAGGGTCTCCCACCTCTAGAACTGCCTCTTTCTACCTCGCCTCTGCTGGTGGAGGTTGTGCCATCCACCCAGATGTCCATATGATGGAATGAGCGTGGGTGTAATGTGATATGCAGATTAGCTTCTTCTTCAATTCCCCTTTCTTGCTCACTTGGACTTTTCTTTTTCTTTTCATTTCCTTTTATCTTTTATTTTGCTTCATTATCTTTTTCTTTTGTATTTGCATTTGAATTTTGTTGAAGTTCATGAGAAAGGGTGTTTTGAGGAAGATAGTACATCCTCTAACTAAATGGCTTTTCATTCGTTGACATAGTACTCAATTCCATCTTTTGAACTTGATGATGCAGATGGAGGATGGAACAATCTGTTCGATGTATCCAAGGCCTACCAAGTAAAGCGAATGAAGTATTGAAATCAATGATGTAGAACTTGGCTTATCTTCAATCCGATCTCAATGATAACACTATAAAACCTAAATTCCGTTTGCCTTGATCATTGAATCCTCTCAACATCATCCTATCTTCTCAGAGAGTAGAGATGTCGATCTTCAAGTAGGCAAGGGTCTTTAGACTCATAATGTTTATTGATGCACCTGAATCCATGAGAACCCTGGCGAGTCTGAACCTGTCCATGCCGATTGTGATATATAGGGGACGGTTGTGCTCCAAGTCTTCCAATAGAAGGTCTTCATCTATAAAGGTGATCCCTTGGGCTTCTTTTTTATGTGCTTCCTCACTATAGCATTTTAAGCATATTTCAAGATTAAGGAGGGCCTTGATTAGTGACACCATCATCTCTTCGGATAAGACAAGGGAATCGTATATTCTTAGCTTAGATGGAAACTTTCTTAGATGAGAAAGATGTTGTAGTTCACCTTCAGCTGGTCTTCCATAAGCATATCCAAGGGTGGAGCATACTATGGAATGGCTTCTCGATCTTCAGTACTAGTTAGTTATTTTCTTCTATCTAGAAGTGCTGCCGTAAGAGGTAGAACCTTGTCACTACGGAGGTTGACTTCAGTAATCTCTTGAGTAAAGGTGGTGGCAAGTTCTACATGCACTTCAGGCTCACCTATAGTTTCTCCTATGAGACTCTCAGAATTGGATGATTCCAAGTCTATCTCAAGAGGTGAACCCATAATATGTAAAGATGGAAAGTTTTTCTATGAATTAGAAAGAGGAAGATCAAAATTGTTATAGTTAATTAGACTTGAAGAGTTATCATTAGGAATAGAAGAAGATAACTCATCAGAAGAGACACAGATGTAATTCAATCAACTTTATTCTTCAATTTCTTGGAAGTATTGGGTGGTATAAAGTAGAAGTCAAGTAGAGTGAGTGGAGTAATGGATTTGAAGCCCTTATCCACTAATACAAGAGTTCTACTAGTAAAAGAAACATAAGAGCTAGCTAAAATGGAAGAATTCATCGGTGTGGAAGCAACAAGCAATTTGGAGTTGGACACGATCGTGCTGCTAAAGGGCTATCTGGGTGACACATCTTGCTCTGAGCTCCCACTTTTTTAGAGTTGGCACTAGTAACTTGTAAACCTTCCTTGGTGTTGGAGGTTTGACTAAGGCACCTACAAGGAAAGCTTCTTGATCTTTTGAATTATTTTCTTGAGGTTTTAGATAAAGAAATATCTCAACCTTCTTTGGTTTTGGTACGATCACTTGTATCCCCAAGGATTACCCTAATGGAAGTGGAGAGTTATTCCATGAGGTATTCCTTTGGGATAACTACAACATTGGTCCTGAGACTATGTTCAAGCCATTCCTTAAATGTGAAGCAATCCTCCAAAATGTGGCCTATCATATGCTGGTAAGGGAAAAAGTTTGGATCATGACTTTTGCCTACTTCTTCCAGTCTCCTAGGCTAGTAGCTGAAAATCACATTTCTTTAAGAGATTCTTAATGATTTTTCTGATTACTTCCCTCTTAAAATAATAAGGTTTTTTAACTTATCTAAAAGTGTAGGTGGACCATAGCTACGGCGGATATGCATGCCACTACTGCTAGTGGTATGGCGGTGGCTGTGCTAGTCATGGAGGCTGTGGTGGAGGCCCGTATGGCTTCCTCGATGGTGGCAAAGGAGGTGGAGGCTGTTGAGGTCATGGTCACTTGGACTGATCTCTAGCTAGTTGCTTCCTCTTGTCAACCACTACTATCACTTCAGGTTTCTTTTCATTGACCTTTTGGGATTTCTGCTTAGGTAACTGATCGAAAAGGCAACTATTTGGCCTCTCCTTGTAGACTAGCCACATTGTTGATTAGCTTCTCAAATGTCTTTATAGTGAATCCCATAATCAAGAAGATAATCAAGCCATAGATATTCTTCAAGAGAATCTCAATGGCATCTATTCATAGTGGTTCACTTCATACTCGGTTATGCCATCGAGAATATAATCAACAAGTGACTCACCAAAGTGTTGTTGGGCTATAATGAAATCCCCTACAGTAACCCTTTGCTAAGCTCCAACAAATCTCTTAATGAAGAGTTGCTCTAACTCGATGATCTTGAACTATTGGTTCATACCAATCAAAGTGATATCACCTAGGCTCTTGAGAAAGAGTCTAAAGAGTAAAATCGCCACACGTTACAACAGCTACAGTGAGCTATATCTTTGCCCCGCCATTGAAGCTCTTGAAGGAAGGAGGCATAAAACCCTTGGGATATTGGATATCATCGAACTCCTCTAGGTATGCTTTACCCTTTGGAACTGATCATCCACCTCAGGCTTGAGCCAAAGCTTCCTTCACTTGTTGCTCAACCATGGATTTTAAATCTTTTTCCTGTATGGAGGTACTATCTACTACCTTCTTATACATGCTAGTGATACTTTGCTCAATGAGAGGTAGAGTCTTAACTAGGTTTAAGACATGCACTAGCTTGATTGATTAGTAATAGGATGAGTTAGAGGGCTTGTTTTGAAATCGACACTACTACTAACAAGTCCTATCTAGTGCCATTTTATTAATTTGTTCATCTTTTTTTGTTGTGAGGTGATGGTTTTTGTGTTTCCTTGATCAACCTCATCACCTTATGGCTTATTGATTCAGAAGAGAACCTTTGGTATTGACATGCATACTCTTTGAATCCCAACATCATCTTCATTGGGATCGAAGATGACTCTTTCTTCATCAGACCATGCGTACCCTAAGATCTCCTTATTTTCCATAAAATAGCATGCAATTATCTCATCTAAGGATCAATTTAACTCAGCAGGTGCAAACAGCTTGGGTTGATCGGTGTGATTGCTATCATGCATTAAGAGGCACCGGACCTCTCCTATCACTAGGGAGTCAATCCTGTGTGGACTGTACTCACTAGAAGAATGATACTCTTGACTACTACTGGCTATAATAGGGGTAACAATCCTAGGATGATCCTTTACCACTACTAAAATTGAACTGTCATCTAGAATATCTATGATAACCATCACCATCTCTGCATCTGGCTGTATCAGAGGAGTTGGTGAAAGAATGACCATGATGCTCCGGGGTCACCACTCCTTCCACCACCACTAGGGCAGAAGGTCGAGCATAAGAGCTCAGCCCTACCATAATGGGTGGTGTAGGAGGAGTACGATCCCTTAGCCTTATGGATCACCAACGGGGTACATTTTTCCCTGGATATGGCCTTCATGGCCTTAGATGGAATGGGAGATGCTGAAACTTGCACTGGCGATGGCGGACGTGGGGTAGAGCGGTGGGGTGGAGACACCACTGACTCTCTGTGTATAGGAACTACCCTTCTGTGGTGGCTAGTCCCTGTGAGGAGAATATTATCAGTATGGTCGGCGTGGGTAGCATGCTGAAAATCAACAAAGAGAAGCGGGACGGTTGAACCTCCATGCTTGCTGAGTAATGTGTATGGTCTCAGGGCCTCTCTTGATGAATCTACCTCCCTCACTATGGGGATAATAGATCAAGTTTGGCTGGGTCACTCAGTGTCCAGATGCTCTACTTGGCATAGAATGAGCGAGGCGGACGACCTCCTACTCCTAGAAACTGCTAGTTGCAAGTGCACTACTATAAGAGGTGATGAATTGATCCTCTTGGCATCCTCTCTGTCTAATCCTGAGAGAGGATGAAATTAGTTTTCTATAACCAGTGGTGAAGTGATCATGGGAGACTCATCCATGGCTGGTCTGGCTACTGCCTCTAGCTCTCTAGCTATTCGAGTGTGGAACTATTTGACCATAAGTTCTTATTACTACTCTGGGTACAAGTATGATGAGGGGAGTACGAGCTAGACCAATACTCAAATGTGGGGGAGGCAAGCCACGAAACCAGTATCCTTACCCTTGGAGATGGTAGGTCTTGCACAGGGCAACATGGGAAACTCTAGGACGAACTGCAACTAGAACCAGTAATGCTAGAACTATAACAGATGAAGTATGTGGTACTGCCACAACTTTCTTCTTGAGTGAGGAGACATCAGAATCAGATAGTAAATCTATCCTGATGACCGGCTTCTACCCGACCACCTTCTTCCTGCTGACTGTGGTGAGGGGAATTCCCTCATAAGTGATTTTGGACCACTCAAATCCCTGGTTGAAGTGGATCAAGTGTCTATGGTCTAGGCAAGGGAAGTCATCCTGATCTAAAGCTAGATCCATATCATGGGGGAAAGTAAAGAAAAATTTAAGAACCAACTAGTAAGCGACCTTTGAACCTGCTTGATTGAAAAGAATCAAGAGAAATGAACTTGTATTAATTTTCTTTCTCCATAGATTTTGAATTTTGAATTTTGAAAATTTGAACCCACATCCAACAACTTGGAAGTGTTAAGTGGGGTTCAAATGATTTGGAAAGATTGATTGAAAGAGGAATTTGAATATGAATCCAAACTTCAACAAATTTAGGTATGTTGAAATATGGATTCAAAATTTTTGATAGGATGCTTCCATAGGTTCATTGTTGTTTTGAATTTAAATTTTTGATTTTTGATTTGAGGACCCTTTCCTTTAACAAATTTGGGTATGATAAAGTAAGGGTCAAATTGATTTTATTTATTTTTGATTGTTTTGGAATTTTACTTAGCAAATTTAGGTATGCTAAGTGAAGTAAAAGTGATTATTTCCCTTTGTGAGTTTTGTTTTGATTTTGAAAAACTTAGAATTTTTACTTAGCAAATTTGAGTATGGTTAGTGATGAATCTAAGTGTGATTTGTTTAATTTTTGAAAATAGGATTCTAAGAAAATTTAAGTATGCTAAGAAAATCCTAAGTGTTTCATTTTTGTTTGGAATATTTTGATTTTTGAAAAGGATAGGATCCTTAGCAAATTTGGTATGCTAAGGGATCCTAAGTGTTTTATTTTGTTTTTAGATTGAAAGTGCATATTCAACTTTAGCAAATTTGGTATGGTAAAGATGAAGTCCCACTTGGTTTATGAATGGAAATTTCACTTAGCAAATTTGAGTATGCTAAATGAGATTCCAAATGGTATGTTTAAAATTTTGATTTCATTATTGGTTTTGAAAATGGAAACTTCTCCTTAGAAATTTGGTATGCTAAGGAAGAAGTTCAAAGGTGTTTGAAAATTTTGATTTTGGATTTGGAAGCTTTACTTAACAAATTTGAGTATGTTAAATAAATTTCCAAATATTGTTTGAAATTTTGAGATATGATTATTGATTTTGATTTTGGTTGGAACTTCACTTAGCAAATTTGATTATGCTAAATGAAATTCCAAATGTGTTTTGAAAAAATTTTGAATTTTGGGATTTGGAGACTTCACTTAACAAATTTGGGTATGTTAAATAAAGTTCCAAATATTGTTTGAAAATTTTGAAATATGATTGTTGATTTTGATTTTGGATTTAGAAACTTCAGTTAGAAAATTTGATTATGGTAAATGAAATTCTAAATGTGTTTTGAAAAAAGTTTGAATTTTGGGATTTGGAGACTTCACTTAATAAATTTGGGTATGTTATGTGGTTCCAAATGTGTTTAGGAAAAATTTTTGATTTTGAATTTGGAGACTTCACTTAACAAATTTGGGTATGTTAAGGGAGGTTCCAAATGTGTTTAGAAAATTTTGAAATATGATTGTTGACTTTAATGTTTTGAAAAGAGGACCTCCATTATGGGGATCAATTTTTATTTTTGAAGTATGAAATTTTTGTGTGTGATCGTTGCTTTTTTGAAAGGGAGGAATTCAACTTAAAACATATGTGAGATATGTTTAAATGGGATTTCCTAAAAGATATTTTGTTTTTACTTGGGAATGAAATCTTCATTTAAGAATTTGACTATATTAAATGAAGGTGCCCATGTGTGCTTTTTTTAAAAAAATTTTAAATTTTTTTACAAATGAACTTTCCATTCAATAAGTGTGAGTGTATTGAAATAGAAAAATTCACATGTGCTTTTTTGAAAATTTTAATTTTGTTTATGAACTTTCTATTCAATAAGTGTGAGTGTATGAAATAGAAAGATTCAGATGTACTTTTGAAAACTTTATTTATGATTATGATTTGATTTTGGAAAACATGATGATTATTCATTTTATTTTGAAAATGAAATCTTCATCAAAGTGAATTGAAAGAAGATGTTCATTTTGTACTTTTGAAAAAAATGTTATAGTTTTATTTTTTTAAAATCCTACATGTAATAATTATGTGAATTGTTAAATGAGGGGACAAAACTTTGTAGAAAATGTTTTATTAAGTGCATTTTTCTTAAAGGTGCTTTTGGAAAAGCAAAGTTCTTTATGGAAATTTATTATTTTAAGATGAACCTTTCCTTATCATGAAAATGGAAAGGAGGAAGTCTTAAGATATTTTTTATTTTATTTAGATCTTTTTTATTTTACCATTGGAGAACCATGGGGTTTTAAGACCAACAAGGAATGCGGTCCTAAAACCTAAAGATGTTGACAAACTTAACTCAAGAATGAAATGAGCTAAGTGCCAATAGAAAGAAAGAAAGTCTTGGAATCAAACCAAAGTACAACAATCATTTACCAGAGATAAAGGCAGAAACCATCCCCAATAGAGTCGCTAAAAAAATCTGTGGGGAAAAATTCCTATTGGGAGTCACCTTCAAATCTATGGGGAGAAAGAAAAGGAAAGACACTATAAAAATTTATCTTGGTAAGACACCATGCAGATCCTAGATGTACTTATTGGTGATCAAGTACATCATAATAGTATACTATCTCAAAGATAGAAGTCACTACCCTTTAATGGAACCAATCACCTCAATAAGGACTCCTAAGATGATGGGTATGCATATGTACCAGAGATTCTTCCCCTACTTTACATGGACAAGTAAATGGTTTATTTTATAGGTTCATTAAGTTCCTATGGGAAGCCCCAGTTAATTACATCCTAAGGGATGGGATCCCTTAGGAAAACTCTAGATTAAGTTAAATTATCATTATATTTGAAAATTTCAATAGGGAAGGACTATCAATTGATTGGTTTATGTTTGAAGATCAAATGGGATTGATCGAAAGAGGGAGTTATTATCGAAGAAAAATTGGGAAATAAGTTGAGATGCTCATGATGCTAGAAACCTAGAGCATCTCATATCTATAGTTGGGCTTTACATTTTAGAAATTGATTTAGTTGTTTGAGTTATATTTTCATTAGAATTTTAGACTTAAGATTCCTTAACACAAGATTAAGGAAATGCTAAGAGGTGAGGAATTATGCTTATGGCCCACAAAGGGAAAAGCAACCTCATCTAAATCTGGAGCTTTCAGGGCCAAGCACAACCTAAATCTAAGGCAAAAAATGGGTAATTGGTTTCCTACAAGAGGTACAAATCCAACTTGGACTTACTGCACAGGGGGTGGCAACTAACTCCTCCTATGATTTTAAATATATATAGGCAAGTCTTATGCTCATGCAAGATAGCTAGGATTATTATTTAGAAAAGATTGAGTCCTTAAACTCACTCCTAAAGAGACTAGATCATGTAAAGGTATGACCTAAATCTAATGCAATTCAAATTTTATTTTATTTTATTTTGACAATCATCTTGACTCATTTAATAGATTTTATGACTAATGGAAGAAGGTTATTGGCCAAAATGTGAGAAGGAGAGGTGAGTTTCCACGCCCTCAAAGGTCAAGCTGGTTCTCCAAAAGCCCTCCAATCAAGAGTGAAATAAGATGCATTTGTGCATGATATTATAAAGAAATGCTCTTAGCTTGGGGTTGCTAATTCTTTTATCTTGATTTTAAACCTAAGCTTTAGGTGAGGTTCTGAGTTATTTAATTTTAATTTGAATTGTTAAGTTGGGTAAAAGATTTATTTTTACTAAAGAGCCTAATCCACATCCAGGCCATACATAAAGCAAGAAAGAAACTAGGAAAATTATGCCACTTAATGCAAAAGCTAAACAAATCATCAATCAATTTATAAAGCTAATCAAAAAAATAATAAATGGCCATTATGGTCAGGTACCACCGCACAAACCCAAAAATATCAAATTGGGTAGTCGAGCTCTACCCTTATACAACCTAGATTACAGATGAATATTACATTTAAGTAAAGGAATTCATTGTTATGGGGGTCTTCAAACTTTATTTCTTCTTCTTTCTTCTTTCTTCTTTCTTCTTCTTTCTTCTTTCTTCTTTTGGTTCCTCCTTTGGAAGGTTGGAAGGAGGATGCTCCAAACTTCACATGGTACATAGGATGAGATCTTATGACCAATGCTCATCCTAATCCCCATAACAAATCATTCCAAAAAAATCTAATATATATATTTTTACATGAAAAGGAAAAGGAAATCTAACTAACACCTACAAAATAAAGGTTAGTTAAATGACACCACACATATCCAAGCATGTATATTGGACTTATCACACCACACATGGGTGACTAAGTCCACTAACTATGGATTATGCTTAGGAGTATAAAACACCTGCAAGGAAAAGTATTTATCTTTTTATTTATGATAGTGCCCCTTAAGCACAATCCCCCGTAGAAAAGAATAGTTAGACTAAGAATGTGCTACCATTCATTCTACAAGCATAAATCCAAACATCTAGTCTAAAACATATATCACAAAACAAAACATAACATGAAACCATGTACATACCTAACCTAAAGCTAGAAGTGGTGACTTAGGCTAATGTATGTGCTTTGAAGGCTTGTGTGGTATGCTTAGCTTAGGCTTTAGGTTCAAATTTTCTAAGTGTGAAGAACATGTTCAACTTAGAGGAGGGTTTCATTTAAGTTGTTTAATTTTTTTGGGTTTCTTTTATTTCATGTTTTGATTTGATTTAAGTGAAACCTACAATTAATTACTAAGTTATGAAGAGTGGGAAGAGAGAAAACTTCTCTTTCCTTCCCTAACAAGTAATTTTCTAAAAGGTTCATATTTTAGTTTCATTTAGGTGAATGTTTTGATTACATCTTTTAATCAATCCTAAGTATAGGTAAACTCTAAACAAACCTATTCAAAAAGAAAGGCATTTTAAGATACAATAAAATGAATCAAAATTCACATAAGACACATTACTTCATTTCTTTCCCAACATATATAACATGCATATGGATGGACCCTAAGCATATCTATACATGCAAATGAGAGTAGTAAATACACTTTATGATGCATGCTAAGTAATCCATTTAAGAAAATTTAGAAGTTGAATATGCATGATTTTCTTAAGTAGAAAAGGTTTTCCTTATCCAAAATTTCACTTACATACATGAAAGTAAGAAAGGCATAAGTGAGTACAAGCCATTGTTAACTAGAGGTGTAAGACAAGACCTACTTGGGGCTACTTAAACCTCGCAACCCCAAGATTGTCAAGACTAATATCCACTTTCCTTAAGTACAAACATGTAAATAAAAGAAATGAAATAGAAAAGGAAGATGCAAAAGTTGTTTAATAGATTTGTTTTTTTTTTTGCAATTTATGTATGTAAGTCAGGTAACCCTTAGATGGTAGCATAGGGATGAATAGGATATGAAATTAGGTGAGCATTAGGTCCTTTTCAAATGAACCTATATCTCACCAAAATTCCTATTCAAAACTATAATGTAGGAAAGAAAGGAACCTACACTAAGCATACCTTTATAATATTTCACATGCAAGCTTAAAATTAAGATATGAATAGCACACTTTTATATTTGGTATATAATTTATGTATTTTGAAAAAAATTTGGATTTACTAGTGATAACAACCACTCATATTTTACTTTAGCCAAGACATGCATTTGACATAAAGTAAAACAATTTCATTTTAAAATGAAATTATGAATGCATGAAATCACATGGAATACAACTTAACATGTTGGGAAGATCCAAGCAATGAAAGCATGTAAACAAACTCACTTCACTTAAATGCAAAAGAATTTCTTATAGAATGAGAAAATTTAGAATAAATCAAAGTGAATTTCAAAGTAATTTTTTGTTTAGTTTTAAGATTGATTTAATTTTGAAAAGGTGTGATGTGTTTGCTATTCCTAACCCATTCCCACATGTGTTTGATTTTTTTTTAATTTTAGGTAATTAGATCCATTTTTATGTTGATTAGGTTAAGGTATTAAGTGACTTAATTAACCCTACACCACCTTAGAAGAATTAACTAAGTAATTATGAGCCAATGAGATGACATAAAACCCAGGAATTTAAATTTGTAATGCACCTAATAATGAAAAGGCCTAATGCATATGCTCACAATTAAAGTTAATTAAGCTAAGGGGTTTAGCTTAGTAATTTCAAAATACCCTTTCACAAATGTGAATTAGTTTGATTTCCTTAATTGAACTTAGGCTATTATACACCAAGCATCTACAAGGTAGATTAATTAAGTTCTAGAACTTTTTTAGAATTTTTTGAAAATTGATTAAGGGATAATTAATGTTTACCCTTAATTAAGAGGAGATTAAGGAGAGAAGAGGGGTTTAGGAATAGCTTAGGGAAAGGCCCCAAAATTATTTCATAAACCTCTACTTACTAGATTTGACCTTAATCAACTAATCAGAGGGTAAAACCACTAATCATACCTATTATGTAATTATATGAAGGTAATTAAAGAAACCATATATTACTCTAATCAAGCCTTCAATAAATCCCGAAAATTAGGGGAGGCGAGGTCATCCCCTAAAACTTAGAAATTTGAGATTAATCAGGGCTAATAAAAGGTAATTAGCAAAATATACTTTCAATAAAACCAAATTTAGATAAAACCATAATTCAAAATTCTTAAAATTAATTTTAAAATGTTTAAGTTTAATTTTTCTATCCATTGGTTTTTATTTCATATTTTTAATTTTTTCTATGAAGAGTTATGCATTTTTCAATATCCATAGATTAATTAGGAATTAATTAATAGACTTAACTAATCCCTGGTTAATCTTTAGCTCATGCGGCGTGTGGCGGTGGCGGTCTTACACATGACCATGAGGGGACAACAAGTTATCACTCAAAGTATGGCGCACACGCTTATATTCTGGCGTCGATCAAAGATGATCAGATTTTGGTTTATAAAGGTAATTAGATTTCTAAATGTGCTAAATAATCTCAATCATCAATCTAAAATTGGATGGATGGGTAGATAAAGTTCTTCCCCTTGATCAAGAGACCATCCATGATCAGGGAAGATCAAACTGATCAAGGAATCACACAAAATTTAACCACACCATCTAGAGAAATAGGCGCAAATCCAAGCGGTCAAAATTTGATGAGGTGAAAATTTCTTTCATAAAGCTCACACCACATTGAGTTTAGTAATAAAAAATTCCATACTCACCGTGATAGATGGAGTAGCTTGCTGGTGAGATGCCTGTTGAAATTCTAGACCTTGGATTGAGTGGATCAATGGATGGACCAACCCCTCCTTGCTTGGGCTTCTTTGATTGAATTTGATCCTTCTTATGGGAACTCCAAGAAGCTTAGGCAAATGACTTAGCTCCTAGATGAAGTGTGCAAAAATTGGGAAGAATCAAGTGTGGAAGAAATTCACTAATGGATTGAGCTCTCTATTTTTGCATTGTGAGAAATAAATTCAAATTTCTAGAAGCTTGGGAGTGCTCTCGATGATTTCTAGGTCCCAGCTTCGATGAGAGTGAAAATTTCATTGAATTAGGGGGTATATCTCCCCATGGCAATAAGAAGAGGACATTTGCCATTTTGATATAATTGCTCAAATTGGAGAGGTTTTTTAGGCTATTTTGAGTGTGCACATGGTCAGTTTGTTCTAATGAATGGATTGCCAACTTCTCATGTGCCCAAATTGAGCTTAAGAGGGAATTTGAAATTTCAATTTTAGGCTGTGGTGGGTTTGGTTTAGTGGCCAAATGGGGTGACAAATCCATTTGGGTTGGGTGCACCACTCATCACTAAGTCCCCTTGAGCTTTTAGGAAAGCCTTAAGTGATTGTGAAAAGGGTATGAAATTACCCATGGGCTAAGCAAAATTTGTTATGTGGCCTGGGGTAGAATGGTCATTTAACTATTTTCTAGTTTGGACATGTTGGGTATGAGAAACTAGGTTTGGCCAAGTTTCATTGGATTTAGAATCCATTTGATATGGTTTTGGCTCATGTTGACCCATTTAGGTCAAAATGGGTCAACTTTATCAAGTGATTAATTGGTCAAATTAGGTCAAACTAGGGTTGGGTCAAGTTCATATGACCATTTTAAATATTTTTGTGGCTTTGGTTTGATTCAAATTGGTAAATATTTGGTTTTGGCTCATATTACTTCATTTAGGTCAAATGGGTCATGTTGACCTATTTGAACCATTTGACCTATTTGAGGTGGGTCAAGGGTAGGTTTAGGTTAGGTTAGTCATATGGAGTGGATTGATATCTTTGTTTCCAATCAATTTGGGTTAAGTTCAATTTTGGCTCAACATGACCCTTTAGGTCATGTTGGGTCTAAGGTCAGTGGCTAGGTTGGGTCTAGTTGGCCAATTGAGGCTTTGGTCAAGTTCAGAAGTGATTTGGATGGACTTGACCCATTGGTTAATCAATTTGGCTTAGATCAAGTTTTGAACATTTTGGCCCTTTAGGTCAAAATGGTCAACTTAGTCAAGTGAGAATTGAGCTAGGTTAGGCTCAAATGTTGGCTTGGTCAAGTTCAAACATAAGTCATGAGTGAACATAGATCAATGGTTTCAATCAATTTGGCCTATTATGGAATTTGGCTATGTAAGGTTTCATTTTATGTTAAGTGTTGACTTGGTCAACCCTTAGGTTTGACTTGGTTTGACCCAATTTGGTTGATTGATCATCCCATGATGATTGTTGATCATGATGAGAGGGATATGAGTTTGGTTCAATCCAATTTGGTTTGGATCAAAGTTGGCTCATAAGGGTACTTTAGGTCACTTTGGGTCAAGTGAGCCTAAGTGGGTCAAATGGCTTGGTCAAGCTTGATTTGAGTTGATTGATCTTGTATATGGACTTATGATTAAAATATAAATTCATTTACAAGTGGTTTGAAGTCAAATGGATTTTGATCATTTGAAAATTTCATATTCAAGGAAGAATATGAAAGAGTTTTGGGTTTTGATTGAATGATTGAAGTTTGGATTTTATATATGAGGTCATGATTGTAGGATTGATTGAACCATGAGAGAAAATCAAGATTTGGCTTGATTTGAAATTGTTTTGACTAAGTTCAAGATTTTGACTTGAAAGGCTTAGGTGGATTTTGAGTGGATTTGAGTTTGATTTTGGAATTGGTTTTGATTGTTTGAATTTATATTTCATTTATATATGTGAATATAAATGAGAATATAAATGGATCATGAGAAAATTTCAAGGATTTGAAGTGTTTAATCATGATTTAGGTTAAATCCATTAAAGGGAATTTAAAGATTTAAAGAAATTTTTAAATTGAAATTTAATTTTTGGATTGGATTGGATTGATTTATATTTATATTTAATTTATATATGAGAATATAAATGAGAATACAATTAAGTTTTGAAAATCCCATGAGTTTGAATAGGTTTGATGATTTAGGTTAAATCCATTAAAGAATTTAAAGGATTTAAGAAAATTTCAAGGATTTTAAATTTAGAATTTAATTTGAGGGTTTGATTTGATTGATTTATATTTATATTTAATTTATATATGAGAATATAAATAAGTTTGAGAAAATCTAAGGTTTTGAAAAGGTTTGATTGGTTTAGGTTAAATTTTGCTAAGTCCTTTAATGAAAATTAAAGGGACTTAAGAAATTGAATTAATTTTGAATTTTTAATTTGATTTGATGGTTTGAATTTATTTTTCATTTATATATGTGAATATAAATGAGAATATAAATGGATTATAAGAAAATCTCAAAGATTTGAATAGGTTTAGATCATAGTTTTGGTTAAGTCCTTAAGAAGGTTAAGGACTTGGGCAAGGAACTTAGGAAATTTTGATGGATTTTGATCAAGGGTTTCAATCATGGATTTCAATCATATGGAGTTGATTTGAATGGAAAATCAAATAGAATTGATTTGGAGTTTGACTTGAAAGATGGAAAGTGAGAATGGTTTAAGCTAGGGTAGGAAAATTTTAGACACCCCAAGGCATGACCTACTCTATGGCTAAACCTTCTAAGTATTCTAGGGCTAGGGAGTGTCCACCTAATCACTAGATGTGTCTTAAGACTAAGGAACTCTTAAAATCTAAGATAAGTCCTATGTCTAAGATGGAGGGGTTGAGAGCTCATTCTAAAAATGAGGTCAATAATGACCAAACATAGTGAGCTCATTTAATCTAGCACCTAGATTAGCAAGATAATCAACACAAGCATTTCCTTCATGCCAAATGTGAATTTATTTTAAAGACTTGTGAGAGGAGAGCTCTAGTATGGTTAAGAAGGTAGTATAAATTTTTTGTTCCCCACCACTGGAAGTCAACATGTCGATGAGTAATAGAGCATCCACTTCAATCCAAATATTGAACCAACCTTTTGCAATCAAAGTCAATAGCTTTATTAAGAACCATTAATTTAGCAAAGATAATAGAATAATATTTAAGGGATAAGAAAAGCATAAATGACATTACCTTTAAAGTTTGAAAATTCCACCAAAAAAGCATTAGAGAGATTGAGCCATCAGTGTTAATTCTGATAGTATTGTTGAGTGGTTTTATCCAATAAATAATCCTATCTTCTTTATAGTGGGGGGCTAAGGCCCAGCTTGTTGACCACAAATTTGCATCCTCAAAAATGGGTGTTAGTAATTAAGCTAGCATTAAATAAAGCACATTTTTTTCTTTAGTTCAGCAATAATCTTTTATGGTTCATAGAGATACCACGATGTTTAGCATCATTTAATCCATCCATATGAACCATATAAGAGTGATAAATTAACATTAATGTGACCTTTCACAATTTTTTGAAAATAAACATCAAAGTTGATGTAAAGATAAAACCATGGAAATGGTTAGTATTGAAGAGATCATCATACAAACCCATAATTTGGAGGCAATAGCATTGACAAAAACATGATTCACATTTTCAATGTGAAAACAACTATAACATTTGGAAGGAAAGCCTTTACCCCACATCAAAGAATCAATGAATGAAGTTTTTTAGAATTCTCCAAGTAAGGATAGAGTAAGAGATATGGATAATGTTATTCCAAAGTTTAAAAAAGACATTAAGAAACCATGAGCATCTAATATGATTCCACCTCTTTAAGAATAAAATCACCATTATGAGATAGCTTAAAAGAATGATCGACTTGTTAGAAATGATAGGAATGTTAGTGAATTTATCAAAGAGAAATAGGAATATAATGTGAGTTTACTATCATTCCAATTATTATTAATCCAAAAGTTCACTTTAATAGTAGTGAATGAGTAGATAATAAATCATCAATAGAACCACTACCAATTGTTGTCTTGCCAAAGAAAGATGATCGAATTTATACCATAAGAAATTAGGGATTCAACTTCCCATTTGAGCAAAGTTTTTCCAAAGCGAGTGACCCACTTTATAAGGACAAAAGAGGATGCTTACCTAGCGGTATTTAAGTCATTAAGTTAGCCCAGACTATTTTTGCTCCAATTCCACGAGTTTATGATAGAATATAGCTTCAAAAATAGACTAAAGCCCACCTTTTTAGGCCACAACATTTATGCCAAGAAATCCAATGCATCCTTTTAGCAGAATTGTTAGAACCCTAGAAGAATTTATTATAGAGACGGTGTTTTATGTTTAAGGTAGAATTGGTACGGATGATGGTTTGAATAAGATATAAAAGCATCAAATTTAGGGTACTTTTAAGCAAAGTAAATGACCAAAGGAGAGCAAGTGAAATTCCCAAACCAAAATTTTATTAGCAATTTTTTTGAATTAGGTCATCAAGAAGATGGGATCTTTTGACCTTTAAATGAGGAGCACCTAAATATTGTTGGTGTTAAAGTTAGTGATTCTCAAGATTTTATTGATTTTATTACTAGAGATTCTAGAGGAAGTAATGGAGCAACTCTTGCCTTCATTAATAGAAAGACCACTTTCTTTACCAAAATATTTAAGAAATTCTTAAGGCTTTTGATGTGATGGATGGAAGCATTACAAAAAATAATGAAATCTTCATCAAAACTAAGATGGGAGACAGGTTTACCACCAAGAGTTCTAAAGTACATGCTAGGATTGTTATTGAAAAGATCATTTAAGCTCCTAGAAAGGTATTCCACAATAATAAATAGGAAGGGACAAAGGATCACTTTGTCTCAACCCATGGGAAGAAAGAAGAAAGGCCTCACCATTAAGAATAACAAAAACCAAGCATTGTTAACAATTTTTTAATTAGGTAAATCAAATTATCAAAAAGCCAAAACAAATGAAGGATGTTTAAAAGGAAATCCTAGGAGATATTGTCAAAGGCTTTAGAAATATCTAATTTAAAAGGATGTTACCACCTTTAGTAGGAACATCAAATCATGAATCGACTCTTGAGCAAGAAGAAGAATGTTATCAAATATAGATCTACCTCTAATGAAGCCAATTTGGTTGAGAGATATTTTTTTGAAACAAGGACTAAGTCTATTAGCAAGCATTTTAGCAATCAATTTATGAAAGAAAGTGCAAAGACTAATAGGTGAAATCACTCAAGAATCGATTATCAATTTTAGGTATAAGGACAATGGAAGTGCTAGAAAAAAATCTAGGAAGAATTACCAATAAAGAAATAAACAACAACATCAATTGTCATGCTTAATAATTGGCCAACAATGCTGGAAAAATTGAGTGGTATAGCCCTCGGAGCAATAGAGTCAATGTTCATATTATTAAGAACTTTACCAATCTTATCCTCCATTAAGCAACTTGGTAAGCAAATGATTGTCATCACTGGTAATAGTAGATGAAATCAAATGTGAGTTAGAAATAGCATATAAAATGTGGCTCTTGTTAAGCATATTTCTAAAATGGTTAATAATAGATGATTTAATCTCATTAGTGTCAGTGATACAATCTCGATTATCACTTTAATTTTTTGGATAGAGATTAAAGTTCCTTTCTTATTAAATAAAGGATGAAAATACCATTTTTTTTATCATCGAATATGTTTACTAGACTTTTTTTTTGCCGGAGTTTCTTCCATATTTTGATAGTTAACTAGATTATCTTTGGCTTCATTTAAATCCTTGACTTAGAAGAATCAGTCAAAATAACATTTTCAAGATTATAAACCAAAAGCTCCATATTTTGATATTACAAAGAGATTTTTAAAACAATGCTTGTTCCACCAAACTAGGTTTGTTTAAGCCTTTTAAGCTTAAACCATAATCTAATCATGTTGTCGAGGGTGTGAAGGGCAACCCAATTAGTGACAACAACTTTTAAAAATTGAGGTGTTGAATCCACATATTTTGAAATATGAAAGAAGAAGAGGAAGATAATCTTTTAGAGTTATTTTAACTAAAATCAAAAGGAGCATGATCCAAAGTTCTACTCAAATGTTCACAGAGGTAAGAGGCCATTGATTAATCCAATGAGAGTTAAAAGTATTCTATCAAGGTGTTGCCAAAGTTTAGAGTTATAAGTGTAATTAGATCTAGTAAAACCAATGTCAATAAGGTTGCAATCCAGAATCATATTAGAAAATTCTTCCATAGAATGAATATTGGGAGGTAACCACCCTTCTTTAGAGGAAGAAAGGATAGTGTTGAAATCACCCCAACCAATGTTTCTTATAAAGAAAAACTTCTCAAATAGTCCCAAGAATATTCTACGATTTGTTAAAGGAAGCATAAACAAAGAGCCAAAATAGAAAAATCACCAAAAGAGATCTGAACATTAACAACTTGCTAAAGATCATCTAAGATGGAAACATTTAAGGAATTATTCCAAAAAACCAAATTTTATTACTTTGGTAGAAGAAATTATTAAAATTGAGCATTCTACCAACATGATTGATCTTAGAAGCATGTATGAGAGGTTCAATAATAACAAGTAATGATATATTTTTAATACGGTAGAGACTTCTAACACGATTATGGACAATGAGGGTTCCAATCCCTCAAACATTTCAAATAAGAGAATTAAATATAAGAAAAATATTAAATAAAATAAAGGAAACAAGAAAATAAAGGGTTTAGAAAACAACCTCTCAATGCCAAAAGACCATTATTTATGAGAGGATGAACCGGATCTAGTAGATCTGGTTTGAGTTCTAAAACATTTTTGATTTGAAAGATTTCTTTTTTAAAAATAGTTTGGAATGTTTGATTTTTATTCAAAGTATCACCATCAAGGGGATTAGAGGTATTAATAATAGGATCAGAATGCGAACATTTCTAATCACAACTTCCTTCTTCAATTTGATTAAGGCTAAAGTGGGATTACAATGAATGTCAATCTTGGGATTAGAAGGAGAGAAAGTACCATTAAGAGCACAAATATGTTAGATTGAGTTTTGTTCCAAATTTTTAGCTTTATTCAAATTTTCATTCAAATTTTCATTAAAATTTTCATGCTCATCAATTACAAGAGGCAAGGAAACTAATTGATTCATTTGTGAGGGAATCAACTTTTTTTCCTCTTTTAAGTTTGAATTATCTTGAAAAGGCAAGTTATTATGTAGAAGGATTTATTGACAAACCATAGATTCAACATTAGTAATATCTTTGACGATCAGTTTTGGTGGGAGTAGCATTGTGAGAACATTAGATTAAAGTTTGAAATAATATTACCATTTAGTTGGCTTTGGGCACATCAATAGGTTTATTGACTTTATCATTAGGAAGAGTAGAGTTAGGATCATTCAAAATTTTCTTTTTTAGATGTGGGTGAAGAACAAAACACTTGGAGTTATCATGCAGGTGAATTTTATAGTGTGAACAAAAAAAATTGGAAAGTTTTCAAATTCAACCTTTTGAAAATAACCAAACTTTTGAACCAATCAGACTTCCTTAGGATGTTTTTAGAACTATCAAGTTCAACCATATTCTGAGCAAGGAAGGATCTCAGTGGTGGCTTGATCAATTTGAAGCGGACAAAGAGCCCCATAACAAATAAAACGATGAGTAACATAGTAATCCTCATATTGAAAAACCAACCACTTAGAACAATCGGTGATTCCTCTTTTATGTCAAAAGGGAGACCACTTTAAAATTGCATTTTTGAATACAAAATAAGATTGATGAGAGAAAACCCTTAAGTAATCCAAATCATTAAGTTGAATCAAAACATCTAGGATCGATCAAACCAATAGAAAGCACCACAGAGTTTAAGGTTGTGAAAAAATGAATTTTGTCCAAATTGATGGCATGAAAATTTACCAACCAAAGTAAATTCCAAAGGCTTTGCAAGCTTCACATCAATATCGAACACATGATCAGGGGTGCCATGAAAGTTTAAATCAAATTCATAATCGAGGAAGGAAAGGCTCTTACAGATAGAGCATCCTTAAGGATTTACATAGCCACAATAGGAGGGACATTAGATTTTTGGAATACCAGAAATTTGATGCTAAGGTTCGAAAGGATAGAGCAGGTTGGTCAACATAGCCATCTTCAAATTTACACAACATCCGCAAAGAAAACACTCAAGGGAAAAATGTCAGTCTGAAAGAGGTTTTAGTTTTTTTTTTTTTTTTATTTTTGTTAAAATTTTTTAATTAATTATTTAATTTTTATTTAATTTTTATTTTTTTATTTTTTTATTATTTTATTTTATTTTTATTTTTTAAAGTTTTTTTAATTTTTATTTATTTTTGTTTTATTTTTTATTTTTTAAGTTTTTTTTTTTTTAGGTTTTAGTTTTTTATTTTTTTTAGTTTTGGGTTTAATTTTTTAGTTTTTTTAGTTTTTTAGGTTTTTTTATTTTTATTTATTTTTTTTAGTTTTTTATTATTATTATTTTTTTAGGGTTTTGGTTTAGGGTTTAGGGTTTATGGTTTATGGTTTAGGGTTTAATGTTAGGGTTTATGGTTTTTAGGGTTTAAGATTTAGGATTTAGGGTTTAGGGTTTAGGGTTTAAGTTTTAGGTTTTAGGTTTAGGGTTTAAGTTTTTAGTTTAGGGTTTAGGGTTTTTTAAGGTAGCACCAAGTTTTCTAAGGAACAAGCGATGACATAGATAAAAATGAGAACCCATAGAGCAAATGAAAAAACCCTAGGTAAGTAGCGACTAGTTCCATAGCGACAAATCGATTGATCGTTCTTATTTCTCCATTTGATCACCACCTCTTGTAGCAGGATCACCATCATATCCCGATCTCTCCCTCCGTGACCACCATGATTGTAACCTCCACTCCTCCCTCCAAATCACACTACTCGACCACCACCTCCATATCCACAGCATGTCACATCCCCACCACCAGCGATAATCACCACCTCCATCTTTTCCTCCACTATCTAGATTGATTGTTGTGGTGATGTTTTCAAGGTTCTACCCATTCTTAAGGTTTAGAGTTAGTTTAGGGTTTAGGGTTATGGGTCAGTTTAGGGTTTAAGGTTTGGGGTTTAAGATTTTGGGTTGTATGTTTTAGGGTTTAGGGTTTAGGGTTTTTTTAGGGTTTAGGGTTTAGGGTTTAGGGTTTAGGGTTTAGGGTTTAGGTTTAGGGTTTATGGTTTAGGGTTTAGGGTTTAGAGTTGTAGGATTAGGGTTGTAGGTTTAGGGTTAGTTTTAGGGTTTAGGGTTTAGAATTTAGGGTTTAGGATTTTTATTTAAATTAAGCAAATGATAGGTTTAGATTTATTTAGTTTATTTTTATTTATTTGAGTTTATTTTATTTTTTATTTTTATTTAGGTTAATTTTTTTTATTTTATTTAGTTTAGTTTATTTATTTTGGTTTATTTATTTTAGTTTAGGTTTTTTATTTGAGTTTTATTTTTATTTTATTTTTAGGTTTAGGTTTTATTTTTATTAGGTTTAGGTTTAGGTTTTATTATATTTTTCTAGGTTTAGGTTTTAGGTTTTTATTTTGGTTAATTTTTATGTTTTATTTTTTTGTTTAAGTTTAGGTTTATTTTAAGTTTATTTTATTTTATTTAGTTTAGGTTTAGGTTTAGGTTTAGTTTATTTTAATTTAGGTTTAGGTTTATTTATTTATTTAATTTATTAGTTTAGGTTTAAGTTTATTTTATTTTTTTTTTATGTTTAGGTTTTTTTTTTGGTTTAGGGTTTAGGTTTATTTTTTATTTTTTCAAGTTTATTTTAGGTTTATTTTTAATTTAGGTTTTATTTAGTTTTATTTTATTTTATTTTATTTTAGATTTATTTTTATTTAGGTTTTTTATTTTTTTAGTTTAGTTTAGGTTTTATTTATTTTATTTTAGTTTTTATTTTTTTTATTTTATTTTCTTTTTTAGGTTTAGGTTTTAGTTTATGTTTTTATTTTATCATATTTTTTAATCTTTTTTTTGGTTTGGTTTATTTTATTTATTTTATTTTTAGGTTTTATTTAGTTTAGGTTTAGGTTTTTAGCTTTTTAGTGTTTGGGGTTTAGGGTTTAAGGTTTAGGGTTAGTTTAGTTTTTAGGGTTTATGGTTTAGGGTTTAAGTTTTAGGGTTAGGGTTTAAGTTTTAGTTTAGGTTTTAAGGTTTTTTTCTAATAGAGAATAAATTCATATTCAACATTTCTTCTTTTTTGATTTCATCAACCAAGTAGCACCCAAGTTTTCCAAGAGCGATGACATAGATAAAAATGAGCACCCATTGAGAAAATAAAAAACCTTAGATATGTAGAACCATCATCTTATAAAGACAGTTCCATAAGTAGCAGATCGGATTGGTAGTTCTTGAGTTTCTCTAATTCCCATTAGAACCACCCCTGCCTCTCTGGTAGTGGGATCTTCCATCATATCCTTGATCTCTCCCTCACCACACATGTAACCTCAGACTCTCCTCCCACAGATAACCACCACTTCCCGACCACCTCCATATCCACAAGCACCTCAAATTCCCCACCACCACTTATAATGTGCCTCCACCTTTACCTCCAGATGAGATCTAAACTAAGCTAGTTGGGTGATGTTCACATCATCAAGGTTCTTCCCATTCTTAGGGTTTAAGGTTAGTTTAGGGTTAGTTTAGGGTTTAGGGTTATTATAGGGTTTAGGGTTTAGGGTTTAGGGTTTAGGTTTTAGGGTTTTATGGTTTAAGGTTTAGGGTTAGGTTTTAGGTTTTAGGGTTTAGGGTTTAGGGATTAGTTTTTTTTTTAAATAAAGTAAACTAGAAGGTTTAGGTTTATTTAGTTTAATTTTTATTTATTTGAGTTTATTTTATTATTTTTATTTTTTAGGTTAATTTTTTATTTAGTTTAGGTTTTATTTTTTTTTTTAGGTTTAGGTTTAGGTTTTATTTTATTTTTTTAGGTTTAGGTTTATTTTATTTTAGCTTTATTTTAGGTTTTATTTTTGAGTTTAGGTTTAGGTTTATTTTTAGTTTATTTTATTTTATTTTGTCTAGAGGTGTAGGTTTAGTTTATTTGAGGTTTAAGGTTTTATTTATTTTTGTATAGTTTATTTTAGATTAGGTTTATTTTATTTTATTTATTTTTTATTTTATTTTAGGTTATGGTTTTATTTTTTGGTTTAGGGTTTAGGTTTTATTTTTTATTTATTTTAGGTTTATATTTTTTTAGGATTAGTTTTATTTTATTTTATTTTATTTTAGGTTTATTTTATTTTATTTTATTTAGTTTTTTTATTCTTAGGTTTATTTATTATTTAATTTAGTTTAGGTTTTTAATTATTTTAATTTTTTTTAAGTTTAGGTTTAGATTTTATTTTGGGTTTTAATTTAATTTAATTTTTTATTTTATTTAGGTTTAGGTTTATTTATTTATTTATATTTTATTAAGTTTATTTTAGGTTTTAGGTTTTAGGTTTAGGTTTAGGGTTTAGGGTTTAGGGTTTAGGATTTAGGTTTAGTGTTTAGGGTTTAATGTTTAGGCTTTTTTGGGTTTAGGTTTGAGCATAGTTTAGGGTTTAGGGCTTAGTTAGGTTAGTTAGGGTTTAGGGTTTTGACTTAAGGGTTTAATCTTTTTAGGATTTAGGGTTTAGAGTTTAGGGTTAGTTTAGGATTTAGGGTTTAGGGTTTAGGTTTAAGGTTAGTTTAGGGTTTAGAGTTTATGGTTTTGGGTTTTTTAGGGTTTAGGGTTTAGGCTTTAGAGTTAGTTTTATGGTTTAAGGTTTATGATTTAGGGTTTACAGTTTAGGGTTTAGGGTTTAGGGTTTAGGTTTTTTTAAACTAAAATAAGTGTAGGAATATTTAGTTTATTTAGATTATTTTTTATTTTATTTTTTTTATTTATTTATTTCTTTTAGTTTAGGTTTTCATTTTAGTTAATTTTTTAGGAATAGATTTAGGTTTATACTTATTTTTTAGTTTAGTTTTTTTATTTTTTATTTTAGGTTTATTTTATTTTTTTTTTTTTTAGGTTTAGGTTTTTTTATTTCTTTAGGTTTAGGTTTTAGGTTTTTATTTTAGGTTTATTTTTAGGTTTTATTTTTTAGATTAGGTTTAGATTTATTTTTAGTTTATTTTATTTTATTTAGTTTACGGTTTAGGTTTAGTTAATTTTAAGTTTAGGTTTAGTTTATTTTAGTTTAGGTTTAGGTTTATTTTATTTTTTTATTTTAGGTTTAGTTTTTTTTACATTAGGGTTTAGGTTTTATTTTTTATTTTTATTTTTATGTTTGATTTTATATTTTATTTTTTAGTTTAGGTTTTATTTAGTTTTTATTTTATTTTATTTTAAGTTTATTTTATTATCATTTTATGTTTAGTTTTTATTTTATTTAGGGTTTTATTTTTAGGTTTATCTTATTTATTTTAGTTTAGTTTAGGTTTTTATTTATTTTATTTTAGTTAATTTTTTTATTTTTTATTTTATTTTATTTTTTTATTTTATTTATTTAATTATTTTATTTAGGTTTAGGTTTTAGTTTAGGTTTTATTTTATTTTATTTAAGTTTAAATTTTTATTTATTTTATTTTTTGATTTTATTTTATTTAGGTTTAGGTTTTTAGGTTTTTAGGGTTTAGGGTTTAGGGTTTGGGGTTTGTGGTTTACAGTTTAAGGTTTAGAGTTATAGGTTTTAAGGTTTAGAGTTTAGGGTTTAGGATTTAGGGTTTAGGGTTTTAGGGTTTTGGTGTTTAGGTTTTTAGGATTTGGTTTAGGGTTTTGGGTTTAGGGTTTAGGTTTATTTTATTTGTTTATTTTAGGTTTAGGTTATTTTTTAGTTTAAGGTTTAGGTTTTATTTTTATATTTATTTTTAGGTTTATTTTTTGGTTTTGGTTTTTATTTATTTTTTATTTTATTTTATTTTAGATTTATTTTATTTTTATTTTACCATTAGTTTTTATTTTAATTAGGTTTTTTATTCTTAGGTTTATTTTATTTTTAGTTTAGTTTAGGTTTATTTATTTTATTTTAGCTTAGTTATTATTATTATTATTATTTTATTTTATTTTTTATGTTTTATTTAGGTTTAGGTTTAGGTTTAGGCTTTAGGTTAGGTATTTATTTTATTTTATTTATTAAATTTAGGTTTAGGTATTTTTAATTAGTTTAGGTATAGGTTTTTAGTTTTTTAGGTTTTTAGGGTTTATGGTTTAGGGTTTAGGGTTAGGGTTTAGGGTTTAGGGTTTAGGTTTAGGGGGGGTTTAGGGTTTAGGGTTAGGGATTTTTATTTTAAATTTTTTGTTTTAGGGTTGGTAGGTTTAGTTTATTTAGTTTATTTAATTTTCTATTTTATTTATTTTAGTTTATTTTATTTTATTTTATTTAGGTTTTTTATTTTTTATTTAGATTAGTTTATTTATTTTAGGTTTATTTAATTTAGTTTAGGTTATTTATTTTAGTTTATTTTTTAGGATTAGGTTTAGGTTTTTGTTTAGGGTTTAGGTTAGTTTTATTTTTATTTTATTTTTGAAGTTTATGTTTTATTTTTTATTTTTAGGTTTAGGTTTTAGGTTCTTATTTTAGGTTTTATTTTTTAGTTTAGGTTCAAATTATTTTGGGTTTTTTCTTAGGGTTTAGGTTTAGGTTTAGGTTTTATTTATTTAAAGTTTAGGTTTTGATTTTATTTATTTTAGTTTACTTTATTTTTATTTAGGTTTAGGTTTATTTTAAATTTATTTTACGTTTTCATTTTTTAGGTTAGGGTTTAGGTTTTATTTTTATTTATTTTTAGGTTTATTTTTTAGGTTTAGATTTTTATTTTATTTTATTTTAGGTTTATTTTATTTTTATTTTAGGTTTAATTTTTATTTTATTTAGGTTTTTATTTTTTTTACTTTAGTTTAGGTTTTATTTATTTTATTTTAGTTTTGTTTTTATTTTTTATTTTATTTTCTTTTTAAGTTTAGGTTTAGAGTTTAGGTTAGGTTTTTGTTTTATTTTATTTTTTATTTTATTTTGGTTTAGGTGTTTTATTTATTTTATTTTTTGATTTTATTTAGTTTAGGTTTAGGATTTTTGCTTTTTAGGGTTTAGGGTTTAAGGTTAGTTGAAGGTTTAGAGTTTAGGGCTTAGGGTTTGTTTAGGTTTAGGATTTAGGGTTTAGGGTTTAGGGTTTAGGTTTAGGTTTAGGGTTTAGGGTTTAGGGTTTTAGGGTTTAGTGTTTAGGGTTTAGGGTTTTGAGGGTTTAGGTTTTAGGTTTAGGGTTCACATTTTAGTTTAGGGTTTAGGATTTTTGGTTTTTTTAATAGAGATCAAATTCATATTCAACATTTCTTCTTTTCAATTTCATCAACTAAGTAACACACCATGTTTTCTAAGACACAAGTGACAACATAGATAAAAATAAAATAGAGCAAATCAAAATCTAGATAACTAACCATCTCTATAAAGACACAGTTTAGTGATCGGATCGATCATTCTTCAATTTCTCTAATTCCCATCAAAATAACCTCCTCTCTAGACTGCGGGATCCACCATCATATCCTCCTCTCTCACCACCATGGCTATAACCTCCATTGCTTTTCCTGCCTCCAAAACCACAATTGCTCTGACAACCATCTCCATTTTCACCACTACCTCCAGTTCTCCCACCACCAATGCGATAACCTCCGCCTCCACCTCCGCCTTCACCTCCACTGTTAGATCTAGACTGTGCATGGTTAAAGGTGATGTTCCTGCCATCAAGGTTCTGCCCATTCTTAGGGTTTAGGTTTATTAGATTTTAGGGTTTAGGTTTATTTTTTATTTTATTTAGTTACTTTAAGTTTAGGGTTTGGGGTTTAGGGTTTAGGGTTAGGGTTTTGGGTTTAGGTTTTAAGTTGTAGGGTTTAGGGTTTATGGTTTAGGGTTTTAGGGTTTATGCTTTTAGGGTTTAGGATTAGGGTTTAGGGTTTAGGGTTAGGGTTTATGGTTTGGTGTTTAGAGTTTAGGGTTTAGGGTTTAGGGTTTAGGATTTTGGTTTTAGGTATAGGGTTTAGGTTTTAGTTTAGGGTTAATGGGTTTTTTTTTTTTTTTAACAAAGAAGAAATTTAGATTCAACATTTATTCTTGTTGATTTCATCAACCAAGTAACACACCAAGTTTTCTAAGACACAATCAATGAGATAAATAAAAAATGAGTAAACATAGAGCAAATCAAAAACCCTAGATAATTGGAACCGTCTCTACTATAAAGAACCATTCCATAGTAAATCGGATCGGTGGTTCTTGATTTCTCAGTTCCCATCATAACATCTCAGTAGCGGGATCCACCATCACATCCTCAATCTCTCCATCCACCACCACCGTGGCTGTAACCTCCATCGCTCCTCCCACCTCCATAACCACCACTACTCTGACCACCACCTCCATATTCACCAACACCTCTAGATCCCCCACCACCCTATGATACGCCTCCTCCACTCTCCACCTTGAGATCTAAGCGAGCTTGGTTGATGGTGATGTTCCTAATGTCAAGTTTCTGCCCATTCTTAGGGTTTAGGTTTAGGTTTAGGCTTATTAGGTTTTAGGGTTTAGGTTTACTTTTTAATTTATTTAGTTACTTTAGGTTTAGGTTTAAGGCTTGGGGTTTAGGGTTAGGGTTTAGGGTTTAGAGTTTAGGTTTAGGTGTATGGTTTTTTAGGGTTTAGGGTTTAGGGATTAAGGTTTAGGGTTGTAGGTTTAGGGTTTAAGGTGTAGGGTTTAGGGTTTAGGGTTTAGTGTTAGTTTTAGGGTTTAGTGTTTAGGGTTTACGATTTAGGGTTTAGGGTTTTTTTAAATTAAGTAAACCGGTGGGTTTAGGTTTATTTTTATTATTATTTATTTTATTTTATTTTTATTTTATTTAGGTTTATTTTCTAATTTTATTTAATTTAGTTTATTTATTTTTGGTTTATTTATTTTAGTTAATTATTTTAGGTTTAAGTTTATTTTGTAGTTGAGTTTTATTTTTAATTTTTTTAGGTTTAGCTTTTATTTTTTCTTTTTAGGTTAAGGTTTAGGTTCTTATTTATTTTTTAGGTTTTGGTTTTATGTTTTTATTTTAGGTTTATTTTTAGGTTTTGTTTTTTTTGTTTAGGTTTATGTTTATTTTTAGTTTATTTTACTTTATTTACTTTAGGCTTAGGTTTAGGTTTAGTTTATTTTAGGTTTAGGTTTTGGTTTTATTTATTTTAGTTTAGTTTATTTTAGTTTAGGTTTTATTTATTTTAAGTTTATTTTATTTTGTTTATTTTGTTTTAGGTTAGGTTTTTTTTTTAGTTTAGGGTTTAGGTTTTATTTGTATTTATTTTTAAGTTTTTATTATGTTTATTTTTTTTAGGTTTAGGTTTTTATTTAGTTTTATTTTATGTTTAGTTTTATTTTATGTTTTTTATTCTTAGGTTTATTTTATTTTTTAGTTTAGTTTAGGTTTTCTTTATTTTATTTAGTCTATTTTTTTTTTTATTTTATTTTATTTTAGGTTTAGGTTTAGGTTTTATTTAGATTTGTATTTTATTTTATTTTATTTATTTAGGTTTAGGTTTTATTTATTTTATTTTAGGTTTTATTTAGTTTAAGTTTAGGTTTTAAGTTTTAAGATTTGGGTTTTTAGGATTAGGATTAGGGTTTAGGGTTTAGATAGTTTTAGGGTTTAGGGTTTAGGTTTAGGTTAGGGTTTAGGGTTTAGGGTTTAGGGTTTAGTTTAGTTTTTTAGGTTTCATTTTAGGGTTTAGGTTTAGTTTAAGGTTAGGTTTATATTTTAGGTTTAGGGTTTAGGTTTTAGGGTTTAAGGTTTAGGGTTTAGATTAGCTTTAGGGTTTAGGCTTTAGGGTTTAGGGTTTAGTTTTTGTTTAGGTTTAGGTTTAGGGTTTAGGGTTTAGGGTTTAGTGTTTAGGTTTAGGTTTAGGGTTTAGGGTTTAGGGTTTAGGGTTGAGGATTTTAATTAGGTTTATTTAATTTATTTTTTATTTAATTTTGGTCTATTTATTTATGTTTTATTTTTTGTTATTTTTATGTTTAGGTTTAGTTTATGTTTATTTTTTAATTTAGTTTTATTTTATTTTATTTTATAGGTTTTGGTTTTATTTTTTATCTTTTGGTTTAAGTTTACATTTTCATTTTATTTTTTTAGGTTCAGATATTTGGTTTTTATTTTAGGTTTATTTTTAGGTTTTATTTTTTAAGTTTATGATTAATTATTTTTAGTTTATTTTATTTTATTTAGCTTAGGGTATAGCTTTAGGTTTTATTTATTTTAGTTTAGTTTATTTTAGTTTAGGTTAAGGTTTATTTTATTTTATATATTTTAAGTTTAGGTTTTAGTTTAGTTTTTTGGTTTATTTTTAATTTTAGGTTTATTTTTTTAGGTTTAGGTCTTTATTTAGTTTTATTTTATTTTATTTTAGGTTTATTTTATTTTATTTTTAGTTTTATTTTATTTAGGTTTATTTTATTTTTAATTTAGTTTAGGTATTTATTTATTATATTTTAGTTTATTTTTTATTTTTATTTTATTATATTTTTAGGTTTTGGTTTGGGTTAACATTTAGGTTTAGGTTTAGGTTTTAATTTAGGTTTTGATTTTATTTTATTTATTTATTTTATTTAGGTTTAGGGTTTTTATTTACTTTACTTTTAGGCTTTAGTTTAGGTTTGGGTTTTTTAATTTTTAGGGTTTAGGATTTAGAGTTTTGGATTTGGGGTTTAGGGTTTAGGGCTTATGGTTGTAGATTTTAAAGATTAGGGTTTTGGGTTTTGGGTTTGGGTTTTGGGTTTAGGGTTTTATGATTTAGGGTTTATGGTTTTAAGTTTAGGGTTTAAGGTTTTTTTTATTTGTTTTTTTAATTTTTTAATTTTTTTTCATTTCATTAAAACTAAATATACTGGTAGGTTTAGGTTTAGTTTATTTATTTTAGTTAAATTGTTTTTTCTAATTTATTATTTAGGTTTATTATTATTATTTTTTAGTTTAGTTCATTTATTTTAGTTTATTTTTTAGGTTTAGGTTTAGTTTTAGGTTTATTTTTTAGTTTAGTTCTATTTTTATTAAATTTTTTAGGTTTAAGTTTTATATTTTATTTTAAGGTTTAAGTTTAGGTTTTATTTTATTTTTTTTTTTAGGTTGAGGTTTTAGGTATTATTTTTTAGTTTAGGTTTAGGTTTATTTTTACTTTATTTTATTTTATTTAGTTTTGATTTAGGTTTAGGTTCAGTTTATTTTAGGTTTAGGTTTAGGTTTTATTTATTTTAGTTTAGTTTATCTTAGTTTTGGTTTAGGTTTATAATTTTTTTTAGGTTTTGGTTTTTTTAGTATAGGGTTTAGGTTTTAGGTTTTATTTTTTATTTATTTTTAGGTTTAGGTTTAGGTTTTAATTTTATTTTATTTTAGGTTTATTTTATTTTTATTTTAGGTTTAGTTTTTATTTTATTTATGTTTTATTTTATTTTTTTTAGTTGAGTTTAGGTTTTTATTTATTTTATTTTAGTTTAGTTTTATTTTTATTTTATTTTATTTTAGGTTTAGGTTTTAGTTTATGTTTTTATTTTATTTTATTTTATTTTTTGTTTAAATTTTATTTATTTATTTTGTTAGGTTTATTTAGTTTAGGTTTAGGTTTTAGCTTTTTTAGGGTTTAGGGTTTAGGGTTTAGGTTTTAGGTTTTTATTTTAGGTTTATTTTTTTAGTTTAGGTTTAGGTTTATTTTTAGTTTATTTTATTTTATTTAGTTTAGGGTTTAGGTTTAGTTTATATTAGGTTTAGGTTTTAGTTTTATTTATTTTAGTTTAGTTTATTTTATTTTAGGTTTAGGTTTATTTTATTTATTTTATTTTATTTTTATTTTAGGTTTAGTTTTAGTTCAGGGTTTGGGTTTTATTTTTATTTCTTCTTAGGTTTTATTTTAGGTTTATTTTTTTAGGTTTATTTTTTAGGTTTATTTTTTAGTTTTTATTTTATTTTATTTTAGGTTTATTTTATATTTTGCATTTAGTTTTTATTTTATTTAGGATTTTTATTCTTAGGTTTTTTTATTTTTTTAGTTTAATTTATGTTTTTATTTAGTTTATTTTTATTAGTTTAATTTATTTATTTTTAGGTTTAGGTTTTAGTTTAGGTTTTTATTTTATTTTATTATTTTATTTTATTTATGTTAAGGTTTTATTTATTTATTTATTTTAGGTTTATGTAGTTTAGGTTTAAGTTTTTAGGTTTTAGAGTTCAGGTTTAGGGTTTAGGGGTTTTAGGTTTATGGTTTAGGGTTTTACAACTTAGGGTTTATTGTTAGGGTTTAGTTAGGTTTAGGGTTTAGGCTTTAGGGTTTAGGGTTTAGGGTTTATGGTTAGCTTAGGGTTTAGGGTTAGTTTAGAGTTTAGGGTTTAGGCTTAAGGGTTTTAGAGTTTAGGGTTTTAGGGTTAGGGTGAGGGTTTAGGGTTTTTTAGGGTTTTGGGTTTAGGGTTGTAGATTTATGGTTTAGGTTTTAGCGTTAGTTTTATAGTTTAGGGTATAGGGTTTAGGGTTTTTTTTTAAAATTAAGTAAACCGGTAGGTTTTGGTTTATATAGTTTATTTAGTTTATTTTTTTATTATTTTAGTTTATTTATTTATTTTATTTTATTTAGGTTTATTTTTTATTTAGTTTAGTTTATTTATTTTAGTTTATGTTTTTTTATTTTAGTTTATTTTTTTAGGTTTAGGTTTATGTCTAGTTTTTAGTTTAGTTTTATTTTTATTTTATTTTTTATTTTTAGGTATATGTTTAGGTTTTTATTTTATTTTTTTAGGTTTAGGTTTTAGGTTTTTATTTAAGGTTTATTTTTAGTTTTTTTAGTTTAGGTTTAGGTTTATTTTTAGTTTATTTTATTTTATTTAGTTTAGGGTTTAGGTTTAGTTTATTTTAAGTTTAGGTTTAGGTTTTATTTATTTTAGGTTTAGGTTTTGGTTTTATTTATTTTAGTTTAGTTTATTTTAGTTTAGCATTATGTTTACTTTATTTTGTTTATTTTAGGTTTAGGTTTTGGTTTTATTTATTTTAGTTTAGCTTTATGTTTACTTTATTTTGTTTATTTTAGGTTTAGGTTTTTTTTAGTTTAGGGTTTAGGTTTTATTTTTTATTTATTTTTAGGTGTTATTTTAGGTTTAGGTTTTTATTTAGTTTTTATTTTATTTAGGGTTTTGTGCCACCATCCATCAAGATCTTTGATGGCTGTGGGAGCCCACGATAACACATTGCACACTTTAGAGCCGGCTGTTGTGACATTGGTGACATCAACAGACTCCTCTTCCACCTTTAGCGATGTGTGTTGCATTTGATTGGTATGTCGAACTGCCCAATAGTTCGGTAAAAACTTTTTCTAAGTTGGAGCACCTTTTCATCAAAAGGTTTTGGAGCTCGAGAGGGTCACTAGGGACCTCATTATGGAAAAATAGAAACTTCGGAGTCCTTTGTTGATTACATCCTCATGTGGCGCAACCTGAGCAAGAAATGCAAACCACAGCTATAACCACAGCTTCTCAAGAATATCCATGGCCTGGTCGCCTTCATTCTTAAGGGCTTTACCAACAAAATATTTGAGAAATTAATCAACAAAGTGGCTAGCCAACAATAGGAAGCCAAACAGTTGTCATTTCCTGACCAATCATCTAGGCCCAAGCGTGAAGGTGTTTGAGAGAAGCCGGGGATAGTGTGTTAGTGGATAGAGGCGACCATAGAGTTCGGTATGAGACTACGACTCGGCAACCTCCTTTGCCACCTCCTCTTCCACCACCTCGGCCATCATCACCCACCCACCACCTGATGACCATTTCCACCACCTCGGCACCTCGAGTGGTATATCCATCACTAGGTAGCTACCTACTCTTGATTGAATAAGCCATATTCATTCAAGAGGGAGGTAGTTATGAAAATCTTAAAGAATCTCTTAAAAAAACGACTTTCGTTACGAGGTAGAGGGAGGGCAAAAGTAGCGATGATCCTAGCTATTGCCCCAACCACCACATGTTAGGCCATGTCTTAGAGGATTGTATCACTTTTAAGGACTAGCTTGAGCAACTACAAGTTGAGAGCCATAGTTATCCCTAAGGAATACTTATTAGAACAACCATCAGTTCTATTTAATCCTTGGGGATACTTGTGATCTTCTTAAGACCAAAGAAGGTTAGTATATCTCCTATTCCAAACCTCTAAGAAGATCATTTCTAAGATCAAGAGCTTTCCTTGTAGAGTCACAGTAGCTCAAACCTCCAACACCAAGGAAGGTTTGCTAGTTGCAAAGGATAACTTGGGGAAGGTGATAGCCCAATAGTAGCAGCAGCTCACCATACTTGCCCGAGATAGTCCAGTAGCGTAGCCACCATCCGAGTCTAGTACTCCCTCCACCGTTATAGCTACCACCTCTTTTGCTAGCTCCTCTTCTATCGGCAGGAGCATTGTATCTGAGGATAAGGGCACTAAATCTCTTACTCTTCTTATATTGATTTCTATCATGTACCTCCACTAAAAAAAATTAATGAAGAAAGGCGATTCTACTAATATATTGTCTACTTGATGCTCTTGATTTTATTCCAATTGAAATCTCTCTGAGTCTAAATAAAAATAATAGCTCTAGTAGTTTTGATCCTTTCCTTTCTGATTCAAAGTGGGATGATCCTTCTCTGAATCAATCAGGTTCACCTCTTGAGATTGACTTGGAGACAACTAACTCTGAGGATCCCATAGGAGAAGCTATAGGTATGCCCGATAAGAAAGTAAACTTTCCACAAGCTCATCTTTCCTAGAAGTCACTAAAGTCAACCTAGCAGTGGCAAAGTTCTACCCAGGTAGCCTTAGATAAGGGTAAGCAAGTCATTAGTTTGGTGAGTGATAGCCCTCCATGGGATGCTCACCCATGGATATGCTTGTGGAGGACCAAGCTAGAGTTGATCACAATGTCTAGCTCA
Organism: Cymbidium sinense; assembly: GCA_021442155.1. NCBI lineage: Eukaryota > Viridiplantae > Streptophyta > Magnoliopsida > Asparagales > Orchidaceae > Cymbidium > Cymbidium sinense. The sequence continues at coordinate 180,742 of JAKCPB010000321.1, read as the reverse complement.
CCTTAGAAAGTTTCCTAAGTTAAGCATATATGCCCTTGTCTTATCCAAAGAGATGAGGGAATCTCTAATCAAGGCCTTACTTGATCTAGAGACATGCTTAGCTACTAAAGAGAAGGCATGCCACTCGAAGGACATCTTAGAGTTACATTTGCAATGAAGACTTACTCATAGGACCAGAAACAGCCGCCTCTTTACATTATGGATGTTGGCATCTGAGCTATCCAAAGTTATGGTTGACCCAAGTGTATCACAGTATGAGTCTAATAACCCTTTACTAGAGGATCAACATCTCCAAACTCAAAAGAAAGGATGATGTTGAGAGGATTCAATGAACAAGGAGAGGGCCTTGTGGTGTTTATTTTTGGATGTGGGGGGTAGATCATAAGGGGGGGGTACTTTTTGAGGTGCTTGGGTATAACATTGAGGTATGATGTACTATTTCAAAAGATAGAGGCATCATCTACAATAGACTTAATCATAATAAAGACTCTAAGGCATGAAATTTCTTAAAATACACTCGATTAAAGTAGACAATTATCATCTCAAAGCTTTCATGGTTAGACTATCAAAAGATTGGTTGTATTTGGAAAATCAATTGGGAAAGTTCAAGGAGAAGACTTATTTTTGGAATCCAAATGAAATAAGTAAGAAATTCTCATGATACTAGAAAGCCTAGTGAGCATTCCAATTTATCCTATGGTTGGGCTTTATAATTTTGAACTTGAAGAGATTTATATGTTTTGAGTTGAAATTTAATTAGATTACTAGTGCTTATAATCCACCAACATAAGGTTGTGGGAATGCTAAGAGGTGAGGATTTATGCTCATAGCCTGAAGGAAATAGCTACCTTGGATCCTAAATCTAGGGAGCTTTAATACGAGCTAAAGCATGACCTAAATCTAACCAATGGGTGGACATAAGGGTTTACCTTCACAAGAGAGAATAAATTGTCTGACTTCTGGACTTATAATTGCCTAGAGTGGCTGCCAGATAACTCCTCTTACATTTTTAAAACCATGTAGTCCAGTCTTATGAATTGCAAGATAGCTAGGGTAGTTATTTAATTAGAAAGAGACTAAAGTCCTAAACACACACTCCCTAAGAGACTAGAGCATGAGTGGTATGATCATATGACTTAATCTATAGATGCAAAATCTTTTCAAATTTTATTTCATTTTAGACACATCATTTTGACAGAGGCTTTAGGATTTCTTATGCTTAAATGCATGATAAAATAGGTTATGGATCAAATCAGTTAGAAGGTGTTCTTGATAAAATATGCATGCACGATGTAAAACATACAACCATACATCTAAGGGGTTTCTAATTCTTTTAATTATCTTATTTATGTCTTAGACTTTATGATGAGGTTATGAGTTGTTTAAAATTTAGTTATGAGAGATTCATTGGGTAGAAAAGTTATTTTTTTCCTAAGAGTTTAATCATATCCAAGCCACACATTAAAGCATCAATCATTTAAAAACTATGAAAAGCATGCATCTAATGCACAATGTAAACAAAATATCAAACAATTATATAAACTATTATAAAGAATAAAGATCGGAGTGTCAGAGTAACAACCGAAGGGAGAAAAAATGGGTAGCTCTACCCTTACAACCTAGAATATGAAAGAATAATTATAATTGTATTAAATCTATGGGGTCTTCTTTCTTCATATCTCCATTTTGATTTGGTTCCTTCTTTAATTTGGATGGTGCTTGCTTGACATCATATGGCATCCCAGGACAAAGCCTTCGGCCCTTTGCTCATCCTAATCCCTCATAGCACTAATCTAATTCCTATTGCAAAATTACATTTATATGGGAAAAGTAAATCTAACTACACCTACAAAATAGAGGTTAGCTAAATATACATATAATCCCAAGCGTTGTATTTATAATTTGGACTTAGCACTTTTACACATACTAAGCCCAACTGTTCTAACTTGGATTATGCTTAAGGCTTTAAGCAACTTGCAGAGAATTCACATTTATTTTTAGCATCCTTTAAGCATAATCCCTTGTAGAAAATATGATTAGGCTAATATTGACATATCATCCAGTCTATAAAGCATACACCCTAACATCCAATCTAAAATAATACATCATAAAACAAAATATACATCACAACATACAATGTCCTAACTTAGAGCTAGAAGTGGTGACTTAATTCTAATGTGTGTATTAAGGCTTATGTGCTAAGCCTTGTTAGGCATTAGTGTTGTATTTTCTAAGTGTAGAAGGATTCAATTTAACATGAAAGGTTGATTTCACTTGAAGTAGTTTAATTGATTTGAGAATTTTAATTTGTGTTTCCTTTTGTTTAATTTGATTACACTTATCAACTAAGTGTTATAAAGAGAGAAAAATAGGATTATCCTCTTTCATCCATACCTTAAGTCACTTTCTAAAGTATATTGATTTGATTTTGTTCTCTTTAGTGAATGTCTTATTAAATGAATTAATTAATCCAAAGTTTAGGTTCAATTTAAATAATCCTATTGAAAATGAAAGGCATTTTAAGATTAATTTAATTGAATTACTACCACATGACATATATTAAATCATTCCTTTCCATCCCATGTAACATGCATACGATTTAATCTAAGTGTATCTATACATGCAACATATTTTAGCACACTTAAATGATGAATGTATGTGTATGTTTAGAATTTATATTTTATTTGATTGAATTATTTAAACATATTAATTTAAAAGTTTATCCAAATTCTTATGCAAAAAAGATATAAGAATAAAATTAAATAGGCATGTGCCATTGTTAAACCAGGGAAGTGAGGTAATCAAATAACCTCCTTGGAGCTAGCTAAAGCATCATATAATCGAGATGTCCATACTATATACCCATTTGCATTCAAACATATGTAAATTTGTATACATGAACATAGGAAGTAAGCTCCAAATCATATGGCTAATTAATTCAACCACTTAGTTAATTATGAATGCATGCAATTTTAATGTAAAATGGGATTTTATTTAGTAATATATATATATATATATACATGTATGAAGATATATAGGCAAGTATGTCATTGTTAAACCAGGGTGAGGTAATCAAATGACCTCCTTGGGGCTAACTAAAGTCTTGTATTCCTGAGATTTATAGACTATATACTTGCTTTTCTTGGACACACATGGATGTATACATAAATGAGGGAAAGAAAATCATGCAAAGATTGTATATTTTTTTATTGAATCATTTATATATATATGAATTAAAGCTCTATCCAAATTCTAATGTTGAAATACATAAGAATGAAATCAAATGGGTGCGTGCCGTTGTTAAACCATAGAAGTGAGGTAATCAAATGGCCTCCTTGGGGCTAGCTAAAGCCTCGTGTTCCCAGGATGTCTAGACTATATACCCATTACCATTCGATCTTATATAAATCAACAATTGAATAGAGGAAAAGAACTCCACATTCATACACTTAAGCTATAAGCACAAGCTTTTCTTATGTATTTATAACTAGCATCATAATACATATTATTATTCATTTATAAGCTTTTGAAAAATACATTTGGATTAAATAGTGATAATAGCAACACATATATTAAATTAAATCAACACATGCAAGATTACATAAAGGAAATCAGTTTTATTTTACTTGATTTTAAAAAGGTGGATGCATGAATTCAAATGACATACCAAATTTAACATGATTGGAAAGAGGACAATCAAATATAAGCATGTGATTCATTCAACTAAACTAGTTCTTAAGGACAATCAAATCAAATAAGATTATTTAAAGTAAACCAAAACATCTTTATTAATTAAGTTTTGGATTTGATTTGATTTAAAGAGGAGAAGTGAAATCATCGCTTTCTATTTTAAACCCATTCCCACATTAGTGATTTGATTTAATTTAAGGAAATGTAATTAAGTTAATTTTATGGGTTAATTAAGTTGAACCATTAATTAGATAAATTAATTACCATTTCCTATGTCACTTTAAAGTAATTAACTAAATAATTATGAGCCAAAATGATATGCAAGGAAAATAAACTTGCAATGATCCTAGAAAATAAAAGAGGACTAATACAATTGGCTCATGATTAATAGTTAATTAGATTAAGGGACTTTATTAATTACTTTTATGGTTTTCCCACACATGTGGACTAACCATAATTTTGTTAAACTCTTATAAGTTACTAAACACCTAAAGATCTACCCCATGATTTAATTAATTAAGGTTTGATGTGATTATGATTTCAATTTGATTAAGTAATTTAATTAATTAGTTAAATCTTAATTAATTTCATTTAAAAAAGGGTGAAATGAATTTAGGGAAAGGTGTCCCAACCCTATTCCTTACTTCACTTACTGTTGAACAATGATTAATAAACTTAATTAACTAATTTGTTACTAATAATGGGATTAATTAATGATTTATTAACTTAAAAGGGTAGTTAAGGTTTAATTAGTCAATTTTCTAATTAAGTGAGCAATAAATCCCAAGAAAATCATGGGAGGCAGAGGTCATCCCAATAAATTTTCCCATAAAATTTGGGATTAATTGCTAAGTAATTAAGCTAATAAATTTTGAAATTATTCCTTAATTACTATACAAAATTAATTAAGATTATTTTTAATTAATTCTCCTCTGAAATTCCTTTAAAATGAGTATTTATTTATATTTTTGATTTTTTATAATATCTAGAAGTTTTATCCATTAGAAAAGATTAATTAAACCTAATTAAAGCTTAATCATGTTGGCGCCATATGCCACACTAACGCGGCACACATTCCATATGGCCCCTTAGGATTAGCTACTTAAAACTTATACGACTCAGCACTTACATGACGGCGGTGGATGCGCTTTCTCGTTCATCATCTGATTTATGATCGGATGGCTACGATTAATCCCATAAGCTTAATAAGATTAGATCAGATCAATCTAGAGGATCTAATCACAACCGTCCATTATGATCAAGCGAAACGGACAATGCATTATCTAATGTCACATGAGTGTGGTAGAATGGAGTCTGTCCACCTTTGCTCACATGATCCGAGGTTACCTAAGATCGGATCAACTCCAAAAGGATCCCACACTTTCATGACATCAATCGGAGGGGATCCAACAGTCAAGATCACATGAGATGCAAGTTTTCTTCAAAAAGCTCCAACCCATGTTTTCCTAAGGATCGCTTTGGAAGCATACCACCGAGCTCAAGACCGGCTGAATAATTAAGAAGCATCAAATAGTGGAGATGAAGCTCAGTTGACCAGCAATTGGATCAATTCCTTGATGTTTGCTTAAAAGGCCATGAACTGATGATTTAGAGCTTGACTTTCATTGAAGTCCCACCTACGGTGCTCATGAATCTTAGGAGATGATTTATTCTTGTTTGACAAGGCCTAGGGAAGGTGTGTGCAAAGTTAATTTGAGTTTGATGAAGATATGGTGAAGTTAGGTTAGAAATGGTAGTGTCATATTTCAGGATGGATGAGAATGGCATTTTTCGATCGAGGAATGAGTTTGGGAGCTTAGGGAATGGCTCTAGTAGTTCATCTTGAGTAGTTTGCGTTAAGAGGAATGATTTTTGTGTGTATTTGAGTGTAAACAAGGGGGTGTATATCCCCACTCATCTTGATCAGACGGTGGGATTAGGTTTGGCTTTTAGTGGCCGTCTGGCCATCTCAGAAGTCATGGGTGGCAGGGAGGAGGTGAGTTGGCTTGGCTTTGTTGGTTGAAGGTGCAGAGGTGGCTGCCAAGGAGGAATCATGGGTGTCCTATGGGTTTCAAATGCTCCAATGCAGAGGGTGAGGTGATTTTACCTCCCATGGGTCATGGCTAACCCAACCACCCCTTAGATCAGGTTGGGCAGTTTCCTAAGTGCCTAAGAGGATGATTGGGTGAGTACCAAGTGTCCAAGGATTGGAAATGACCAATTACATAGGTGATTTCTCTCATGTGATTCCCTTGACCTAAGGGTAGAATGATCATTTATCATTGGATTTGATTTGGGTAGATTTGAAATAAGCCAAAAGTAGGTTTGCCCAAATTTCAAGTCAATTGGCACTGATTTGGTTAAGTTTGCATAATTTGACTCATCAAATTAGTTAGTGTCAAGTCCAATTGGTCAAATTGGGTCAAACCATGGGTCAAGTCAAGTTCATATAATCATTTGGAATGTTTTGGTTCAATTGGTTTAGTTTAGTTTGTCTTAGATTTAATTTTAGCTCATTAGAATTCATTTGGGTCAAATGGGTTAAGTTGACCGATTTGACCAAATTGGCCCAATTAGCTTGGGTTGGGTGTTGGTTTGGGTTTAGTTGACCAATTAAAGATGATTGTAGGCTTTGGTTTCAATTTATTTGGATTTTGTTTTGATTTAGGCCAACTTTAACCTTTAAGTCAATTTTGGCTATGTAGGTCAACTGGTTTCAATTTAGTCCAATCATTATTTTAGTCAAGTTCTATAATCAATTTGGAATAAACTTGAGCCATTGGCTGAAATCAATTTGGTTTATGTCTTGATTTGAACCAATTTTTAGGTCAATTTGGGTCAACTTGGGTCAAGAGGGCCAATTGAGTTTGGTTTGACTCAATTGAAGGTCAAGTCATATTCAAATATTAATTTTGATTTGGTATGAACCATTGGCTTCAAAGGATTTGGCGTAGGTTGCAATTTAATTAGCTTGGGTTAATATGGGTTAGGGGTTGACTTGGTCAAATGACCAGGTACACTTGGTTTGACCTAATTTGTGATAATTGATCAACCTAGGGTGATCAACAATCATGATGGGAGGTTTTGATGGGCTTGGTTAAATTTAATTTGGGTAGGATTAGAACTTGGCTCAAATATGTCAAATTGGCCACTTTGGGTCAAGTGGACCAATTGGGATTAGTTGGCTTGATTTTGGGTTGAGTTTGATTTAGTTGAGTTTATATATGGATTTGGGATTGATATATAAACTCAATTGCAATTAGCTTGGGTTCAAATGGGTTTTGGTTCATCTGAATATTTCAAGTCAAAGGGTTAAGTTGGGTTTGACTTGGGTTGATTTTGGTTTGGCTTGATGATTGTAGATTTCATTTATATTTATGAATATGATTGAAGGTTTGGAGGAGAGATGCTTGAGGGCATGCCCAAACCTTGAGTTGTACAAAGCTAAAATAATTCAAGTTCATAAGGAATTGGTCCCGTCCTAGAGGTTTTGAAGTATGAGAGCTTACAATATTTCTAAGGAGATCAATTGTTGCCTGTCATAAGATGGGAGGCAATTTTGAACCCACTTAGGAAGGCCCTTATGCAATAGAGATTCCCTATCGAAGAGGATCTTATCAGCTTATTAGTCATAAGGGAGAGCACCCAATGCTTCCAATCAATGAGCTCTACTTAAAGAAAAATTATAAATTTTGTTTGAAAATAATTATCATCAATAAAAATTTCATTTTGAATTCAATCTCCTCCATATTAAAAGTATTCTTGTTTGTGAATCTGCCATGATATGTTTATGGTAGTTGTAAGGAACCTGACTGATGTCTTATCTTTCATCAACACAACACAAACACAAACTACACATAAAGATATAAAACAAACATATATCTTTTATCTCGGGCTACTCTAAGTTGAGATAACGCCCCTAATGACACTCACTCAATAGCTGCTCTATGTCAGGATGGCGTGCTACCCTGCTAGTGTGTCACCCCAATGGTCTTCTTGCTTTCAAGGATGTAAGTCTGCTACACTTTCCTTTGTTACTTGGACACTCCATACCGATGAGTGCCTTATTAGTTTGGTAGGCCTTACTTCATGGCCGGTAAGCTACCTCATGTTGGCTTCATTTAAGAGGATGTGAGTCTGTTATGCTTTCTTCTTAGATTAGCCTTCTTGCACTGACTAGGTTGAGTATATTTGAGGTTTAGGATAAGTCCCATAGTGGCTCCTTCCCTCTTGAATACTTCAAGTTTAGGTCCAACCCTTCCTCGGTGCTCCCCACTTAGTAGTCACTTTAGGTCAGATAACATCTATCTCGTCAATGACAAACTATCCCGATGATCAGTTTTGCATAGAAAGTTGTAAGCTTACGCACTTTCTTTATAGATTGATCGTTGGACACCGATGGGCACCTCAAGTTGTTTGGTTCTCACTATGCTAATGGATACACCACTCATGCTAATAGATACACCTTAGGTTGGTTAGTTTTCACACCTTAGAATACACCACTCAAGGTAGATGTAAGTCTGCTACGCTTTCTTCTTGAGTTAGCCACTATACACCACTAAGATTTCTTTTCCAAGGCTTAGGATAATGTCCGTAGTAGCACCTCCCATGTGGGCACAATATTTTGATCACATCCTTTGCATCCCTATTATGACACTACTCGGGTTATTATCAGATTGGACAATTTCCCTTTCCTAGAAATCACCCCTGTGTTTGGAGAATTGGTCCTATGGATGTGCAGATTCTCCCTTAGTCTGATAAATCTGAGATAGGTCAAGGCTAACATAGCCCCTTCTTAGGTGGTCCTCACACAACAGGTCCACAATATATATATATATATATATATAGATGTTCACTTGTGGATTAGGAGGACACCCCTAGCGGTACCTTTTCCCAAGTAAGCATCCTATCGTTAGGGCAGTGTTAGGAAAATGCCCTATAAGAATCACAAAACTACTCTTGAGTTGATATAAGTCCCTAGCAATGTTCACTCAGTAGTCACCTCTAAGTCAAGTTTGATTTGTTGTCCTACCAACAGGTCACCCCAGTGATTATTCCCTGCTTTAGAAGATGTAAGTCTGCTACTCCTCTTCCTAGCATAGTCATTGCACACTGGAAGGTAACACTTAGGTTGTCTAGCTGTATCCTGCAGCCAGTAGACTATCCATTTGGATTTTTAAATTTGAGATAGGACAAGTTCGATATAGCCCCTTCTCAGTGGGTCAATCACACACCGACATAGTCCATAAATAAATCTATGAAATTTGACTGAGCTCACATCCATAGAAGATATGCCCTCAATTCAAAATCAAACTAAACCAAACAAACCATATCAAATCACATGAAATTAAGATAAAATTAACCTTGACTACTTTGAGTTGACATAAGTCCCAAGCGGCATTAACTCAGTAGTCACCCTAGGTCAGGTTCGATTTTTTATGCATCCAACAGGTCACCCCGACAATTTTTCCTCACTTTGGAAGATGTAAGTCTGTTGTGCCTTCTTCCTAGCACAACCATTGCATACCGAAAGGCAACCCTTTGGGTTGGTTAGCTCTACCCTACAGCTGATAGACTATCTTTGGATTTGCAAACTTGAGGTTGGTCAAGACATAGCCCCTTCTCAAGGTCCACACCAGATTATACATTAACTCTGATTAAATCATACCCAAACTGATTTTCCCTTCTAGAGTTAAATTACACCCTTCTCCTTAGTATAGCCCTAAATTATACATAAACAAGTCAAGCAAACAAATTAAATTCAAAACCAACCTCCTTAGTGGAGACAAAACTAACTCACTCTAAATCAAAGAAATCCAACCAATCTCTTATTTCCAGTGGATATATCCCCAAATAAATCAATGAAATCAAACTCAAATCCTAATCACTAGTGGATAGCCCAAACCTACTTCCCTAGTGGAAGGTTCATATACCCGATCCCGAAGAGCCCATATCTCTAGTAGATATGCCTCCTCATCAGTTAAAATAAAACAAATTAAAATCGATTTGATCATAATCCCTGATGGATTATAGATTCTTATCCCCAATGTATCTTCTTTCCTCAAATCATATAATCAAATCAAATTCAAACTTATCCCCAGCATATTTTCTTCTTCTATGCCCTCGACATAGACCCCTCACATGTCATGTCCAATGCATGTGTGATCCTCTAATGGATTTGCCTCTATGTCCATGACATCAAATTCTCATGAAATATTATTTCTTCTCTTATGCACACCTTTAATACTTTAACCAAAAGCCTAATAGTGTATTCATTCAAATTACATCATCTTAACATTATAATCAACATTTTATGATTTGTGTTGCTGCAAGCTCAAACTAACTATTCAATATCATGCTAAACATATTATAGTGTGAATTAACACACTATATTATATTATAATATATGATGTTATTTTATAATTTGCTATATTATAATATATTGTCTAACATAAGGCTCATTAAAATCATTTAAAAGGAAAGAAAACAAAATTTTCTCAAAATATGAAATAGGTTCATTTTGGATGTAAAATTATTATTTTTATATTAGAAATGGTACAAAATAGCATCATTTTTGGTGTTGCTTCTAAGTGTTTGCCATGAATTTGGCCAAATTCTTCCATCTCAACCTTTAAATTAACATTTTGTGAGTTTTGACCCAATGTATTATAACTAAAGTAAAACATACTAAAATGTACAATAACATTTAACAACAAACCACGACATTCATATATATATATATATATATATATATATATATATATATGTGTGTGTGTGTGTGAAGTTATATTGTTATGTAAATTATATTTTAATATGCTTTCACATAATATATTATATTACATTACACCTTAAAATGAATAAGTTTAAGAAAAAAATTTATAAATTTTGGTTGAAAAATGAACAACTATTTTGGATGCAAAATTCCATTATTTTGATTAAATGACACACCATAGCACACCCAATGATGTTCCCTAAAGCACCTTAAATTTAAATCCCATCATCTCAGCCTATAAATCAATATTTTTATGAATTATACTAGTACAAACTCTTCTACATCATACTATAAGAAAGTAAAATAAGCAAAATAACAAGTAGTAATACACAATAGTATGCTATAATGTATGATGCTACACTATGTTATGGCATCCTATATTATCATACACTATAACATATTATATTATATTATATTGCATATCAAATCAAAAGGGTTTGATTAAGATAAAAAATCATAAAATTAGTGTAAAAAATAAAAAATAATATATATTTTAGTTGTATCACTTACATATTTTTAAGTGGGATAGTATATTATGATGCCATGCTCTACCTATTATGAATTTGGCTAAATTCCACCATTTTAAAGTCTAAACCAACATTTTTATAAATAATTCTAGTGTAAGCTTGACTATATGATTGTAAAATACTAAAAGAATTTAAAATGTGTAGAACAATATATTATGATATATGATGTTATACTATGCAACAACATATAATATTTATTTTGAACATAAAATCTTACATTTAAGACTACAAGTGGCATAGTACACCTTTGGTACTACAACCTAATTCCACTTCAAATTTAATAAATTTCATCATCTGCTTTTTTAAATCAATAATTTTATGATTTATATTAATATAGACTATAGTGCATAATACCATAATATACTTAAACATTTCAAAACATTTTATAACATCAAAAAACACATCACTACGTGCTCAAACATATGATGCTACATTATACTATAACATATGGTATTATAATGTAATTTATGATTAGGGTTTAGGATACTCAAATCTTTAATAGTTAAGGGAAAGTATCTTGAAGATAGTTTCTTTAGCTACCATAACTTTGTTAGGATTATGTCATTATTTATATCTGCTAATAATGACATCTTTATTCAAGGTTTAGGGTTGAGGGTTAATTTATAGCTTAGGGTTTATGGTTTATGGTTTAGGAGTTAGTTTAGGGTTTAGTGTTTATGGTTTAGGGTTTAGGGTTTAGAGTTGTAGAGTTTAGGGTTTAGGGTTTATGGTTTTAGGGTTTAGGGTTTAGGGTTTAGGGTTTTAGGGATGAGCACCCATAGAGCAAATTAAAACCATTGAGTAGTAGTCTCTCACTAAAGATATAGTTCCATAGTAGATCGATCGCCATCTTAGTTTCTCCAGTGTGCCACCCCCACCTCTTGAGTAGTGGGATCTGCCATCATATCCCCGATTTCTTCCTCTGCCACTACCACAGTTGTAACCTCTGTCACTCCTCCCTCCACCATAATTAGCACTCCTCCGACCACCACCTCCATATCCACCAGAACCTCATGATCCCCCACCACCACCATGATAACTATCACCTCCGCCTTCGCCTCCACCACCTAATTTAGACTGAGCTTTGTTGATGGTGACATTCATGCCATCAAGGTTCTGCCATTGGGTTTGGGTTAGGGTTTAAGATTTGTGGGTTAGGTTTAGGGTTAGTTTAGGATTTAGGGTTTGGGGTTTAGGGTTTAGGGTTGTAGGTTTTAGGGTTTAGAGTTTATTGTTTGGGGTTTATGGTTTAGGGTTTAGAGTTTAGGATTTTAAGGTTTAGGGTTTAGGGTTTAGGGTTTAGGGTTTTTTTAGTGTTTAGTTTATTGTGTGTTAGGGTTTGATTTATGATTAGGTTTAGAGTTTTTTTAATTAAGTAAACTGGTAGGTTTAAGTTTATTTAGTTTATTATTTATTAGTTTGAGTTTATTTATATTTTCTTTTTATTTAGTTATATTTTTTTTATTTATTTTAGTTTATTTTTAGATTTAGGTTTATTTTTTAGATATATTTTTTTAGGTTTGGAGGTTTTTATTTTATTTTTAGGTTTAGGTTTTAGGTTTTTTATTTTTAGGTTTATTTTAGGTTTTATTTTTTTAGTTTATGTTTAGATTTATTTTTAGTTTATTTTATTTTATTCAGTTTATTTAGTTTGGGATTAGTTTAATTTAGGTTTAGGTTAAGGTTTTATATTTTAGTTTAGTTTATTTTAGTTTAGGTTTAGGCTCATTTTATTTTGTTTATTTTATTTTTAAGTTTAGGTTTTTTTAGTTTAGGGTTTAGGTTTTATTATATATTTTATTTTATTTTATTTTGTTTTTTTATTTAGGATTGTATGTTTAAGATAGCAGGATCCACCATCAAATCTCTGATCTTTACCTTTACCACCACCATGGCAGTAACCTCAATTGCTCCTCCCATCTATAAAATCACCACTACTCTGACCACCACCTCAATATCCACCAGCACCTCCAAATCCCGCACCGCCACCACGATAGCCGTCGCCTCCTCCTTCACCTCCATCACTAGATCTAGACTAAGCCTGATTGACAGTGTTGTTCCTGTCATCAAGGTTTTGCCCATTCTTAGGATTTAGGTTTAGGTTAAGGTTTATTAGGTTTTAGGGTTTAGGTTTATTTTAAAATTTATTTTGTTACTTTAGTTTTAGTTTTTGGTTTAGGGTTTAGGGTTTAAGGTTTAGGGTTTAGGGTTTAGTGTTTAGGGTTTTAGGCTTTATGCTTTTATGGTTTAAGGGTTTAGGTTTGTTTATGGTTTTTAGGTTTAGGTTTAGGATTAGTTTTGGGTTTATGGTATCAATTTAAGGTTTAGATTTTTAAAAGAATTAAGTACTGGTAGGTTTAGGTTTATTTAGTTTGCTTAGTTTATTTTTTATTTTTTACATTTATTTTTATTTAGTTTAGTTTATTTGTTTTAGGTTTAATTATTTTTATTTAGGTTTTTTATTTTAGTTTATTTTTAGGTTTAGGTTTAGTTTTATTTTAAGTTTAGGTTTAATTATTTTACATTTATGTTTTTATTTTTTACTTTTTAGGTTTAGGTTTTAGGTTTTATTTTAGATTTATTTTTTACAGTTTATATTTTAGCTTTGGTTTAGGTGTATTTTTAGTATATTTTATTTTATTTAGTTTAAGTTTAGGTTTAGGTTTAGTTTATTTCAGGTTTAGGTTTAGGTTTTATTTATTTTAGTTTAGGTTTAAGTTTATTTTACTTTGTTTATTTTATTTTTATTTTAGGTTTAGGTTTTTTCTTAGTTTAAGGTTTAGGTTTTACTTTTTATTTATTTTTGGGATTTATTTTTTGGATTATTTTTTAAGTTCAGGCTTTAATAGTTTTTTATTTTATTTTAGTTTTATTTATGTTTAGTTTTCATTTTATTAAGGTTTTTTCTTCTTAGTTTTGTTTTATTTTTTAGTTTAGTTTAGGTTTTTCTTTATTTTATTTTCATTTATTTTTATTTTTTATTTTATTTTATTTTTATTTTTAGATTTTGGTTTTAGTTTAGGTTTATACTTTATTTTTTAATTTTATTTAGGTTTACATTTTATTTATTTATTTTATTTTAGGTTTTATTTTGTTTATGTAGGTTTTTTTTGTGGATTTGGGTTTATTTTACCATTTATTTTGGGTTTAGTTTTAGGATTTATGATTTGTGGGTTTTGGCTTTAGTGTAGGCTTTATGGTTTAGGGTGTTTTTTGGTAGGGTTATCTAGGTTTAAAGATAGTTTAGGGTTTAGGGTTTGCTTTAGGTTTTAGGTTAGGGTTTATTAGATTTTTTAGTTTAGGGTTTAGGGTTTAGGGTTTAGGATTTAGGATTGTATGTTTAGGATTTGGAGGGTTTTAGGGTTTAGGTTTGGTTTTTCAAAAAAAAATAATAAACCTCAGGTTTAGGTTTATTTTATTATTTAGTTATTTTTTTATTTTATTTTATTTTTTTTTTCTTTATTTTTATTTTTATTTATTTTGTTTTATTTTATATTTATATTTAATTAATATTTTTTTATTTTAGTTTATTTTTAAGTCCAGGCTTTGGTTTATGTTTATTTTCAGTTTAGTTTTTTGATTTTATTTTAGGTTTAGGTTTTATTTATTGATGTTTAGGTTTAGGTATTTTATTTTATTTTTAGGTTTTAGGTTTATATTTTATGTTAATTTAGGTTTACTTTTAGTTTAGTTTTAGGTTTATTTTTGGTTTATTTTATCTTATTTATTTTTAGGTTTAGTTTATTTTAGGGTTAGGTTTAGGTTTTATTTATTTTAGTTTAGTTTATTTTAGTTTAGATTTAGGTTTATTTTAGTTTATTTATTTTATTTTTATTTTAGGTATAGTTTTTATTTTTAGTTTAGGATTTGGTTTTTTTTTTAGGTTTAGGATTTTATTTAGTTTTTCTTTTATTATATTTTAGGTTCATTTTTTTCATTTTAAGTTTATTTTTAATTTGTTTAGGTTTATTTTATTTTATAGTTTAGTTTAGGTTTTTATTTATTTTATTTAATTTTAGTTTTAATTTTTTATTTCATTTAATTTTAGGTTTATGCATAAGTTTAATTAGGTTTTATTTATTTTATTTTTTTTATTTTATTGGTTGGTTTATTTATTTGTTTTATTTTAGGTTTATAGTTTAGTTTTAGGCATTTTTAGCCAGGGTTGTTGATTTTAGGGTAGAGTTTAGGGATTAGGATTTAGGGTAGTGTTTGGGTTTAGGTTTTAGGTTTTAGGGTTTGTAGATTTAGGGTTTAGTAGGTTTGTTTTATGGTTAGGTTTGGAGTTTAGGGTTTAGGGTTTAGGTTTAGGTTTAGGGTTTAGTGTTTAGGGTTGGTTTAGGGTTTTACTGGTTTGTATTTAACATTTTATTTGTTTTAATTTTTTTTTAAATTTTTTATTTTTTTAAATTAAGTAAACTAGAAGGTTTAGGTTTATGTAGTTTATTTTTTATTTATTTAATTTATTTATTTGTTATTTTTTATTTTTATATAGGTTTATTTTTATTTTTGTTTAGTTTAGTTTATTTATTTTAGGTTAATTTATTTTAGTTTATTATTTAGGTTTAGGTTTAGGTTTAGGTTTATTTTTTAGTTTAGTTTTATTTTTGTTTTATTTTTTAGGTCTAGGTTTTATTTATTATTTGTAGGTTTAGGTTTAGGCTTTTATTTTAATTTTTTAGGTTTAAGTTTTTGGTTTTTATTTAAGGTCTTTTTTACATATTATTTTTTAGTTTTGGTTTAGGTTTATTTTTAATTAATTTTATTTTACTTTATTTTGGTCTAGGTTTAGGTTTTTTTTTAAGTTTAGGTTTAAGTTTTATTTACTTTAGTTTAGTTTATCTTAATTTAGGTTTAGGTTTATATTACTGTTAATTTAGGTTTAGGTTTTTTTAATTTTGTTTTAGGGTTCAGGTTTTTTTATTTACTTTTAGGTTTATTTTTTAGATTTAGGTTTTAATTGAGTTTTTATTTTATTTTATTTTATGTTTATTTTTATTTTATTTTAGGTTTAGTTTTTATTTATTTAGGATTTTTATTTTTTAGTTTAGTTTAGGTTTTTTTATTTTATTTTAGAATAGTTTTTAATTTTATTATCTTTAGGTTTATGTTTAGGTTTTAGTTTATGTTTTTATTTTATTTTATTTATTTTGGTTTAGGTTTTTTTATTTATTTTATCTTTAGGTTTTATTTAGTTTAGGTTTAGGTTTTTAGCTTTTTAAGGTTTAGGGTATAGGGTTTAGGTTTTAAGTTTTCATTTTAGGTTTACTTTTAGTTTTTATTTTTTAGTTTAGGTTTAGGTTTACTTTTAGTTTATTTTATTTTATTTAGTTTATGATTTAGGTATGATTTATTTTAAGTTTATGTTTTAATTATTTTAGTTTAGTTTATTTTAGTTTATGTTTAGGTTTATTTTATTTTGTTTATTTTATTTTTATTTTAGGTTTAGTTTTTATTTTTTAGTTTAGGGTTTGATTTATTTTATTTATTTCTAGGTTTTATTTTTAGATTTATCTTTTAGGTTTAGGCTTTATTTAGTTTTTACTTTTTATTTATTTTACATTTAATTTTAATTGTATTTAGGTTTTTTTATTCTTAGGTTTATTTTATTTTCTAGTTTAGTTTAGGTTTTTATTTATTTTATTTTAGTTTATTTTTATTAGGTTATTTTATTTTAATTTTATGTTTAGGTTTAGGTTTGTATTTAGGTTTTTATTTTATTTTATTTTTTATTTTATTTAGATTTACATTTTAATTTATTTTATTTTAGGTTTATTTAGTTTGTGTAAGGCTCGGTTTAGTAGGTTTAGTTTTTTAGGTAGGGTTTTTAGATTTAGGGTTTAGTGTTTATGCTTAGAGGGTTTAGGAGGTTTAGTTACATTTTAAAGTTATTTTGGTAGGATTTAGGGTTTATGGTTTAGGGTTAGGATGGGATGTTTAATTTAGGATTTAGGGTTTATGGAAGTGGCATGTGTAGAGTAGGAGGTTAGTTTTAGGTTTAGGGAGTTTAGGGTTTTGATTTAGAATTTAGGTTTTGGTTTTGGAGGTTTTTAGAAACCAATAGGTTTAGGTTATTTTTTAGTTATTTTTTATTTATGTTAGTTTATTTTATTTTTTATTTTTATTTAGGGTTTAGAGTTTATTATTTAGGGTTTAAGTTTTACAATTTAGGCTTTAGGGTTTAGGGTTTTCAGAGTTTAGGGTTTAGGATTTAGGGTTTAAGGTTTATGGTTGTAGGGGGGTTTAGGGTCAGGTTAGGGTTTTGGGTTTAGGGTTTAGGTTAGTTTAGGGTTTACAAAACCTAAACTAAATAAAAATAAACCTAATAAAACCTAAAAATAAAAAATATAATGAAAATAAAATAAAATAAACCTAAAATAAAATAAAATAAAAATAAACTAAAATCCAAAACCTAAAAAATAAATCTAAAAAGAAAACCTAAATATAAATAAAGAAATAAGACTAAATCTTAAACTAAAAAAAGCCCTAAAATAATAAAAATAATAAACCTAAATAAAATAAACTAAATTAGAATAAATAAAACCTAAACCTAAACCTTAAACTACATAAAATAAAAAAAAACTAAAAATAAACTTAAACCTAAACTAAAAAATAAAACCTAAAAGTAAACCTAAAATAAAAACTTAAATCTTAAACCTAAGAAAATAAAATAAAAACCTAAACGTAAACTAAAAAATAAAATAAAAATAAAGATAAATTAAGAAATAAACATAAAACTCAACCTAAACCTAAATAATAAACTAAAATAAATAAAAATGAAAAATAAACTAAATAAACTTTAAAAAAACCTAAATAAACTAAATAAATACAAACATGCCACTTAACCTAAAAAAAAAAACTTAAATAAACTAAAATATCCTCAACCTAAAATGAAGCCTTAACCCTAAACCCTAAACCCTAAAAAACTGATAACCCTGCATTCTCCACCATTAATAGCTGAAACGGAGGATGATGTTCAGGTTCCTCATTCTTAGGGTTTAAGTTTAGGTTTAGGTTTATGTTTATTTTTTAATTTATTTAGTTATTTTAGGTTTTGGTTTAGGGTTTTTTAGGGTTTAGGGTTTAGGGTTTAGGGTTTAGTGTTGTAGGTTTAGGGTTTAGGGTTTAAGGTTTAGGATTTAGGGTTAAAGGTTTTTTTTTAAATTAACTAAATGGTAGGATTAGGTTTTTTTTAGTTTATTCAGTTTAATTTTTATTTATTTTAGTTTATTTTATTTTTTATTTTATTTAGGTTTACTTTTTATTTTTATTTATTTTAGATTGATTTATTTTTAGTTTAAGGTTCTTATTTTAGTTTATTTTTTAAGTTTATGTTTAGGTTTATGTTTATTTTTTGTTGAGGTTTATTTTATTTTATTTTTTAGGTTTAGGTTTTAGGTTTTTATTTCAGGTTTTAATTTTTAGTTTAGGTTTAAGTTTATTTTAGTTTATTTATTTTATTTAGTCTAGGTTTAAGTTTAGGTTTATGTTTTATTTATTTTAGTTTAGTTTAATTTAGTTTAGGATTAAGTTTATTTTATTTATATTTTAAGTTTAGGTTTTTTTATAGTTTAGGGTTTAAGTTTTATTTTTTATTTCTTTTTAGGTTTATTTTTTAGGTTTATGTTCTTATTTAGTTTTTATTTTATTTTTTAGGTTTGTTTTATTTATATTTTACGTTTAGTTATTATTTCATTTAGGTTTTTTATTCTTAGGTTTATTTTATCTTTTAAG
Organism: Cymbidium sinense; assembly: GCA_021442155.1. Lineage (NCBI taxonomy): Eukaryota > Viridiplantae > Streptophyta > Magnoliopsida > Asparagales > Orchidaceae > Cymbidium > Cymbidium sinense. Next base: position 162,019 of record JAKCPB010000321.1, on the reverse strand, counting down.
TTTACTTTAGGTTTTTATTTATTTATTTATAGTCTATTTTTACTTTTTATTTTATTTTATTTTTAGGTTTAGGTTTAAGTTTTAGTTTATGTTTTTATATTATTTCATTTATTATTATTATTGGTTTATTTTATTTAGGTTTTATTTTTTAGGTTGGTTTAGGTTTTAGGTTTTTGGGAGGGAGAGAGGGTTTAGGGAGGGTTAGGTTTAGAGAGTTAGTTTAAGTTTAGGGTATGGTTTAGATTTATGGTAATCTAGATCCTGGGTAGGTTAGTTGGGGTTGAGGGTTTAGCCTTTGATTAGTTTTGTGGTTTTAGGATCAGTTTAGTAGAGCCCAGGTAGGGAGTGGACAGTTTAGGTTTGGAGTTTAGTTTTAAGTTTAGGAAGTTTTAGATTTGTGGAGGGTCAGACAAGGTTTAGGTATAGTAGTTTGGTATTTATGGTTTTGTTTTGTGGTTTAGGTTTTAGTTTAGGAGATTTTGGCCTAGTAGTCATTTATTTTAGGTTTTAGTTTTAGTGTTTATATAGGTTAATTTAGGATTTAGGGTTTAGGTTTAGTGTTTTAAGTATTTATTTTATGATTTGGGGTCTGGTTTGTGGTTTAGTTGGGTTTAGGGTTGGGTGGTTTTTTAGGGTTTGGGTCACGATTGAGGTTTTGGATCTAGTTTAGGGTTTAGTGTTAGTTTAGGGTTTAGGGTTTAGGGTTAGTTTAGGGTTTAGGGTTCACGATTATAGGTTTAGGGTTTAGGGTTTAGGTTTTTTAAAAAAAAATTAAGTAAACCAATTTAGTTATTGAATTTATTTAGTTTATTATTTATTAATTTATATTTTTATTTATTTTTATTTTTATGTTGTTTAGTAATTTATTTTTTAGTTTATTATTTAGGTTTAGGTTTAAGTTAATTTTTAGTTTATTTTTATTTTATTTTATTTTTTTGTTTAGGTTTTATTTTTCTTTTAGGTTTAGGTTTAGGTTTCTATTATTTTTAAGTTTAGATTTTTTGGTTTTATTTAGGTTTATTTTGGGTTTTTTATTTTTAGTTTATTTAGGTTTATTTTTAGTTTATTTTATTTTATTTAGTTTCGGATCTAGATGTAGTTTATTTTAAGTTTAGCCTTAGGTTTTATTTATTTTAGTTGTTGTTTAGCTTTATTTTATTTTATTTATTTTATGTATAGCTTTTTTTGTTTAGTTTAAGGTTTAGGTTTTATGTTATATTTATTTTTATGTTTATTTTTTAGGTATAAGTTTTTATTAAGTTTTTATTTTGTTTTATTTTAGGTTTATTTTATTCTTATTATCTATTTGGGTTTTATTTTATTTGGGTTTTTTAGATTTATTATATTTTTTGTTGTAGTTTAGGTGTTTATTTATTTTATTTTAGTTTAGTTTTTATTTTTATTTATTTATTTAGATTTAGGTTTTAGTTTAGTTTTTAATTTTATTTTATTTTATTTTATTTTATTTTAAGATTTTTTAATTATTTTATTTTTAGGTTTTATTTAGTTTAGGTTTAAGTTTTAAGTTTTTATGGTTTAGGGTTTAGGGTTTAGGATTTAGGGTTTAGGGTTTAGGGTTTAGGGTTTAGAGTCACAGATAGGTTAGGGTTTATGGTTATAGTTGGGGTTAGGGTTTAGGTTTAGGTTTATTGGGATGTAGGGGGTTAGGGAGTTGGTTTAGGGTCCGTGGTTTAAATTTTAATTTTTCTATTTAGGGTGTGGTTTAGGGTCATTTGGTTTTTAGTTAGGTCAGTTTAGGTTTAGTTATGTAAGGTATAGGGTTGAGTTTAGTGTTTAGGGTTTTTTAATAGGTTTAGGTTTATTTAGCTTATTTTTTATTTATTTTAGTTTATTTTATTTTTATTTTTATTTAGGTTTATTTTTTATTTTTATTCATTTAGTTTATTTATTTTAGGTTAGTTTTTTATTTAGCTTATTTTTTAGGTTTAGGTTTAGGTTTATGTTTATGTTTATTTTCTAGTTTAGTTTTATTTTTATTTTATTTTTTTGGTTTAGGTTTTATTTTTTATTTTTAGCTTTAGGTTTAGGTTTTTATTATATTTTTTTATGTTTAGGTTTTAAGTTTTAACTTTTGGTTTATTTTGAGATTTTATTTTTTAGTTTAGGTTTAGGTTTACTTTTAGTGAATTTTATTTTATTTAGTTTAGGGTTTATGTTTAGTTTATTTTAGGTTAAGGTTTAAGTTTTATTTAGTATAGGTTTAGGTTTTTAAGGTTTTAAGGTTTAGGGTTAAGGTCTTAGTGTTTAAGGTTTAGTGTTTGGGGTTTAGGGTTTAGGGTTTGGTGTTATAGGTGTTAGAGTTTAGGGTTTAGGGTTTAGGGTTTAAGGATTTAGGGAGGTTTTATGTTTAGGGTTTAGGGTTTAGTTAGGGTTTTAGGGTTTAGGTTTTAGATTTTTAATGTTTAGGGTTTAGGGTTAAAGTTATTTTTTATTTTTTTATTTTTATTTAATTTTCTATTTTTTTAAATTAAGTAAACACACAAGTTTAGATTTATTTAGTTTATTTTTAATAAATTATAGTTATTTTATTTTGTTTTTTTATTATTTAAGTTTATTTTTATTTTCATTTAGTTTAGTTTATTTATTTTACATTTATTTATTTTAGTTTAGGATTTCTAGTTTAGTTTATTTTTTAGGTTTAGGTTTAGGTTTAGGTTTGTTTTTTTTGTTTAGTTTTATTTTTATTTTATTTTTAGGTTTAGTGTTTCTTCTTTATTTTTAGTTTTAGGTTTAGGTTTTTATTTTATTTTTTTTAGGTTTAGGTTCTAGGTTTTTATTTTAGGTTTATTTTAGATTTTATTTTTTAGTTTAGGTTTAGGTTTAATTTAGTTTATTTTATTTTATTTAGTTCAGGTTTAGGTTTTGGTTTACTTTATTTTAGGTTTAGTTTTAGGTTTTATTTATTTTAGTTTATTTTATTTTATCTTACATTTACGTTTATTTTATTTTCTTTATATTTTTTATTATAGGTTTTGGGTTTTTTTAGTTTAGGGTTTAAGTTTTATTTTTTAGTTATTTTTAGGTTTATTTTTTAGGTTTAGGTTTTCATTCATTTTTAATTTTATTTTATTTTAGGTTTATTTTATTTTTATTTTATATTATATTTTTTATTTTATTTAGGTTTTTTATTTTTAAGTTTATTTTGTTTTTTAGTTTTGTTTAGGTTATTATTTATTTTATGTTAGTTTTTATTTTATTTTATTTTGAGGTTTTGGGTTAAGTTTACGTTTAAGTTTATATTTTATTTTTTTTTTTTATTTAGGTCATGTACTTATTTTATTTTTGGTTTATTAAGTATAGTTTAGGTTTTAGATTTGGGAGGGTTGGCCTTGGTGTGGTTTAGGGTGATTAGCTTAAGATTTAGGGTTAGATTAGGATCAGGGCTTTAGGGCTTTAGTTTATTGATTTTAAGGATCAGTGTTAGGATTTAGGTTAGTTTAGGGTGGAGGTTTAGGGAGTTTAGGGTTTAGGGTTTTAGGCAAGGGTCAATTTATTTAGGTTTAGTTTAGAATTTAGGGTTTAGTGCAGGTTAACAGGGTTTAGTTTAGGATTTAGGTTTAGTGGCAAAATGTAGAGGGAGTTAGTTTAGGGTGGTTTATGATTTAGTTTAGGGTTTAGGTTTAGATTTAGTATTTAGGAGCCCAGGGTTTAGGTATTTTTTAAAAAAGTAAGGTTTAAGTTTATTTGGTTTATTTTATATAATTTTATTTAGTTTAGTTTATTTATTTTATGTTTATTTATTTTAGTTGTGTTTTGTATTTTAGTTTATTTAGGTTTACGTTAATTTTTTAGTTTAGTTTATTTTTAATTTCTTTTAGGTTTATTTTTTTTTATTTTAGGTTTAGGTTTATTTATCTTTTATTCTTTAGGTTTAGATTTTAGGTTTTATTTTGATTTATTTTAGGTTTAATTTTTTTAGTTAGGGTTTAGTTTATTATTAATTTATTTTATTTTATTTAGTTTAGGTTTAGGTTTAGGTTTTCTTTATTTTAGGTTTAGTTTTAGGCTTTATTTATTTTAGTTTATTTTATTTTAGCTTAGGTTTAGGTTTATTTTATTTTCTTTATATTCTTTTAATATAGGTTTTGTGTTTTTTTTTTTAGTTTAGGGTTTGGGTTTCATTTTTTATTTATTTCTAGGTTTCATTTTTAGGTTTATTTTTTAGGTTTTATTTTTTATTTATTTTATTTTAGGTTTATTTTATTTTTATTTTATGTTTCATTTTTATTTTATTTAGGTTTTTTATTCTTAAGTTTATTTTGTTTTTTAGTTTAATTTAGGTTTTTATTTATTTTATGTTAGTTTTTATTTTATTCTATTTGGAGGTTTCGGGTCGGGTTTTAGTTTAGGTTTTTATTTTATTTATTTTTTATTTATGTTTATGTTTGTTTACTTATTTTATTTTTAGGTTTTATTAAGTATAGGTTTAGGTTTTAAGGATTTAGTGGGTGGTTTGACTTGTTTAAGGTTTAAGAAGGGGTTTGGTAGTGGGTTTAGTGGCTTGGCCTGTGTTAAATTAGGGTTTAGGGTTTAGTCTTTAGGGTTTAGGATTTTTAAGGTTTAGGGTTTAGGATTTAAGGTTAGTTTAAGGTTTAAGGTTTAGGATTTTAGGGTTTTGGTTTTAGGGTTTAGGGTTTAAGGTTAGGGTTAGGGTTTAAATTTATTATGTAGGGTTTAGGGTTTAGAATTTAGGGTTTAGGGTTTAGGGTTAGCTTAGGGTTTAGGGTTTAGGGTTAGCTTAGGGGTTAGGGTTTAGGATTTAAGGTTTAGTGGTAAGGGTTGTATGTGTAGGGTTTAGGGTTAGTTTTAGGATTTAAGGTTTATGATTTAGTGTTTAGGGTTTTTTTTTTTTTTTGGTAAACCCCATGTTGGGCTATTTTATTGCCACAAAAGAGGGTTACAAGGTCCTTAAAGGGGATAAACTCCAAAACTACTGCTCAAAGAGCTACAATCACTAGGGAGTAAATCTCTATCTAAGTACATCCAAAAGCAAAAGAAGACATTAAAGCAATCAAAAGATACAAGTTGATTAACATAAGCCAAAGGAAGATTAGGCCAATCTCAAGGACGGAGAATGCATGACAATATGGAGCAAACCGCAAGAGGACAAGAGAGAATCACCGCAAAATTGTAATAAGAAAGAGATTAGAATTATAATAGATAAAAAAGATAGATGAAAACAACATAACTGAGAATGATAGGAATTGTGGATAGAGAAGGCTCGTGCTTAGTCACACCAAGTTGGGGATGCAAATGTGAGCATCCAAACTTATCAGCCAGATCAAACCATAGCTAACAGAAAAGTTCAGGAGCTTTGTGAGCTTTAGTACGCAAAACCTAAACAAAATCATATCTAATATAGAGAGGAAATTGCAAAGAACTAAGGATAAGGTCCCATTCAAGAAAAGTATCATCAATATAGTCACCCGACATGAGAATACATAAACATATGAGAATGAGCCATCTTCGCCAAAACCTCATGAAAAGTCATATCCAAGAAAAGAAAAAAGCGATATAATCCTCCATAAGAAAATAGAGAGGCAACTTGTTGAAACTCGCTAATCAAGTCAATGAGCCTATACTAACACCATCCCAAACATATGATATATATATATGTGTCTTTCGTGCCGTGAAACAACCACCTTATTAATATCCATATTGGGAAAAAAATTATAAAGGAAGGCAAAGATAGCCAACACAGAAATAGACCGCAACCTACCAAAAATAGCACCAAGAAAGTCGAAGCTAGAAAAGAACATTCCAAAAAAAAATTGGATAATCTAGATCAACAAACAACCAAGAGAGCAAGACAGCAAAAGGCGGCAATTGTCCATAGTACCACCCATTCAGAATAAAGGTATCATGATCGCACAAACCTAACCAAACCGAGATGGGAATAGAGACAACAGCAGATAATGTAGATCACAACAATCAGGAGATGAACAATGCATATAAACAAAGACGGCATTCAAAAGCCAACCCCAACACAAAATAATGCAACATTGGAACCCACCGTAAGAAAATTAAAAAAGTGGATTCAAATGAGTATCAACATTAGAATCAAAAAAGTAAGACAGATAACCAAGGCAAAACTAGCGATACAAGCTAAGACATCAACATCCAAGACAGAAGGGACAAAGAAGTTGGCCATAAAACCTCTCAATCAAAGTAGACATTGCAAGTTAATAACCAAATAGATAGAGTATAAAAATAGGTATCCGAAGGCAAAGAACAGACAAGTAATCACCAAAACCATCGAATCAAACAAACAACTTGTCAACATAGACCTCAAGTCCTACAACCAACAAAGATGGAGCCAACATAGAGTCTTGAAAACCAAGATAGCAAATATCCAAGACAAGAAACAAACAACAAAACCAAATAGCTTGCTATAAAGCCACCATATCCAGATAAACATTGTAATAGATACAAGTTTAATTGAAAGAAGATGGAGAAAATAGGATAAAGTAGACCAATGAATTCGATGATATGCATACAATAAAATAAGGGGTTCAAAGAAAAATCCACCAAGCAATCAACAACTTCAATAGAGACTCTGTAACAAAATAAAACCAAAACCCCAAAGACAAAGATGTAGAGTATTAATCCAGTCACCAACAACCAAGGCAAGACACCAACAAGATGGCCAAGAGTCCACCCAAAAGCATATGTAAAGATCCAAATAATCGATGGATAATCTGGGATCCGCACAAAGTTAATAACCAAGTGGGATAAAATAAGGTGAGGCTTGCCCAATTGTTAACAAGAAAACAATCAAAAAGCAAAAAATAGGGAACAGATAATAGCCACAAAGACCATTAGCTAGACAAAGGACCTTAAAATCCAAAAGCCAACAATGGTAGCAAAAGGGTTCAAAGGATAATAAACAGAAAAAACCTTCTAGATAAAGTTGATCAGGCTAGCAGTTAAACCCATAACCACAGTAAAGGATAACAGAGAATCCATTAAAGAAATCCAAACCTGCAAGGAAATAATAAAATTGAATAGGAAATTACAAAATTTTGCTTGGCAGGTTGGGAATAAGAGGTTGTCAAAGACAATCAGCAAGACAACACCAAAATCACCCTCAACTGTGATAAACAACCCCAAGCAGTTTTGGTAGATATAAGATAGATCTAGACCATCCAACAACCAAGAAAGAAAATAAATAAAGAAGTTGGCTATAAAACCAACCATTCAAATTATACAATGCATAAGTAAATTCCAAGAAAGTTAATGAAGTGGTCTGGCCAAGACTAGCTGAACCATGAAGTAAAAAATAGAGTGAAAATAACATCATCCCAACAAAGACAAACATTATATAGTGATGATCAAACAACTGTAGGACAAAGAATAGCCAGAAATCCAATAGCCATAGATAAAAATAAGATTAGCCTGCAGGACAGTGAATCTAGAAATCCAACAGTCATTGCTTAAAACAACACTTCCATGATTGCAACCATAGGGTAATCCAATAAAAAGTAGTGGGGAAACAGAGCCATAATAGGAGTTCAAAAGAGTCTCATTAATGTGATCCTTTAGGACAAAGAAGAGCAGGTTAGCAGCAGAACTATCATCCTCAAAGAAATCATACTGAGTTGAAGTTATAAAACAATTCCAAACCTGCAAAGAACCAATAATAATAACAAGGGTATTGCAGATTCTTTCCTTACATGTATGCAAGCTGGGGTTAGTAATGTCATTCAGCAAATACATTTAACCAACTCTAATTGTATCCTGGTGGACAAAACGACCAAAAGTCCAATAGCTAATTAAGCCATCAACATAGATATGCATAGAGGATAAACCATTAAAGAGCAGAACAAAAAGAAATAGACCAAGAGCTAGACCCACAAAGATCGAATATTGGAAATTAGGAAATAATTCCTAATCTACAAAGAAAGAGTTATAATTAGGATGTTGCATCTATTATTTTTATAGGTTGTGAAGGTATGGTTATGGAGCATAGGACAGGTAGAAACAGCAAACCCCAAACAAGGTTAGGATAATTAAACCAACAACAGATGCCACTAAGCTCAGCAAAGGACCAGCAAGAAATAATATAATGATGCATCAGTAAATTCCAAAGGGACAACAACACATTAATAGTAAAAATAGTAGATTCATTAAGATCCTAATAAAGGCTAGAACAATTATACCAACAGCACATGTCACAGTCGAGTACAAGTAAAACAAGGATATCATGTTGATCAAGATGACCACAAAAGTAAAAAAGTAACAGAAAAAAATGATCATGTAAAAAAGAGGTATTGAAACAGTGAAACAAATGGATTAGATTAATTTCTGATTTTCCAAATTAACGTTACCAAATGTTTAGAATGGTTAGTTGATGAGAATTTTATACCATCCAATCTAGCACCCAGATTGGCTAGATAATCAGCACATGCATTACCCTCCTGCCATACATGAGTGATTTTAAAGTAGAGTTGGGCAAGGAGAGCTCTAGTTTGCTTAAGAAGGTAGTATAATTTAGTATTGCCCTTATTCGTGGAAGTCAAAAGATCAATCAACAGAAGGGCATCCACCTCAATCCAAATATTGAGCTAACCTTTTTGAAGGAAAATTTTAAGGGCTTTGTACACCGCCATGAGTTCAAAGATGGAACAAAGCAATAAAAAGCACATAGACTTTTCCATTAAGATTTCTAAAATTCCACCACGCCTAAACCTTTATGAGAGAGACAGTTTAACTTTAATAGTTAGCATGAGGTTTAACCCAATAAACAATCTTATCATCTTTACAGATGTGGTGATCTCAAGTTTAAAACCCAATTTATTGGCCACAAATTTGCAACCTTTGAAATGTTTGTATTTAATTAAATTGGCATTAAAAAGTCAATGGATTTTAGTTCTAGCAATTATCCTCATGTAATTGGGATCTCACAATATTTTGCATCATTTTGTCCATCCATATGAACCAAATAAGAGTGATAGCTAGCTATGACTTTAATATTGTTTTAATAGTGTTGTCAAAATAAACTTCAAGAAGTTGATATAAACTTAAAGAGACATTGAAAATGACAATGTTAAAAAGGTCATCATACCAAATCCAAAGTTTAGAAGCAATGGCCCCATTAACGAAAATATGATTCATATTCTCAATGTGAAAATAGCATTGACATTTTGAAGGTAATTGAAAACCTTTACCCACAACAAGGAGTCCACAGTGGTCAAGTTTTCAAAATATGCCAAGTAAGAACATAATAGGAGGTAGGGATATTATTGTTCCAAAGTTTAGAAAACACATAAGAAAAATCATGAGTTTCTTTAATGTGAATCCAAACATTTTTAAAGTTGAAATCACCATTATGTGAAAGCTTACAAAGGATCTGGTCTTGATTGGTAGGAATGATAGGAATAGTAGTAAGCTTATTTAAAAGAGAGGGAGGAATATGATCAGTAAGCTTACTATTGTTCCACATATTATTCTGCTAGAAAGAGTTCACTTTAATAGCAATAGTATAATGGATAGAAAGTAAATCGTCAATGGACCAACCTCCAGTCCAGTTGTCTTGCCAAAAGAAAGAGGAGCCAGAGTTAATCCCGCAGGAAATTAAAGATTCGACATCCCATTTGACGTAACAAAGTCTTTTCCAAATAGAGAGTCTCCGCTTTATAGGGGCAAATGAGAGGATGCTTACCCTCGACAAGATCCATGAAATTAGCTATACTATTGTTTTTTCTAAAATTCCTCCAAAGTTTATAAGAAAAGCAATGATAGTTTCCTTGATTGGTTTACATCCAAGACCACCTTCAAAAAAAGTGCCACTGTTTTATACCAAGAGGTCCAAAGGCATTTTTTTACGTAAATTATTAGAACCCTAAAAAATTTGTTAATAAGTCGCTCACTCAATAATAGATTTGCACAATGGTTTGAATGAGATACAAAGGCATGGAGTTAAGGGTGCTCTTAATCAAAGTGAGCCTACCACCACCAAATGAAAGTGAAATTCCCAAACAAAAATTTTATTGAGATTTTCTGATAAGATCATTAAAAGATGAGATCTTTTCCGACCTTAAAAGTGAGCCCCGAGATAATTAATAGAAGGAAGTTGATGTTGCTAAAAATTAGTAATTCTCAAGATTTGGTTGGTCCCATTGATAGGGATTTTAGGAAGGAATGAAACAACATTTTCCATCATTGAGAAAGAGACCACTTTCTTTGCCAAATTCATTTAAAAGGTTCTTAATAGTTTTAATGTAATAGAGGCATTGCAAAAGATTATAAAATCATCAAGAAAACTAAGATGAGAAATAGGATACTACCATGAGTTTTAAAAAACATGTTAAGATTTTATTGAAAAGATCATTCAAAAGAAAGATATTCAATAATAATAATAGGTGATAAGGGGTCTCCTTGTCTCAAGCCATGCCTTGAAGTAAAGAAACCGAGGGACTCACCAATCATGATAATAGAGAACCAAACATTGGTAATACAGTTTTTGATGAGGCGGATGAAATTATCAGAAAACCCAAACAAATGTAAGATTTGAAAGAGGAAATCCTACAAGAGGTTATCAAAGGCTTTAGAGATATTCAGTTTAAGGAGGATGTTGCCTCCTCTAGTAGGAACATCAATGTCATGAACCGCCTTGGGCAAGAAGGATATTGTCGATATAGCTCTATTTTTAACGGCCGCTTTGTTAGGAGAATTAATTTTAGGAGCAAGAACTTATCCTATTATTAATTAGTAATGAGTTTTGAAAGAAGGTGCAAAGGTCGATAGTCTAAAATCTCCCAAGAATCGGATTATTAGTTTGGGAATGAGGATAATGGAAGTGCTAGAAAAGTATCAGGTAAAGGGCTTTCATCAAAGAAATCAACAATAGATCAATCAACAAGGTCGACTTAATAAAAGGCCAACAATTCAAAGAAATGGGTCGTAGCCATCGTGCCAATCAGAGTCGTCTGTTCATGCTATTGAGAGTACATCGATCTCAGCCCCAGGATGCAAAGTGAGTAAATGTTTCATCATTATTAATCATAAAGAGGTCATGTGTGTGAGAGGGTTTCAACAGAGGGTTGATGTTTAATTTTGAAAATGTTGTATGACGTAATCTTTAATTTCATTCTTATCGCTGATTCAAAGAATATTTTTGATTTTTTTGAATAAAGTTTAAGGCTTTCCATTTGTTGAAAGAGCATGAAATACCTTTGTATTTGCCACCATCAACAATATGTTTCTTACCCTTTTGACGCCGAGGTTTCTTCCATATTCGATAATTTATCAAGTTATCTTTAGTGTTCAACTCATCAAGCTTACTAGATCACAAGACAACATCTTCAAGTAAACTAATTGTTCCATAATTTTGTGATTGGCAAAAAGATTTTTAAAATGATGCTTGTTCCACCAAATTAGGTTTTGTTTAAGTCATTTGAGCTTAAGCAAAAAATTGAATCATGCCTTTAAATGTAATTGTCCCGTGAATAAGGGCCATCCAATTAATGGAAACAACATTAATGAAATCACATGTCCCACATATTTTGGAATCTAAAAGGAAGGGAGGAAAGATTATCGAAGAGGTTTTGATAGAGATCAAAAGAGGAGCATGGTCCGATAAAGTTCTGCTCAAATGCTCAATAGAAGTGAGGGGCCATTGATTGATCCAAAAAGAATTAAAGAGGGTCCTATCAAGCTGCTGTCAAAGTATAGAGTTATGCCACGTATAGTCAGAGCCAAAAAAACCAATATCAATCAGGTTGCAATTGAGGATCATATTAGAGAAATCTTCCATGGAATGGATGTTAGAGAGCAGCCTCCCTCCTTCAAGAAGATTGAAATCACCCCAACCAAACTGTGGTTTGTTAATCGAGGAGGCAAAGGTTCTTAAGTGATCCCAAAGGATGTTCCTACCAGCTCTATTACAAGAAGCATAGATAAATGAACCAAGAGAAGAAAACTCACCCAATGAGATTTGAACATTAACCAATTGTTCGAGATCATCAAGGATAGAAATGTTGATTAAATTATTCCAAAAACACCAAATTTTATTACTAATATTCTAAAAGAAATTTTGAAAGCCAAGCATTCTAGCAAGATCTTAGAAGAGGAATGGCTCAATAACAATAAGTAAAGTTATGTTATGAGTGCACAAAGGCTCCTAACATGATTAAAGGGAGAGTCCCAATACCCAAACATTCCAAATAAAAAAAATTGATCATAATAAGGTGGAAAGAAATGAAAAGAGTTAACTAAAAAATTGAGAAGAAAAAAAGAGAGCATGAAGCAATTATTTGTAGGAAGTTAGAGAAGTGGTTCTAGTGGAGCTATTAGTGAACATTCTAGCTTGGGATTTTTTTAATAATAGTTGAGAAGGCTTATCTATGTCCAATGTATCTCCTAGTGGGAGTGGTTGGTGATATTTAGAATGGCGATTCTATCAAAGCATTCCTAATGGTGATTTCTCCTTCTTCGTTATCAGAGTTAGTTTGAGAAATTGGATTAGCATGTATATCACTCTAAAGGGTAACAGAAAGAGAGGTGGTGATGCCATTAATAGCACAAATTTCATTCTCATTTCCATGATGATTATTCAGATTTTGGTCCGTCACCAAAGTATCAACATTTTTCAGAATAATTCTAGAATTAGTTTTGAGATTTTGATCCAACTTGAGATTTCCATTCAAATCACCATGATGATTCATATGAGTCAAGGGATTGTCTTGTGAGGGCAAATTATTATAAGGAGAGTTAAAGTTATCACTAGTTTCCTCAAAACTTCAATATCATTATTTTTACCAAGCTTTAGATTGATCTCCAACAAATCGTATAGATAAAGGAAGGGGTAGGAGGGTGAGTTCCATTTTGAGTAGCTTTAGGCACATAAGAGAACTTATTGGGTTTGAGTGGCTAAACACTAAATCTAATAAGTTCATCCTTTGAAATGTTTTCTAAGTCACAATCGACGATATAGATAAAAAAATGAGCACACATATAAAATCAGACAGATAGAATCATCTCTATCTTGTGAAGACACCATAAGCAACATATCGATTAACGTCATTAGAAACCCTAGATAGAAACCACCCCGACAGGAGTAATAGATTCACCATCGATCCTCGATTCTCTCCTCCACCACCACCGGTTGTAACCTTCTGAGATCTTCGCCTCAAACCACCACCGCCTCCACCACCACCTCAATATCAAATAACACCTCTAGATCCCCCACCACCACTACGATAATTTTTTCCTCCACCATTAGATCTAGACTGAGCCTAGTTGAAGAAGATGTTCATGCCATTAAGGTTTTACCCATTCTTAAGGTTTAGGTTTAGGTTTAGAGTTTTTTAATTTTAGGGTTTAGGTTTACTTTTTTAATTTATTTAATTACTTTATGTTTAGGGTTAGGGTTTGTTGTTTAAGGTTTAGGGTTTAGGGTTTAGAGTTTAGGTTTGAGGGTTTTTTTAGGGTGGTTTAGTGGTTTTTAGAATTTTTAGGGTTTGGGTAGGTTTAGTGTTAGTTTGGTGGATTTGGTTTATTATTATTTTTCTTTTTTATAAATAAAATATAAACCCAAGTATTTAGGTTTATTTATATTTTTTATTTATTTTAGTTTATTTTATTTTTCATTTTTATTTAAATTTTATTTTTTAATTTTATTTAATTAGTTTATTTATTTTGGTTTATTTATTTTAGTTTTTATTTTAGTTTATTTTTGTTTAGGTTACAGTTTAGTTTATTTTTAGTTGAGTTTTATTTTATTTTATTTTTCAAATTTAGGTTTTATTTTTTATTTTAGGTTAGGTTTAGGTTTTTATTTTCTTTTTTAAGGTTTAGGTTTTATGTTTTATTTTAGGTTTATTAATAGATTTTATTTTTTTTAGTTTAGGTTTATTTTGAGTTTATTTTATTTTACATTAGGTTTAGGTTTTAGTTTAGATTTTATTTTATTCAGTTTAGTTTATTTTAGTTTTGGATGGAGGTTTTTTTTTCTTTATTTTTTATTTTAGATTTAGGTTTTTTATTAGTTTAGTTTTAGGGTTTAATTTTATTTTATTTTAATTTTAGGTTTATTTTAAGCATAGATTTTATTAGTTTTTATTTTATTTTATTTTAGGTTTATTTTATTTTTATTTTATGTTTAGCTTTTATTTTATTTAGGTTAGTTTTATTATTTTTAGTTTAGTTTAGGTTTTTATTTTTATTTTAGTTTATTTTGATTAGTTTATTTTATTTTATTTTTAGGTTTAGGTTTATATTTTATTTTATTTTTTTTATTTCATTTAGGTTTAGGTTATTTTATATATTTTAGTTTTAGTTTAGTTTAGGTTTTGTGTTGTGATTTAGTTTAGGGTTTAGTTTAAGGGTAGGTTTGTGGTTTAGGTTTAGGGTTTAGTGTAGGGGTTTAGGGTTTACTATTTAGGCTTTATGGATTTAAGGTTTTTCTTAAAAAAAATATGTAAATTGGCAGGTTAAGGTTTATTTAGTTTATTTTACCTTTTATTTTTATTTATGTTTATTTTTTTTTATTTTGTTGATTTTATTTATTTCAGGTTTATTTATTTTAGTTTTGTTTTCTTATTTTAGTTTATTTTTAAGGTTTAGGTTTAGGTTTTGGTTATTTTTAGATGAGTTTTATTTTATTTTATATTTTGGTTTGTTATTTTTATTTTAGTTTTAGGCTTTTATTTTATTCTTGTTAGGTTTTAGGTTTATATTTTATATTTTATTTTTAGTTTAATGATTTTATTTTAGTTTATTTTATTTTATTTAGTCTCCAGTTTAAGTCATGTTTAGTTTATTTAGTGGGTTTTTTATTTTAGGTTTTTATTTTGATTTATTTTTTATTTTATTTACCTTTATTTGTTTTTATTTTATTTTATTTTAGGTTTATTTTATTTTATTTTAGGTTTATTTTTATTTTATTTAGGTTTTTTATCTTTTAATTTAACTTAGGTTTTTATTTATTTTATTTTAGTTTAGTTTTTATTTTTTATTTTATTTCTTTAGTTTAGGTTTAGCTTTAGTCTGTGTTTTTTATGTTTTTTTATTATATTTTTGTTTAGTTTATATTTATTTATTTTATTTTATTTTATTTAGTTTTTTAGGTTTTTTTAGCATTTTAGTGGTTGTATAGTTTTGGGGGTCAGTTGGGTGGTTTAGTGTTTTAAGGATTTAGATTTAGGGGTTTAGTGTTTAGGTTTTATGTTTTAGGTTTAGGGTTTATGATTTATGGTTTAGGTTTTATGCATAGTGTTAGAGTATAAGGTTTAGCATTGAAGTTTTTTTTGTTATTTTTATTTTTTTATTTTTAGGGTTGAGGGTTTATGGTTTAGCGTTTAGGTTTTAGGTTTAGGGTTTAAGTTTTAGTTTAGGCTTTAGGGTTTTTAGTTTTTTTTAATAGAGAACAAATTCAAATTCAACATTTCTTCTTTTCAATTTTAACACACCAAGTTCTCTAAGACAAAAGCGACGACATAGATAAAAAATGAGCACGCATAGAGAAAATCAAAATTCCTAGATAAGTAGAATCATCTTTACTGTAAAGAAACAGTTCCATAGTAGTATATCGGATGCCCATTCTTTAGTTTCTTCAATTCCTATCAGAACCACCACAGCCACTCGAGTAGTGGGATCCACCATCATATCCCCAATCTCGCCCTTCTCCACCACCACGGCTGTAACCTCCGACACTCCTCCTGCCTCTATAACAACCATTTCTCTGACCACCACCTCCATATCCATGAGCACCTCTAGATCCCCCACCACCACCCATAATCTTAACCTCCACCCATATCTACAGCTGGGCTAGTTGTGATGTTCCCTGGCGGTTTTGCCCATTCTTAAGTTTAGTTTAGGTTGTTTAGGTTTTAGGGTTTAGGTTTATTTTATTAAGTTTATTAGTTTTTAGGTTTAGGGTTTGGGGTTTACAGCTTGAGGTTTAGGTTTAGGGTTTAAGATTGGGGATTTATGGTTTGCTTTGGTTTGGGTTTAGGGGATTAGGGGTTTAGGGTTTTAGGGTTTTTTTAGGGTGTAGGATTTAGAGTTTAGGGTTTAGGGTTGTAGGTTTAGGATTTAGGGTTTAAGGTTTTTTTAGGGAACCCCATATAGGGGAATTTTATTGTCACAAAAAAGGTTACAAGGTCCTTAAGAGGGGATAAACTCAAGAACTACTGCTCAAAGATCTACCAATATCCTAGAGAGTAAACTCCTGCCTGGCACAAAAATAAAGCAAAAGGGAAAGAAAGCAATATATATAAATTGATAAAAAATAAAAGCCTTTGGAATCTTCATCTTCATGATAAGAGAAGCCTATGCTTCCATTGGAGAAGAAGCCAACATTAGAATATCACAGAGTCTGCAAACATCTAAAAGAAAGAGTTAGCACAATTAAAGTGATACAAATCAAAGTAAAAGTAAAAGTAGAATAGTATGAGAGAATTATAGAAGAGTGTGAGAACTAAGCTTAGTCAATTAATAAAATTAAAACCACAAACATGAGCATCCAAACTTCAAATGAAGGGTTTCACAAGTGTTACCACCACCAAATGATGAAGGATTTAGGAGGGCGTTTAGGTTTTATTTAGGTTTAGGGTTTAAGGTTTGCTGGTTTATGAAGTTTTTTCTTTAATAAAGTAAACCAATATCTTTAGGTTTATTTTTGGTATATTTAGTTTATTTTTTTTATTTATTTTAGTTTACTTTATTTTTTCTTTATTTATTTATTTTTTTTATCTTTATTTAGTTTAGTTTATTTATTTTAGGTTTATTTTATTTAAGTTCATTTTTAAGGATTAGGTTTAGGTATCGGTTTATTATTTAGTCAAGTTTTTATTTTATTTTATATTTTAGGTTTAGGTTTTCTTTCTTATTTTTATGTTTATGTTTAGGTTTTTATTTTATTTTCTGTTTAGGTTTTACATTTTATTTTAGGTTTGTGTTTTATTTTTTTTAGTTTAGTTTAGTTAATTTTAGTTTATTTTATTTTATTTAGTTTAGGTTTAGGTTTAGATTTAGTTTATTTTAGGTTTAGGTTTAGGTTTTATTTATTTTAGTTTAGTTTATTTTAGTTTAATTTTAGGTTTATTTTATTTTATTTAATTTATTTTTATTTTTTGTTTAGGTTCTTTTTTAGTTTAGAGTTTAGGTTTTATTTTATATTTATTTTTAGGTTTTACTTTTAAGTTTAGGTTTTTATTTAGTTTTTTTTATTTTTTATTTTAGGTTTATTTATTTTTATTTTAAGTTTAGTTTTTATTTTATTTAGGTTTTTTATTCTGAGGTTTATCTTATTTTTTAGTTTAGTTTATGTTTTAATTTATTTGTTTTCATTTCTTTAGTTTAGGAGGTTTTTATTTTACTTTTTTTTTATTTTATTTAGGTTCAGGTTTCTTTATTTATTTTATATGTTTATGTTTATTTTAGGTTTTTAAGGTTTATGATGATTTAGTGGTTTGTAGTTTCAGGGCTCAAGGTAGTGGCTCAGGTTTAGGCTCAGTGTGGTTTCAGTGTCTCATTTGAGGCTTTAGGTTTGTTTATGTTTAGTGGCTCATGCTCATGTTTATCCTGAGTTTGGGTCATTCTGGGTAGGTTGTATCAGTAGTGAGAGTTTTATTTTGTGGCCTAGGGTTTAGTTTATTATTTGTAGGTAGTGCCCAGTTTAGGGTCTAGGATTTCCAGTGGTTTAGGGTTTATGGGTTTATAGTGGTTAAGGATTTAGTGGTTTATGGGATTTAGTTTTATAAATTAAGCAAACCCAGAGGTTTTATGATTTAATTTCATTTTATTTATTTAATATAATTTTATTTTATTTATTTTATTTTATTTATTTAATTTATTTATTTTAGTTTTATTTATTTTTGCTTTGGTATTCTATTTTAGTTTCTTTTTTAGGTTTAGGTTTAGGTTTATGTTTATTTTTTAGTTTAGGTTTATTTTTATTTTATTTTTTATGTTTAGGTTTTTTTTAGGTTATGTTTAGGTTTTTATTTTATTTTGTTTAGGTTTAGGTTTTAGGTTTTCATTTTAGGTTTGTTTTTAGGTTTTATTTTTTAGTTTAGGTGTAAGTTTATTTTTTATTTATTTTATTTATTTTATTTTTGGTTTAGGTTTATTTTATTTTGTTTATTTTAGTTTTAGGTTTTTTTTAATTTAGGGAAATGAGGCTCAAGCATGTTAGGGCAACCAAAATTTGTGAGCTTAAACCTTAAAGAAGGGTGACAATCACAAAAAAAGGGCTTCCAACCAATATAAGAGAAGAAAATCATCCTAGCCATCATTATAACAAACCTTACAGGTGTAATTCACCAAGCAAAGAATGCTAACAAGAACAAGGATCATCAAAAGGGAAAATAAGAAACAACTACCAAACAACCAACCAACAGAGGATAAACCAACATAACACCAACCACTAGAATAGAAGAGTTGAAGAGAAGCACCCCAACCCCAACCAAAAGCCAGGACCATAACCAAGTAAGAGACAGAAAAAACCACCAACCAAACAACCACCAATAGTAGAACAAAAAGAAGCCAACCTAAAGAAATGAAGGAAGAGGGAAAGCCAACAGTACAACAAGAAAAAAAAAGCCCAAAAAACCCAATAAGAGTAACCACAAAACCAACAAGGAAACATATATAACATAAAAGGAAGCAACAAACAACTAAAGAAAGGATGCCAACAAACCAAAAAGGAGTGAAACAAAAATAAAGGGATAGGAGAAGAAAAAACCCACAAGGGGAAGGAGGCAACAACAGTAGAATAGAATACCACCAGCAGAAGCACCCCAACAAAGAAAGTAAGAGAAGCCACCAATAAACAAGGAGAAAAAGAAACTAAGTAAATCTAACATAAGGCAAACCATCTTTATCTAAGTTAGAAAGGCCTCTTAATTGCTTAGGAATAATATCATTGATAAACAATGTAAAATCATAGAGGCTGCTCCTTAATCTAGCTAAAAAATCAGCATAAGGATTGCCTTCCCTCAAAATATGAGTCATTTTAAATGAAAGTTTAGAAATAATGACTTGTAAATTCATAATTAAATAGAAAAGCTCAGCATTACCCTTATGATTAGAATTGATCATAGCAACAACCATCTCAGCATCAGATTCTAACCAAATAGTAAGAAAAATTTTGTTCAAACAAAGCTTAAGAGCATGATAAACAACCATCAATTCATCCATAATAGTACAGAGAGAGTGGAAAAGCCAAGATAATATTCCCAAGATTATTTCAAAAAAATAACCATGACAAGCTTGCTAAGTTTAGAGCCATGATAATTTTTTAATACAACAATTAAAAGGCTTAATCCGAAATGATTTTATAAAGAGGTGAGTCACAAGAAGGAAACTTGATACCCAACTTAGAGGAAAAAACTTGCAACCCTCTATAATTTAGTACCACTAAGAAGAGCCTTTATGTAAATAAAAAAATCTTATCATTAGTCTTCGCAATAATCCTCTTATGATTCATAGGCACATTTACGATGCTTAACATCATCGTTAAGTTACAAAATAAAATCAAAGTAAAAGTCCACCATAATTTTGATATGCCTTTGATAGCTGATAAGTTCCATTAAAGAAAGCTAACCATTCAAAACAAATATAAATAACTCCTCATAACCCCAAACTTTAGGGCAATGGAAACCATTAATAAAAACATGACTAATATTCTCAATATGAAAACTTTAATAGAAAGAAGATAAAGCTTGCCCAAAAAACCCTTTAAAATCCTCCAAATAGAATCAAATAAGAGGTAATAATTTCCAAATTTTAAGAAAGATAGAGAAGAGGGTTTATTAACTCAAATATGTTGCCAAGTATCTTTAAGGGAAAAATCACCATTACTAGAAATGTTGTAAAGAACTTGATTCAAATAGTATCAATAATAATATTGGTGATATTATTAAAATGGATTCTAATCAAATCATTTAAGAGATACTGATTCCAATCACCTTTTAAAAAAAAGATTAACTTTTAAAGAAGAAGTTAAATAAGTATTAAACATAGAATCAATAGAAGAAACCACCATCTAGTTATCTTGCCAGAAAAAGGAAGAACCACTATTGATACACAAGAAAATGAGAGGTTCTACAAGCCATTTAACATCACAAAGGCATTTCTAAGTAATAGAATCACCATGTTTATAGTTACAAATTAAGGGATGCACCTTAATATTTGAAATTCATAAACTTAGCCCAAAGACTAACATTCTTCTAAAAATTCCACCATAGTTTATAGGTAAAACATTGGTGGAATTCATCAAGGACCAAAATATACATTTCAAATAAAATTAACATGCTTACCAAGAAGCCCAATGAAGCCTTTTGGTCAATGCCTAGAACTCAAAAACTTATAAAATTTTATTAAAAGTCATTCAACCTAATAAGGGAAGTGGAACAATATTAAGCAACAAAAAAACAAAGGAAGAGAGTAAAGAATACTTTTAATAATAATTAATCTACCACCAAAAGATAAAATAATGAAATTCATGGTAGAAACTTTATTTTGAATATTTTGGATAACCTCATCAAAGAGATGAGATCTTTAGGAAAACAATATAAGGAGAGCCTAAATATTTAATAGAAGACATTAAAGAGAAAAGTTATCCTTTATATTTTGATTCTATCAGAATATAAAAATTGAAGAGATAAACCAAGGTTTAGGTTTAAAGTTTTTTTTTAAATTAAGTAAACTAGTAGGTATATGTTTATTTAGTTGATTTATTTCTTTATATTTTTATTTAGTTTATTTTTTTATTTCATTTAGTTTCTTTATTTTATGTTTATTTTTAGTTTATGTTTTTTATTTTAGTTTATTTTAGTTTAGTTTAGGTTTAAGTTTTTTTACTTTAGTTTTATTTTATTTTGTTTATGGTTAAGTATTTTATTTTTAAGTTTAGATTATTTTGTCTTTTAGGTTTTTAGGTTTTTATTTTAAGTTTATTTTTGGTTTTATTTTTAGTTTAAGTTTAGGTTTATTTTAGTTTATTTTATTATTTTGGTTTTGGTTTAGGATTAGTTTATTTTAGGTTTATGTTTTAGTTTATTTATTTTAATTTATTTCTTAGTTTTAAGTTTATTTTATATTTTTTATGTTTTAATTTATTAGGTTTAGGTTTTATTTAGTATTTAATTTATTTTAAGTATTAATATATTTTAGTTTTATTTAATAGTTTATTCTTAGCATTTCTTTGTAGTTTTTATTTATTTTAATTTAGTTTTATATTTATTAGATTTATTTTAGTAGGTTTTATATTTTAGTGGTCATTTAATTTATTAATTTAGTAGTTAGAGATCTTTATATTTATTTAATTTAATATTATTTTGGTTGTGGTTATTAGAGAGAAAATAAGGGTTAGTTAGAGAGTTTATTAGTTTTAGGGAGGGAGTGTTAGGATGTCTCAGTTAGGAGTGCCTATATTGATTTGTTATAGATTATTTTAGGGAGTAGGGCTGTATATTAGGGTTTTATTTTGATTTAGGTAGAGTATAGTAGTTTAGGGTTTAGGGAAGATTAGTAGGGTCAGTTTAAAGAACCACAAAACAATTTAGTTTATTTATATTTATTTATTTTATTTATTTTTTTTATTTTATTTATTTTTATATTATAGTTTATTTTAAGTAGTTTATGTATTTTTAGTTTAGTTTTTATTTTAAGTTTATTTTTATTTTATTTTAGTTTTTATTTTATTTTTTTTGTTTAAGTTTTATTTTAGGTTTATTTTAATTAAGTTAGTTTATTTTAATTTTATTTTATAGTTTAAGTTTAGTTTTTTTTTTTAGTTTATTTTAGTTTAGGTTTATTTTTTATTTTAAGTTTATTATTTTATTTTTTTAGTTTAAGTTTAGGTTTATTTTTATTTTATTTTATTTTTTTTTTAGGATTAGTTTATTTTAGGTTTATGTTTAGTTTTATTTATTTTAATTTATTTCTTAGCTTTAGGTTTAAGTTTTATTTTATTTATTTTATGTTTTAATTTTAGGTTTATTTTTAGGTTTAGGTTTTATTTAGTATTTATTTTATTTATTTTAAGTTTATTAATTTATATTTTTCGTTTAGTTTTATTTAATTTAGTTTTTTATTCCAGTTTATTTTATTTTTTTGTTTTAGTTTAGGTTTTTATTTATTTTAATTTAGTTTTTATATTTTATTTTTTTTTAGGTTTAGGTTAGGTTTTAGTTTTTTTATTTTTATTTATTTTATGTTATTTTGCATTTTATTTATTTTATTAATTTTAGTTTAAGTTTAGGTTTTAGTTTAGATTTTATTTATTTTATTTTATTATTTATAAGGTTTAGGTCCTGGTTAGGCCCAGGATCTGGTTAGGGTTTAAGCCCAGGCTGTGGCTCAGGGTTTAGGCCTAGGCCCAGTGGCCTGAGAGGGCCCAGAAGTGCTGTGGGTTTAAGGTGGCCAGTGTAGGCTCATTGCTCAGATCTTTAGCCTAGGGTATGGTCAGCTTATGGCTCAGGTAAGGCCTGAGGGCATGGGCCTCAGTTAGGGTGGTTAGGTACACTCAGGTGTGAGGTCAGTGTCAGTTTTGTGGGTTAGTCAGGGTAGGTAAGATTTAGGGTTTTAGTTTTTTAAAGAACCAAGCAAACAACAGTTTTAGATTTAATATTTATTTATCTATTATATTTTATTTATTTTATTTTGTATTATTATATTTATTATTAGTTTATTTAAGTCTTAGTTTATATTTATTTTAGTTTAGTTTTTTTTTTTTAGTTTAAGTTTTATTTTATTTTAGGTTTATGTTTTAGGTTTTATTTTATTTTTTGTTTAAGTTTAAGTTTTTATTTTAGGTTTATTTTAATTTAGTTTTAGGTTTTATTTTTAATTTTTGTATTTTATTTAGTTTAGGTTTAAGTTTAGTTTATTTTTTGTTTACTATTTTATTTTAGGTTTATTTTATTTTTTTTATTTTAGTTTAGGTTTTTTTTTTAGTTTAGGGTTTTGGTTTATTTTTTTTATTTATTTTAGTTTTTATTTTGGTTTTATTTTTTTTTTATGTTTTTATTTAGTTTTATTTTATTTTATTTTAGGTTTATTTTATTTTTATTTTACATTTAGGTTTTATTTTAATTAGATCTTATTTTTTAGGTTTATTTATTTATTTAGTTTTATGTTGGTTTATTTTTAATTTATTTTAGTTTAGTTTTATTTTTTAATATTTTATTTTAGTTTTAGGTTTTTATTTAATCTAGTTTAGATTTAGATTTATTTATTTTAAGTCTTAGTTATGTTAGGAGTGGAGGTTTAGAGTTTAGAGTTTAGTGGAGTTTGGGTATGTGTGGTCAGGTTGTGTCAGGTAGGGTAGATTTAGGGTTTAGTTATTTTAAAAGATTAATTATTTTTTAGATTTTTATTTATTTATTTTAGTTTCTTTATTTTATGTTTATTTATCTAGTTATTTAATTTAACTTTAGTTTAGGTTTTATTTTAGGCTTATTATGTTTTATTTTTAGTTTAGGTTTATGTTTTAGTTTATTATTTTATTTAGTTTAGGGAGTAGTTTATTTTAGGTTTATTTTATTTTTATTTATTTGGTTTAGGTTTTGTATTTTAGGGTATGTTTATTTTATTTATTTTTTTAGGTAGGTTTTTAATTTTATCTTTATTTTATTTATTTTATTTACGCTAGGTTTATTTATTTTAATTTTATATTTCAGTATTTTAGGTTTTATTTTCTTTAGTTTAGTTTTATTTTTATTTATTTTATTTTAGGTTTTAGGCTCTTTTAGGCATAGGTTTAGTTTAGTTTATCTTTTATTTATTTTATTATTTATTTTACATGTTTTATTTTTTTTTATTTACTCAGTTTTAGCTAAGTTTTAAGATTATGTTTATCATGCAGGGTTGCTGTCATGGGTTTGTGGTTTAGGCCTAGGGTAGGGTGTAGTTATAGGGCTTGTGGCCAGGTTTAGGTCCTGGGTTTAGGTTTGGCAGTGGCTTAGTTTGTGTGGATTTGGGCCTAGGGTCAGGTTAGCATCAGGATTTAGGTTTATGATTTAGGGTTTGTGGGTCAGTCTTGTATGACGCTTAGATTTATGGTTTTATTTTTAACCTTTAATATTTAATTTTTTTTAAATTAAGTAAACCTGAGTTTATGTTTATTTAGTTTATTTTATTTTATTTATTTAATTTTTAGGTTTATTTTATTTTATTTAATTTTGTTTATTTATTTTAGGTTTATTTAATTTAGTTTAGGTTTTATTTTAATTTTATTTTATTTTAGATTTATTTTTTTTATTTTTTAGGTTTAGGTTTTATTATTTATTTTAGGTTTTAGTTTATTTGTATTTTATTTTTTTTTTTTAGGTTTAGTTTTGGTTTTATTTTTTATTTATTTAGATTTTTTATTTTTAGTTCAATTTAGGTTTATTTTAGTTTATTTTATCTTATTTAGTTTATGTTTAGGTTTAGTTTATTTTAGGATTATTAAAGTTTTATTTATTTTAGTTTATTTATTTTTTTTAGTTTTTTTATTTAAGTTTTATTCTTAAGTTTATGTTTTTATTTAGTTTTTTATTTTTATTTTATTTTAGGTTTTTTTATTTTATTGTAAGTTTATTTTATTTTATTTAGGTTTATAGGTTATCTCAGATCAGGTTTTATAATTATTAGTATTTTATATTTATCTTATTTTGTGCCCAGAGTTAGCTCTGATCTTTATCTTTATTATCCAGCTCAGGCCTTTATTACTCATTTATGTCAAGCCCAGTTTTATGTGGCCCAGTGGCCCAGGGATCAGGCATGCCAGCCTAGCCAGTTTAGTGAGTGCCTCAGTGCTCCAGTGCCTGCTCAGTC
Source organism: Cymbidium sinense (assembly GCA_021442155.1). Lineage (NCBI taxonomy): Eukaryota > Viridiplantae > Streptophyta > Magnoliopsida > Asparagales > Orchidaceae > Cymbidium > Cymbidium sinense. The sequence goes on along the minus strand of JAKCPB010000321.1, from coordinate 137,230 downwards.
TGGCGTCCAGCCTGGCTCCAGGCCTTGGCCTGTGTGGCCCAGGTCAGCCTCAGTGGCCCAGTGTCTCTGGGCCTGGGCCCAGGTCAGCCCAGGGCCCAGGTTCCCAGGCCTGGCCTGTGACTCAGGTCACCTTGGTTTAGTGGCTCAGGCCAGTGGGCTCATTTAGTTTAGTTTTTAGTATTTAGGGGTTTAGTTTAAGGTAGAGTCAGGTTGGGTTTAGGTTTAGGTTTAGGATTTGTGGTTTTAGTTTTTAGTGTGGTGTTTAGGTTTAGTCTGTGGTTCTATTTTAGGTTTAGGAGGTTTAGCTAGGGTGAGTTTAATGTTTTAAGATTTAAGGTTTAGTTATAGTTTAGTTTAGGTTTTAGGTTTAGGGTTTAGGATTTAGTGTTTAGGGTTTAGGGTTTATTTTAGAAATTAGGGAAATTTTTGGGACAAAGAAAAGGTACAAAGTGAGGGGAAATCTCTCTAATTCTCAAAGAGCTACAAAAAAGTCCTAAGGAGATAAGCCCCCTAGCCAATAGAATAGATAAAGAAAGGAAGATAATAAAAAAGAAATAGAGATCCAAAAAAAATAATCTTTGAAATCAGCAGCAAACTTCCTCTGCTCCTTATTAAACCAGCTCAATCCAGCAGCAAAAGTCTCCCAACTTGTACTAGAGATCTACAACAAGCTTGAAAAGGGATTAGTATAGATAATGAAATAGTTAATTAATCATAAAATATAAGAGCAGATAGAAGTAAAAAGATGAAGAAAAGGCTCAGGCTCAGTAATAGTCATCTTAAGGAGCATCACCATATGCAAGCATCCAAACTTCAAGTGAAGGGTTACAAATACATATAGCACTACTAGCCAAAAGGAGTGGTAAGCATCATGGCCATCATTGCCAGCATACCTCTTGTAGTACCTTATCCAATGACGATCATTGCACAAACCTGCATAAAACTTCAAACAATAGATGTAGCCATAAGAAATCTAGTAGTCAGATATATTAAACTCAGTAAAGCAGATAAGGAGGTAACCCATCAGGAAAGGCATAGACCATAGGGAGCACAACCAAAGCCACCACCAAGAATTTCTAACACAATTGCTAGGAGAAAACTTCACAATAAGGGAAATAGGACTAAGCAAAGACCAAACAAAGGCAAAAGGAGGACCATAATTGGTAAGGTCCTTCATTAAAAAAACATGCCAAGATCCATAAACAGTAATAATATCCAGATTAACTATAAGACTAACATCAAGGATGATAGGAAGCAAGGCAACCAACAAAATTGGAAAGGGTAGAGGTTCAACCACAATCCAAAAATGAAAATCCCAAAGTAGACTAGAAGAGAAGAAAGGAAAAGTAAACATTCAGATCCATACATAGACTTGACAAGATCAAAAAAATTATAACAAAGTAAATACTTTTAAACTCAACCATAGAGTAATCAATCCAAGCAACCAAAGAAGGCACCCACACTATGAGCCACCAAGATAGCCAAGGATTCAAATTATTAATCTTAGAACCATCAAGATGAAAGACAAAAAGAGTCATCCATTTAGAAATATTGAAAAAATCCTAAGAGAAAGCCAAAGATAACAGCCACCAATACCAATCCAAAGACATGAGAATCGAGTTAAAACAACTCGATACAACATCTAAAATTAGAAAAGGTAAAACCCCTGTATGGTCAGAAATAATCCAATAGCCAGAGATATCCGCAAACAAGAATCCCAATAGGGACAACATCAGCCAAATCCAAAAAACATCCAACCAGTAGTTAGCCACCTTCCAGTTTAGAATACCAATTAAAAATATAACATCGGTATTACAGGAGGCACAACAAATAATTAGACAATATAGCAAACCTGAAATAGCCAACCTTACGCTCTTCCAGAGCAGCACTAAAGAAAGGATAGACAATCGAAGGAAAATAGCTCTCCAAGCTATAACCAAAGAACAAAGAGCCCTTAAGGTCACATAACTCCTCTATGCAGAGCAAAACCACAACAACACTATCACAACAACCACCTTTCGATGAGCAAACCCCAACCAAGAGGGACACACCCCAAATAGCACCAGTAAAACCCTTAAGGATAGGAACAAGCAGGAAGGACGAGAACCAAGAGAGAAAAGACAACCAAAAACAACTGGAAAAACCATCCTACAGCAAAAAACAAGGAGACAGAACATCCAACCATAGCAAGAAGGTCACAAAAACAACATGAGCAACACCTAGAAAGGAAAAAAAATCCACAGCCATGCAACAATAGCAAAAAACCAACTGAATATATAGACAAAAAAAAGAAGGTTGTAGAGAGATCCAACCAAAAAAGAGAACCACACCAATCAGAAAACAAGTAGGACCAAACAACCTCCATCTATAGGAAACACCTCTACCAGGATGGAAGAGAAAGAAAACAAAAAATAAAAAATACAAAAAAATTCCAAAGAATGGAAGGATAGCCCCAACCCATCCAAAGAATGGGAAGAAACCAAATAGGAAAATAAAAGTAGGTTTAGGAGAAGAAATAAATAAAGACCAATCCAGCATAAGAGAAAACCAAAAATATTCAAAACCAAAAATAAGGGGAAAGCCAAATCCCCATAGGAGGAGAAAATATTAAAAGCTTATAACATAAGGCAAACCAATTTTATCTAGATTCACAAGAATCCTTAAAAGGAAAGGGATGTCATCATTAGAAAACATTTGCATAGAAGAAGACTTGGCTCCCAAATTGGCAAGAAAGTCAACACAAGAATTGGCTTCCCTATAAATATGTGAAATTTGAAAATCTAGGTTAACAAGAAGCCTCATAGTATGCTTAAGTAAATAAAACACTTTAGCATTACCATGAGCATCATAATTCATTAAATCTAGAAGGAGAGCATCAACTTCAAACTAGATCTTATGAAAACCTTGTCATAAAAAATAGAAATTCCATGGTGAAAACCTTTTAGCTCATCAAATAACACAGAACAAAGCTATAAAAGGGACAACGAAAGCAAAGATAACCCTGCCACTATGATCTCTCAAAATCCCACCACAGCCATAATAGCCATTTGAAACTCAGTCATCATTGTTAACCTTAATGAAGTGATAATTAGGTTTAATCTTGCATATAATTTTCTGGGTAGGAGAGACATTACAGGAGGGAAGGTTAATCCCAAAATTGAAGGCCATAGACTTGCACCCTTTAAAACTAGAGTAAGTAAGAAGATTAGCTTTGAAAAAAGACATAATTTTATATTAGGCTCTAGCAATAATATGATGATAGTTCATAGGAATATTACAATGCTTAGCATCATTTTTCTCCATCCAAATATACCAAAGAATAGTAGTAGCTAAAACAATTTTAACATCACCCTTAGAAGTTTGAGAGAAACAAGCTTCAAGAAGTTGCATAATAGAAAATGAACCATTAAAATGGAAAATATTAGAAATATTATCATAATAATTCCACACTTTAGTAAAAGCCATTCACAAAAAACATGATCCACGTTTCAATGTGATAGCAATAGTAGCATTTAGAGGAGAGATTTTTTTTTTTCAAAAGAGTAGCATCCACGGGATATAATGTAATGCCAAGTTAAAACCAAAAAAGTAGGGGCACAAATATTCTAGATTTTAGTAAAACCAAGTGATATTTAAATTTTGAAAAATCCTTAAGAAGAATTTTAAAGAGAATTTTTGGGTTCATTAGGGAAAGGACAAATTTTAGATTTTGTCAACTATCACATTAGGGACAAGGATATTTAATTGATCCACATCCTATATTGTGAGTAATTAAAATTAATCTTAAGCAACATAGTGTAATGAGTATTAAGCAAAGAATCAATAGAGCCTTGCCCCAGCCAATTGTCTTGCCAAAAGAAAGAGGAACCAAAATTGACACCCCAAGAAATTAGGTTCTCAGCATTCCATTTGATACTACAAAGTCTTCTCCACACGAGAATCCCTAAAAAGCACAAATGAGGGATGTTTTCCTGACAATATTTAGCATGCATAAACTTAGATCAAGTAACTATGGTTATTTCTTAAATTCCACCACATTGTAGGAAAATACTTAATAGAATCCTCTAATGTTTTGCAACCCAAGCCACCTTCATTATTAGGACCACAATAGTTGTGCCAACTAGCCCAATATAATCTTTTGGTAGAAGAGCTAGATCCCCAAAAAAATTTATTAAAAAGTCTATTGATCCTTTTAATAATAGAGCAGAACAATAGTAGATAATAGATATACAGGTGAGACCAAAGGGTACTTTTGATTAGATAAGTCTAGCACCAAAGGAAAGTAAATGAAACTCCTAAGAGGAGGTTTTCCTATTTATTTTTTGAATGACTTCATCAAATAAAGAAGATCATTTCATTCCTCTATATAAAGGAGTACTTAAATACTTGATAGGGAGAATTTGATGTGAAAACCCATAATATTCTTGATAACATTGATCTTAGGTGAGGAAATAGAAGAGCTAGTAAAAAAAAAAACTTTTATCAGGATTAATATTCAAGCCACTCTCCCTGCCAAAAAGAGTTAAGAAATTACACAACTTCTTAATATAATGAGTAGAGCCATTGCAAAATATAATGAAATCATCAGCAAAATTGAGGTGAGAAATGGCAAACCCACCACCGTAGTTCTCGTAGTACATGCTGTACTAAACATCTACTTAATACATCTACAAAGATATTCCACTGCAATAGAGAAAAGGGCAAGAGAGGGAGGGTCCCCTTACCTTAGCCCATAAGAAGAAGAGAAGAAACCATGAACTTCACCATTGAAGAGCAAAGAAAACCAATAATTCTCAATACCATTCTTAATTAAAGTGATAAATTGATTAGAGAATCCAAATAAAGCCAAGATTTTATATAGGAAAACCCAACCAATATTATCATAAGCTTTGGAAATGTCAAGCTTAAAAAGTAGGTTTCCACGTGAACTTGGCATTCAAATCATGGATCATCTCTTGGGCTAAAAGAACATTATCCAAATGGATTTCCCTTTAATAAATCTAGTTTGATTGGGGAGATAATTTTAGGAAGCAAGATACTCAACCTTTTAGCCAACATCTTAGAAATAAGTTTATTAAAAAAGAGGAAAAGGCTAATTGGCCTAAAATCACTCCAAATTTTAGTATTGTCCTTTTAGGAATTAAAATAATGGAGGTACCAAAATATTTGGGAAAGTATACCCTTAAAGAAATCAAGAACAACTTTAACCAAGTCCTCTTTAATGGTAATCCAACATGTTTGGAAAAAGAGGGTAGTAAAACCATTAGGGCTAGCCACTGAGTCTGTATTCATACTTTACAAAGTGTCAGTAATTTCATGCTCAGATGGCAAAGAAGAAAGCATCATGTTTTCATCATTAGAAATGAGATTAGGGATAACTTCAGGCAAAAAAATCTCATCATAAGCAATAATTTTATTAAGAAGCTTTTTATAAAAGAAATAGCGTAATCAAGCTCCTTTTATCCAACACCAAACACCAACATTAGTTTTAATTTTATGAATGTGATTTAGAGCCTTTTTCTTTCTAACCATGGCATGAAGATATTTAGTATTACGATCACCATCAGAGATCCATTTCATAGAAGCTTTTTTTTGCCAATAGGTCTCCTCCATTTCTTGATAAAATGTTAACCTATTTTTAGCTTGAGCCAACAAATGAATTTTAAATGGGTCATTAACAACAGCATCTTCCAAAACTATAACAACATTCTCCATTTCTTTGATATTGACAAAAAGGTTCTTGAAATAGAGTTTATTCCACCAATTAAGGCATTATTTATGTCTTTCTAATTTGAACCACAATCTCCTCATCCCAAAAATAGAATCATCAGGATGGAGAGGTTCACCCCAGTTACTAGCAACAACATCAAAAAATCTATCATCTATGGGCCACATATTTTGAAAGAGAAAAGGGAGAGGAGGATGATTTAGTAGCAATAAAGTTCACAAAGGATAAGCAAGGAGAATGGTCCAAAAGGGTTTTGCTTAAGTGCTATAGAAGTACTAGGAGAGAAGGTTAATCCACAAATGGTTAAAAAGAACCGATCTTTTGTCAAAGTCTATAATTATTCCCAGTAAACTTGGACCCATTAAAGCCAATATCAGTAAGATAACAATCAAGGATCATGTTATTAAAATCATCCATTGAAAATAAGTTCAAAGCATTACCACCAACCCGTTCAGAGGAAGAAGAGATAGTGTTAAAATCCCCACCCACAAACTAAAGAGCATCAACAGAAGAAGAGAAACTAATAAGATCTTCCTAAAGAAGTCATCTACCATTTCTATTTTAAGAAGCATAAACAAATGAACCAAAAATACACCAATTATCATAAGTAATTTTAACATTCACAACCTAGGATAAATCATCAAAAATGAATGAAAGGACTATTCCAAAAAATCCAAATTTTATTGCTTGAATTAGCAAAAATATTACCCAAACCAATCATTCTAGTAATAGAAGGAATGTTAGAAGGAAGAATAAAGGGTTCCAAGATAGCCAAAAAAGAAATGTTATGAGAATGAACCAAATTTATAATTCAATTTCTAACAGAGAGGGTACCAATCCATCTCACATTCCAAATTAAGAATAAAACCATTTATTTTTGGGCAACAAAGCCAGATCTAGTAACTTTGGCAAAGTTAGGAAATTTAGTTTTAGGAGTTTTATTTTCTTTCTAAAAATTGTTTGAAATTTATTATTCAAATCCACAACATCCCCATCAAATAGAAATTGTTCAGGGATATGCTTGAAATAAGGTTGCACATTAAAACCATCATTACAGGCCACTTCACCTTCTTCAAAATCATTATTATGTTGTAAAATTAGATTAAAAATCAGTTCAACATTAGATGAACAAGAAGAGAAGAATTAGAATCATTTAAAGCACAAGTGCCCAAGTCGATTAGAAACTTTATCCTTAGTTTGCTCACCAATCAAGCCCTCATGAAGGATCACATTTTCTTCAATTATAATGGCAAAGAAGTAGGAATAGAATCATTTAAGATAGAATCATCATCCATAAGTTTCAAAAACATATTATTGTCCATATTATTACTAATATCAGTGTGATTCAAATGGGTAGGCTCATCACAAGGTACTGCCTCCTTATTAACATGAGTGACATCCAAAGGTCGATTAGCTTAAGAGCTATAGCATTATCAAAATGAGTAGTGGAGGATCGTAATGACCCACAACTTTAGGTAAAGAGTTATCCATTGGAACAACTTTCTATGGTTTAATCGAGGCACCTTAAGAATGGGATCCAAGTTATTATGCATGGGTTTGGATTTCTTAAGGTGAGGGTGTACCACAAAGCAATCAGAAACACCATGACCATGAATTTTGCAATGGGAACAAAAAATAAAAAAAATTCTCAAAATCAACTTTTGCAAATATCCATAGTTCTGACCTAGCCAAATTTCCTTTGCAAATTTTTTAGTTATATCCAACTCTACTAGAATCTAAGCAACAGATGGCCTAGTGTTAGAAGCAGTTGCCTGATCAACTTGAAGAGGATGATCAAATAATGCACCCACAGTAAAAAAAACTCATGATTAATGAAATGAACATGCAAATTGGGAAGAGAGAGATCCAAACTAGAACAATAGGAGATTCCTCATTAATATCAAAATGAGGCATCCATTTCAACAATTCATCTAACAATTAAAAAACAAAATATGAGCATCTAGAGAAAACCTAAGAATAATATAAATCATTTGAAAGTTGAAAGAAATGATAGAATCGATCAATCTGAGAAAAATACCAGAGAGCTTCAAGCTATGAAAAAACAAATGAATATTCTCCAAAGTAGGATGACGCAAAGTGAATTTACCCAGCAATGTGAATTGAAAGGGTTTCACAAGCCTTTCCATAATCAATCAACACATTATGGGTACACCAAAAGGAGGTAGAGATAAGTTTGAGAGACTCACCACAGAATTGGCCTTACTAGTAAGAACATCCTTGAAGGATTTTGAAGCTAGCAAAGGGTTTAATCTAGAGACCCCAAGTTAGAAACTTTCATGGGAGCAGATAAATCTTGATTTCCATGGGGAAGTAGAGAACACAACCATGATCAACAACACATGATGAAGAAGCCAAAAGTGAAGATAAGCCATCAAAATGGAAAACCAGCTAAAATGTCCATAAAAAAGTCACAAAGGAGACACCTCATAGGGGAAATAAAATTCCATAGCACCCAAAAAAATGGAGAACAAAGATGGCTTTAGGGTTTAGGGTTTTTAGGATTTATGGTTTAGGGTTTAGGGTTTAGGGTTTAGGATATTTGATTTAATGTTTAGGGTTTAGGGTTTAATGTTTATGGTTAATTTAGGGTTTAGGGTTCAAGGTTATAGGTTTAGGGTTGTAGGTTTAGGGTTTAGGGTTAGTTTTAGGATTTACGATATAGGGCTTAGGACTTAAGTTTTAGGGTTTAGGGTTTGTGGTTAGTGATTAGGCTTAGCCTTTTGCTTAGGGTTTAGGCCCAGGATTTAGGGGTTTAGTTTAGGCAGATTAAGATCAGTGTTTAAAGAAACTAGTAGTTTAGGTTTATTTAGTTTATTTCTATTTATTTTAGTTTTTATATTTTATTTTTATTTAGGTTTATTTTATTTTTATTTTTAGTGTAGGTTTATGCTTATGTTTATTTTTTTTTTTTAGTTTAATTTAATTTTATTTTTTTTAGGTTTTGGTTTTGGTTTTATTTTATTTTTAGGTTTATGTTTTAGGTTTTCATTTTAGGTTTATTTTAGGTTTTATTTTTAGTTTAGGTTTAGGTTTATTTTTATTTATTTTAATTTATTTAATTTAGGTTTATGTCAATTTTATTTATTTTATTTTAGTTTATTTTAGTTTAATTTTATTTTATTTTATTTGTTGATTTTATTTTAGGATTAGGTTATTTTTTATTTTAAGGTTTATTTTTTAGGTTTAGTTTCTTTATTTACTTTTAATTTATTTATTTTAGTTTATCTTATTTTTTTTATTTTTCATTTAGTTTTTTTTTTTATTTAGGTTTTTTTATTCTTAGATTTATTTTTTTATTTTAGTTTATAGTTTTATTTATTTTTAGTTTTATTTCACTATTTTATTTTATTTTAGGTAAGTTTAAGTTAGTTAATATTTATTTTTTTTTAGATTTTAATTTATTAGGTCTATTTTTTTTAGGCTCATGGTTTATAGGGTCATCTATCATGGCCCAGTTTTAGAGGGCCCAGGGCCCAGTGTAGGAGTTCAGGTCAGGATCTTAGGCCCAGGTCATTGGCTCAGTGTCAGCCAGGGCCTAGGATCAGTGGCTCAGCCTGGTTTCATGGCCTAGGGTAAGTCCTGGCCTCAGCCTCAGTTAGAGCCCAGGGCTCAGGCCCAGCCAGTGTCACTCAGTGGCCCAGGCCTGTGGTAGTCAGGCCTGGAACTCAGGCTCAGGTCAAGTTTAGGTCCCAGTCAGTCAGGATCTGGCTCCCAGCCTCAGCTTTAGGGCCAGGCCTTTCCCAACAGGGCTCAGGGTCATGGCCCAAGGGCCTGGCTGGCCAGTCATGTCAGCTCAGGCCAGGGCCTGGCCCAGCCTCAGGGCCCAGCCTGGGCCCAGTAGCTGAGGTCTGGAGGCCTTAGGTCAGGCCCAGTCCCAGGGTAGTGGCTCAGTCTGCTACCAGCTCAGTGCTAGCCTCAGTGGGTCAAGGTGGCCCAGGGGCCCAGGGTCAGCCCAGTCTGGCCCAGTGGCCCAGGTCTTGGGTCAGCCCAGGGCCCAGGCCCAGGGTAGGGTCATCAGGGCTCAGGGTCTGCCTGTGGTGGCCCAGAGTGGCCTGGGCCTAGTCCTGTGGCCCAGCCTCAGTCAGTGGTTTCTGGTCAAGGCCTGGGTGCCCAGGCCTGGTTATTTAGGGCCCAGTAGGTCAGGGCCCATGGTCAAGGCAGGGCTTTGTGGCCCAGGGCCCAGGTCTTGATCCATGGTCAGATGGCAGGCCCAGGTCAGTGGTTTAGTCTCAGTTTCAGTTTAGGTTTTGGTTTAGGTTTAGGGCTAAGTTTAGGGTTGTAGGTTTAGTTTTAGGGTCATAGGTTTAGGGTTTAGTTTTAGTTTAGGTTTTAGGTTAGTTTCTCTTTAGGGTTTAGTTATTTTTTAATCTTATTTTATTTTTTTGATTTAATTTTTTTATTTTATTTTGGGTTTAGGTTTTATAGTTTTGGTTTTTATAGAATTTAGGGTTTATTTAGATCTTTTTTTTAGGTTTAGTAGGTTTAGTGTTTTAGGTTTGTATTTATTTAGGGTTTAGGATTTTACATTCATTATTTAGGTTTTTATTACAAACCCAGTTTTATTTAGTTTGTAGTTTATTTTTTTTATTTTACTTTATTTTTTTATTTATTATTCTTGTTTATGTTTTAGGTTTTATTTTATTTTTATTTAAGTTAGGTTTTCATTTTAAGTTTATTTTAGGTTTTATTTTTTAGTTTAGGTTTAGGTTTATTTTAGTTTATTTTATTTTTTTAGTTTAGATTTATTATTTATAGTTTAGTTTTATTTTATATTTTATTTTTATTTATGTATTTTAGTTTTTATTTTGGTTTAATTTTAGGTTAAGTTTATTTGTATTAATATTTTATTTTTTTATTATTTTATTTTTATAGTTTTATTTTTTTTATCTTTAGATTTATTTTTATTATTTTATTTTATTTATTTATCTTTATTTTTTAGGTAAGTTAGTTTTTAATTTATTTTATCCATTAGCTTAGGTTTTTTTAGTTTAGGGTGGTTGGGTAATGCCTGGGGTCAGGATCTATGATCTTTCAGTGGCTCATAGTGGTGGCCCATGGCTCAGGCCTAGGAGCTCCAGGATCTGGGACTTTTTAGGGCCTGTGCCCAGGGCTCAGCCTGGCTGGCCCAGGGCAAGGGCCTGGGTCAGGGTGGCCAGGGCCTGGCACAGTCTGGTAGGCTCAGTGGCTCAGCCAGGGTCTGTGAGTTTAGCCTTTGTGGCCAGAGCCCTTTAGGGTCCAGGCCTGAGCCTTTCAGGGTCAGGCCTGGGTCAGGGCCTGGTGGCTTAGGGTCAGTCAGGGTCTAGGGCCCAGCCCAGTGGCCCAGGGTCTGGGCCTAGTTTTATGGCCTAGAGCCTGATCAGTGGTCAGCCCAGTGGTCCAAGGGTCAAACCCAGGCCTGGCTGGCCCAGGTTGGCTAGGCCTTGTGGTTTCAGGGCCCAGTGGTCAGGGCCTGGCCCAGTTCATCAGGGTTGGTTCAGTATCAGGGCCTGTAGCCTGGTTTGAAAGGTCACCAGTTTGGCCCAGTATTAGGTCAGTGGTCTTGTGTTGGGTCAGGCCCAGGTCAGGCCTGTGGTGGTAGTGGCCCAGTGTCAGGGCTAGGGTCAGGCCTGTGGCCTAGGGTCAGTCAGGGCCCAGGGCCTAGGTTTTATTCTTTATCATCTTGATCTATTTAGTCATGGAGAGGTGGCCTAGGAGTGGAGATTTAGCCAGGGTTTGTGGTTTAGGTTTAGGATTTTAGGATTTAGATTCTCAGTTTAGGGTTTTTTTTAAAAAGACTAAGTAAACTGGTAGGTTTAGGTTTATTTAGTTTATTAAGATTATTTTTTATTTATTTAACTTTATTTTATTATTTATTTTTATGTTTAGGTTTAGGTTTATATTTTATTTTTCTAGGTTTAATTTTAGGTTTTCATTTTAAGTTTACTTTTTGGTTTAATTTTTTAGTTTAGGTTTAGGTTAATTTTTAGTTTATTATTTTATTTAGTTTAGGTTTAGGTTTAGTTTATTTTATTTTAGCTTAGGTTTTATTTTAGTTTAGTTTATTTTAGTTTTGTTTTATTTTATTTTATTTATTTTAAGTGTGTGGTTTATTTTTAAGGTTTATCATTTATGTTTATTTTTATTTAATTTTATTTTATTTTATAGTTTATTTTAATTTTATTTTAAGAGTTTTATTTTATTTATTTTTTTATTCTTAGATTTATTTTATTTTTTAGTTTAGTTTAGGTTTTATTTATTTTATTTTAGTTTATTTCACTATTTATTTTATTTTATCCCAAGTTTAGTTTAAGTTTTAGTTTAGGTTTTAATTTATTCATTATTATTTTCAGGTTATATTTATTTAGTTAGTTTTAGGTTTTAGGTCTTGGGCACAAGGTCTGGCCTTTTTATTTTTTAGGTGGCTCAGTGGCTCAGTGGCCTAGAAAGCCCATTTTAGGCTCAGGACCCAGGGTCAGTGGCCTGGTTATCTGTGATTGGGTCATTAGGTCTGTGGCCCAGCTCAGCCTGGTTAAGGGCCTAGGTCAGTTTGTGAGCCCAGATCATGTGAGTAAAGTGGCCAGAAATTAGGTTTATATAGTGTGGTCAGCTCTGTATTAGGTCTACTGGGCCCAGTCAGGCCCAGGTGTTTGGGCTGGCCCACCTTAGTCAGCCTCACTCAGGCCTCATGGTGGCCCAGGGCTCAGCCTAAGGGTTTAACAGATCTGTGGGGGGCCTGAGCCTGGGCTCAGGTCAGGCTCAGGGTCAGCCTGGTAAAGCCTGTATCTGCCAGGATCTCAGCACAGGCCCATGGTCAGGTTAGTAGGTGGGGCCTGGGCCCAGCTCAGGCCCAGTGGCTCAGGTCCCAGGGTCAGGGTCTTGGCTCAGGTCAGGTTTAGGGTCCGTGGTCAGTGGTCCAGTCAGGTTTAGAGTGCCCAGGGCTAGGGTTTAGGTTTGGCCCAAGATCTAGTGTTGTTAGGTTGTCAGGTTTAGGTTTCAGTTTTCTTTATCTATTTATTTTCTTTATTTTTATCATTTATTTTAGGGTTTTGTGGCTCAGGGTTAGGGTAGTAGGATTAGGATTTAGGGTCAGTTTAGTGTAGAGCTTTTAAAAAAACTACAACCAGAATAGTTTATTTTAGGTTTATTTTATTTTATATTTTATATTTATTTTATTTAGTTTAGTTTATTTATCTTTTATTTATTTAGTTTAGTTTTTATTTTAAGGTTGATTTTAGGTAAGTTTTAAGTTTATGTTTATTTTTTAGTTTAGTTTTATTTTTATTTTAATTTTTAGGTTAAGACTTTTTTATTTTTAGGTTTATCTTTAGGTTTTTATTTTATTTTTTTTATGTTTAGGTTTTAGGTTTTTATTTTAGGTTTATATTTAGGTTTTAATTTTTCATTTAGGTTTAGGTTATTTTAGTTTAGTTTATTTTATTTAGTTTAGGTTTACATTTAGTTTATTTTATTTTAGTTTAGTTTATTTTATTTAATTTAGTTTATTTTAGTGTATTAGGTTTATTTTTTTTATTAATGGTTTATTTTTTTTTAGTTTAGGTTTAGGATTTTGGTTTTTTTAACAAAGAACAAATTTATTCAAAATTTCTTCTTTTGATTTCATCAAATTAACACACCAAGTTTTCTAAGAGACAAGTGAAGACATAGATAAAAAATGAGCACACATAGAGCAAATCAAAACTAGATAACTAGAACCTCTCGTATAAAGACATAGTTCCATAAGCATTGAATTGGTCTTTAGTTTCTCCCATCAAACCACCGCCTCTCGACTAGTGATCAACCATCATATCCTGAGACCTCCCGCCACCAACACGACTTTAACCTTCTTCGCTCCTCCCGCCTCCATAACCATCACTACTCCGACCACCACCTCCATATCCACTAGCACCTCCAGATCCCCCACAACCATTGCGATAATTGCCGCCTTCGCCTTCACCTCCACCTCCAGATCTAGATTGAGCCTGGTTGATGGTGATGTTCCTGCCATCAAGGTTCTGCCAATTCCTAGGATTTTGGTTTATGTTTAGGTTTATTAGGTTTTAGTGTTTAGATTATTTTTTAATTTATTTAGTTACTTTAGTTTAGGTTTAGGGTTTGGGTTTAGGGTTTAGGTTAGATTTAGGGTTTAGGGAGGGTTAGTTTAATAGTGGGTTTAGGGTGATTATTCTTTTAGTGGTTTAGGGTCAGTGGGGTGGGGTAGGGTCAGTGTAGCAAGGTTATAATGTTTAGGGTTTAGGCTTTAGGGTTTATTTAGAGTTTAAGTTTAAAAGCAAAACAGGGTTTAGATTTATTTAGATAAGTTTAATTTTTTTATTTTAATTTACTTTATTTTATTTTATTTAGTTTGTTTAGTTTATTTTAGTTTATTTTATTTATTTTAGGTTTATTTATTTTTTTAAGTTTATTTTAGTTTTCTTTAGGTTTAGGTTTATTTATTTTTTAGTGAGTTTTATTTTATTTTAATTTTAGTTTAAGTTTTATTTTTATTTTTAGGTTTCTATTTTTATTTTCTTTTAGGTTTAAGTTTTATTTTAGTTTTATTTTTATGTTTTTTTTAGTTTATGTTTAGTTTAATTTTAGTTTTTTAATTTAGTTTATTTAATTTTAGGTTTTAGGTTTTATTTATTTTAGTTTATTTATTTAGTTTAGTTTATTTTATTTTATTTTTTTAGGTTTTTTCTTAGTTTTAAGGTTTAGGTTTATTTTCTATTTATTTTATGTTTTTTTAGGTTTATATATTTAGTTTATATTTATTTTATTTTAGGTTTATTTTATTTATATTTATGTTTAGTTTTTTTTATTTAGTTTTTTATTCCCAGGATTATTTTATCTTTTAATTTAATCCAAGATTTTATTTTATTTTCATTTTATTATTTATTTTATTTTATTTTGAGGTTTAGGTTTAGGTTTTAGTTGCTTTTATTTATTTATTTTATTTTATTTATTTAGGTTTAACTATTTATTATTATTAACGTTTTATTTAGTTTTTTAGGTTTTAGATCTTAGGTGGCCCAGGGCCTGTGGCCTGGGGCCAGGCCCAAGGCCTGGGTTCAGTTTTTAGGGCCCAGGGTTTAGGGATCAGGGTTTAGATCAGTGGCCTGGATTTGTGGCCCAGTTAGCCTCAGGTTGGTCAGTTTGGGGTTTGGGCCTAGCCTGTGGCCCTGTTTATGGAGTGTCAAGGCTCAGTGTCAATAAAGAGCCCAGCACAAGTAGAGCCTGTAGCTCAGGGCCTAGGGCCTTTGTGGTTCTGGGCAGCAGGCCTAGGGTCAGATAGAGTGTGGAGAGCTCAGATCTGGATCAGTGAGCCTGGGAGCCTGTTTAGGTCAGATAGTCCCGCCTGTGGACTAGGAGTCAGGCTCAGCCTGAGGCTCATGGTCTTGGGTGCCCATGGCTAGTTAACCCAGGGCTCTGTTAGGGAGTGTATATTTAGGGTAGGGCTCAGCGTGTAGGTTTAATTAAAGAGCCAGGTCATGCTTTAACATTTTAGAGTAGGTCAGGCCCAGATCTTTGGGTAGTTTTAAAAGAATAAACCAAGAAAATTTATTTAATTTTATTTTATTTTATTTTCATTTAATTTTATTTTATATTTTAGATTATTTATTTTATTTATTTTAGTTTAGGTTTTTTATTGTAGTTTATTTTAAGTTTAGGTTTGGGTTTATGCTTATTTTTAGTTTAGTTTCATTTTTATTTTATTTTTAAGTTAGGTTTTATTTTTTAATTTAGGTTTTAGGTTTAGGTTTTAGTTTTATTTTAGGTTTATTTTTAGGTTTATTTAATTTAAGTTTTAGGTTTATTTTTTATTTTATTTTTTATTTTTTGGTTTTAGTTTCAATTTAGTTTATAGTTTGTGGGTTATGTTTTGTGGTTTGGTTTAGGTTCAGTTTAGATTTAGCTTAGTCTTAGGTTTTAGGGTTTTACTCAGGTTGTAGTATTAGATTTGTGTTTATTAGGTTAGTTTAGGTCCAGTTAGGGGTCATTTTAGGATCTAACATTTGTGGGTTTAGGGTTTGGGTTTAGAGTTTTTTTTTAAATTAAGCAAAACCATTTATGTTTAGTTTGTTTATTTAATTTATTTTATTCATTGTAGTATTTTATATTTTATTTTTATTTATGTTTAATTTTTATTTTGTTTTAGTATATTTATTTTAGGTTAATTTATTTTAGTTTAGGTTTTTAATTGTAGTTTATTTTTAGGTTTAGGTTTATGTTTATTTTTTAGATTATTTTTATTTTTATTTTATTCTTTAGCCTTAGGTTTTATTTTTTATTTTAAAGTTTAGGTTTAGTTTTATTTTATTTCTTTAGTTTAGTTTTTTATTTTAGGTTTATTTTAGGGTTTTAATTTTAGTTTATGTTTATTTTAGTTTATTTTATTTTATTTAGTTTAGGGTTTAGGTTTAGTTTATTTAGGTTTAGGTTTTGGTTATTTATTTATTTATTTTGTTTAGTTTTGTTTATTTTATTTTGTTTATTTAGTTTAGGTTTATTTTTTTTAGTTTGTTCTTTCTTTTATTTATTTTAGTTTTATTTTTGTATATTTTTAGGTTTATGTTTTTATTTAGTTTTATTTTATTTTATTTTAGGTTTATTTTATTTTATTTTACATTTCTTTTATTTTATTTAGGTTTTGTTTTAGGTTTATCTCTATTTTAGTTTAGTTTACATTTTATTAATTTAATTTAGCTTTATTTTATTTTAGGTTTTAAGTTTTGGTTTATTTTATTTTATTTAGGTTTAGCTTTGTTATTTATTTTATTTTTTTAATTAATCAGTTAGTCAGGTTTTGATTTTAGAGTGTGGGCTCAGGGTTGGGCTCAGTAGCCTTTAGGCTCAGGTAGGCCTGGTCCCAGTCCTGGGTTTCTTTAGGTCAGGTAGTGCAAAGTCTGGCTGGCCTAGTCAGGCCTAGGTCAGAGTTAAAGCCTAACGCTCAGGTTGTTAAAACTGATCAGTGGCTCAGGGTTTCAGGTTTTGGTAGGCCTGGGTCTAGGGTCCCAGGTCTTCTGGGGTCTGGGAGAGGTCATGATTAGGTAGGGCCAGTCAGGGTGTGGCCTAGGGTCAGTTTAGTGTCTGGGGCTCAGATTTAGGGCTCCAAGCTCAGATCTAGTAGGTTTTTTTTTAAAAACCAAACCCAAGTCCTGGCCTAGTATTTTATTTATTTATTTTTATCTTTCTGGGCCTTTTGAGTAGGGTTTTAGGTAGGTTTAGTTGCAGGTTTAGGATTTGGATAAGGTTTAGGTTTTTAAAATTGATGGATATTTAATATTTAGCATTTATTTTTTACTCTTTTTTTATTTTTTTATTTTATTTAGTTTAGTTTTTATTTTAGGTTTATTTATTTTAGTTTCTTTTATTTTTGGTTTATTTTTAGGTTTGGTTTAGGTTTAGTTTATTTTAGTTGAGTTTTATTTTTATTTAATTTTTAGGTTTTTTTTTTTTTATTTTTAGGTTTGTATTTTATTTTATATTTTTAGATTTAGGTTTTAGGTTTTATTTTAGGTTTATTTTTTTATTTTTAGTTTATGTTTTGGTTTAATTTTAGTTTATTTATTTATTTTATTTTATTTTAGGCTTAGTTTAGTTTATTTTTTTAGATTTAGGTTTTATTTATTTTAATTTAGGTTTTAGTTTACTTTAATTTGATTATTTTCAGTTAATGTGTCTTTACTTTAGGGTTTAGGTTTCATATATATTTATTTTAGGTTTATTTTTGGTTTAGGTTTTTTTATTTTGATTTTATTTTAGGTTTTTTTTAATTTATTTTTAGTTTTTTTATTTAGGTTTTTTATTCTTAGTTTAGGTTTTATTTTATTTAGGTTTAGGCTTTAATTATTTTATTTAATTTTTACATTTATTTAGTTTAGGCTTTATTTTTGGTCAGGGCCTAGGTAGTTTTATGAGGGTCTTTGGGAGGTCAGGTTAAAGGGTTTTGGGAGTTTAGACAGTAGGGTCTTTAGTGTTTAAAGTTAGGGTTCTAACCAAAGAGGCCTTAGCCTATTAGCCTAGTTATATATTAGGTTTTAGTCTATGTTTATTAGTTAGCCATTTGTTTATTTAGGGTCTTTATTACATTTTATTATTATTATTATTATTATTATTTTATTAGTTTTATTTTATTTTATTTAGGTTTATCCATCTGGTTTATTTTTTTTGTCATTTGGTTTTGTGTTTTTAGTTTATTTTAGCTTTTTTATTTTACTTTTACTTTAGTAGGGGTAGCCTAGTTAGTTTTAGTTTAGTTATTGTTAGTTATAGGGTTTATTTTTAGTTTGAGTTATATTAGTTACTTAGTTTTTATGTTTTTTATTTAGTTTATTATTGTGGGTCTTTTTCCTTGTAGTTTAATTTTTTAGTTTAGTTATTATTGGTATTGTTTATTTTGGGTAGTTTTATTATTTAGTTATCATTTATTTTTTTTGGTATTATTAGTTTATTATTATTATTATTTATTATTATTAGTTAGTTTATTATTTAGGGTATGGTCTTAGTTAGTTTATTAGTTTAGTTATTTATTAGTTAGTGTAGTTTATTATTATTTATTAATTTATTTATTTAGTTTATTAGTTTAGTTAGATTTTATTTATTATTATTATTATTATTACATTTAGTTTAGTTTAGTTTTTAAAGTATTTAGTTATTAGGTGGAAGCCAGATTAAGAGGGTTTAGGGTTTAGGGTGTAGAGGTTTAGGGTAGGGTTTAGGGTTTGTTTAAAAGTAGGTTTGGTTGTAGGTGGTTTAGGTTTATGGTTGAGGGTTTAGGGTTTAGTTTAGGGTTTAGGATTTAGTGTTTAGGGTTTTTAGGGCATTTTATTTAAATTAGGGATTACTTCTTAGCATAGTTTGCAAAATCAACCCCTTAGGTTGTATGACCGGTAGACTATCCATTTGATTTTAAATTTGATAGATAAGTCCTGATATAGACTCATCCATCGCACATGGTCCATAAATAAATCTATCAAATATGACCGAGCTCACATCCCCAGCAGATATGCCCTCAATTTGAAATCAAAATAAACCAAAAAAACATATCAAATCACATGAAATTAAGAAAAAATTAACCCTGACTACTGTGAGTTGACATAAGTCCCCTGTGACATTCACTCAGTAGTCACTCTAGGACAGGTTCGATTTGTTGTGCATCCAATAGGTCACCCTGTGGTTGTTCCTCGAAGATGTAAGTTATGCCTTCTTCTTAACACAACCGCTCCACACAAAGAAACCCTTTTGGCTAGCTCATCACCACGTTGGTAGACTATCTCTTTGGATTTGCAAACTTGAGATAAGTCAAGGCTGATATAGACCCTTCTCAGTGGGTCCATTGCACACAGGTCCATACATTAACTCAGATTAAATCAAACCCAATCTGATTTTTCCTTGTGGAGTTAAATTACACCCTTCGCCCTAGGATAGCCCTAAATCATATATAAATAAGTCAAGCAAACAAATTAAATTCAAAGCCAACCTCTCTAGTGGAGCCAAATTAAACCAACTCCCCAAAAGAGTCTAAATCAAAGAAATCCAACCAAACTCTTATTCCTGGATACATCCACAAATAAATCTATGAAATCAAACTCAAATCCTAATCACCGATAGCCCAAACCGCTTCCCAATGGAAGGTTCATATACCCATCCCACACTGGAGCCCATATCTCTAGTAGATATGCCTACATCAATTAAAACAAAACAAATTAAAATTGATTGATCATAATCCCCGTGGATTATAGATTTTATCCTCAACGATCTTCTTCCCACAAATCATATAATCAAATCAAATTCAAACCTTATCCCCAACATATTTTCTTCTTCTATGCCCTGATAGACCCCTCACATGTCATGTCCAATGCATGTGTGATTCCCTAGTGGATTTGCCTCCATGTCCTTGACATGGAATAATCATCAAATCTTATTTTTTCTCTTTTGCACACCTTTAATTACTTCAACCAAAAGCCTAACAGTGTATTCATTTCAAATTACATCATCTTAACATTGTAATCAACATTTTATAATTTGTGATGTTGCAAGCTCAAACTAACTATTCAATATCATGCTCAACATATTATAGTGTGAATTAGCACACTATATTATATTATAATATATGATGTCATTTTATCATTTGCTATAATATAATATATTTTCTAGCATAAAGCTCATTAAAATATTTTAAAAGGAAAAAAAAACAAAATTTTCTCAAAATATGAAATATGTTCATTTTAGATGTAAAGTTGTTATTTTTCTATTAGAAATGGTACAAAATTGCATAATATTTGGTGTTGCTTCTTGTGTGCCATGAATTTGGCCAAATTCTTCAATCTCAACCTTCAAATTTTGTGAGTTTTGACCCAATGTATTATAACTAAAGTAAAACATACTAAAATGTACAATAACATTTAATAACAAACCACAAAATTCATATATATGTGAAGTTATATTGTTATCTACATTATATTTTAATATGCTTTCATATAATATATTATATTACATTACACCTTAAAATGAATAACTTTAAGCAAAAAAAATTATAAAATTTGGTTGAAAAATGAACATTTATTTTGGATGTAAAATTCCATTCTTTCAATTAAATGACACACCATAGCACACCCCCAATGATGTTCCCTAAAGCTTACCTTAAATTTGGCCAAATCCCATCATCTCAACCTATAAATCAGTATTTTTATAAATTATACTAGTACAAACTCTTCTACATCATGCTATAAGAAAGTAAAATAAGAAAAACAACAAGTAGTAATACACAATAGTATGCTATAATGTATGATGCTACACTATGTTATGGCATCCTATATTATAATACACTATAACATATTATATTATATTATATTATATTGCATATCAAATCAAAAGGGATTGCTTAAGATAAAAAAATCATAAAATTAGTCTAAAAATAAAAAAAATTATATATTTTAGTTGTATCACTTACATATTTTTAATTGGGACAATATATTATGATGTCATGCTCTACCTATTATGAATTTGGCCAAATTCCAACATTTTAAAGTCTAGACCAACATTTTTATAAATAATGCTAGTGTAGGCTTGATTGTATGATTGTAAAATACTAAAAGAATCTTAAATGTGTAGAACAATATATTATGATATATGATGTTATACTATGCAACAACATATAATATTTATTTTGAACATAAAATCTTACTTTTAAGACTACAAGTGGCGTTGCACACCTTTGGTACTACAACCTAATTCCCACTTCAAATTTAATAAATTTCATCATCTGCTTTTCTAAATCAATATTTTTATGATTTATATTAATATAGACTATAGGGAATACCATAATATACTAAAACATTTCAAAACATTTTATAACATCCAAAAACACATCACTACATGTTCAAACATATGATGCTACATTATACTATAATATATGGTATTATAATATGATTTAGGGTTAGGGTTTGGGGTATTCAAATCTCTAGTAGTTATGGTAAATTATCTTGAAGACATTTTCTTTAGCTGATAAATATGTTAGGATTTGGACAAACTTTATATCTACTAATAATGACATCTTTATTTAAGGTTTAGGGTTGAGGGTTTAGGGTTAGGGTTTAGGGTTAGTTTAGCGTTTAGGGTTTAGGGGTTAGTTTAGGGTCTAGGGTTTAGTGTTTAGGGTTATAAGTTTAAGGTTTAGGGTTTAGGGTTTTAAGGTTTAGGGTTTAGGGTTTATGGTTTTAGGGTTTAGGGTTTAGTGTTTATGGCTTTAGGGTTTAGGGTTTAGGGTTTAGGGTTAGGATTTAGGGTTTCTCCATAAGTAGCAGATCGGATCGACTATTGTTCAGTTTCTCTAGTTCCCATCAGAACCACCCTCGCCTCTCGAGTAGCGAGATTTGCCATCATATTTTTGATCTCTCCCTCCGCCACCACCACAGTTGTAACCGCTATCACTCCTCCTGCCTCTATAACCCCATTGCTCCAACCACGACTTCCACATCCACCAACACCTCTAGATCCCCCATCACCACTACGATAGCACCACCTCCACCTTGCTTTGCTTCGATCTACACTGAGCCTAGTTGACGATGATGTTCCTGCCATCAAGGTCTTGCCCATTCTTAGGGTTTAAGGTTTGTTTAGTGTTTGGTTTAGGGTTAATTTTGTTTTTAGGGTTTGGGGTCTAAGGTTTAGGGTTGTAGGTTTTAGGGTTTACGGTTTAGGGTTTAGGGTTTAGGATTTTAAGTTTTAGGGTTTAGGGTTTAGGTTTAAAGTTTAGTGTTTTAGGTTTAGGATTTAGGATTTAGTGTTGAAGGTTTAGGGTTTAGGGTTTAGATTTAGGATTTAGGGTTTAGGGTTTAGGGTTTAGGGTTTAGGATTTAGTGTGTAGTGTTTTTTTTCTTAAAATTAAGTAAATCAATATGTTTAGGTTTATTTAGTATATTTATTTATTTATTTCAGTTTATTTTATTTTTTGTTTTATTTAAGTTTATTTTTTTTATTATTTAGTTTAGTTTATTTTATTTATTTATTTCTTTCATTTGGTTTTATTTTAGTTTAGTTAGGTTTATTTTTTTTGTTGAGTTTTTTTTATTTTATTTTTATGTTTAGGTTTTATTTTTATTTTTAGGTTTAGGTTTAGGTTTTATTTTATTTTTTTAGGTTTAGGTTTTAGGTTTTTATTTTAGGTATATTTTTAGGCTTTATATTTTAGTTTAGGTTTAGTTTTATTTTAGTTTTATTTTATTTTATTTTTAGTTTAGGTTTTGGTTTAGTTTATTTAATGTTTAGGTTTAGGTTTATTTTATTTTAGTTTGGTTTATTTTTGTTTTGTTTATTTTATTTTTTTTATTTTTTTTAGGTTTTTTTTTTTTAATTTAGGGTTTAGATTTTATTTTTTTATTTTTTTGGTTTATTTTTGGTTTATTTTTTAGGTTTACATTTTTTATTTAGTTTTATTTTATTTTTTTATATTTTATTTTATTTTAGGTTTCATTTTTTATTTTATTTAGGTTAAATTTTTATTTTAGTTTAGGTTTTATTTATTTTATTTAGTTTAGTTTTATTTTTATTTATAATTTCCCTTTAGTTTAGGCTTAGGTTTAAGGTTAGGTTTTAGTTTATGTTTTTATTTAATTATTTTAATTTAGTTTAGGTTTTTTTACTTACTTTATTTTTTCATTTTATTTAGTAAAGGTTTAGTTTTTTTAGCTTTTTAGTGTTTTGGGTTTAAAGTTAGGGCTTAGGGTTTAAGTATTAGTTTTGGGTTTAGGGTTTAGGATTTAGCGTTTAATGTTTCTTTTTGATTTCATGAACCAAGTAGCACCCCAAGTTTTCTAAGACACAAGCGACGACATAGATAAAAAATGAGCCCCCATAGAGCTAATCAAAAACCCTAGATAAGTAGAACCTTCTCTATTGTAAATACACAATTCCATAAGTAATAGATCGGATCTACCATTATTTAATTTCTTTAGTTCCCATCAAAACTACCCCCGCCTCTCTAGTAGCGGTATCCGTCATCATATCCTTGATCTTCCTCGCCACCACCATTGTTGTAACCTCGTTGCTCCTCGCCTCCATAACCACCATAGCTCACACCACCTTCATATCCACCACCTAGATCCCCACCACCACTAGGATAACTGCCACCACCGCCTTCACCTCCTTTGCCAGATCTAGATTGAGCCTAGTTGATAGTGATGTTTCCAGCGTGAAGATTCTACCCATTCTTAGGGTTTAGGGTTTATGTTTAGTTTAGCATTTAGGGTTTAGGGTTGTAAATTTTAGGGTTTAGGGGTTAGGGTTTAGCTTTTAGGGTTTAGGGTTTATGGTTTATGGTTTAGGGTTTAGGGTTTTAGGGTTTATGTTTAGTTTGGTTTTAGGGTTTATGGTTTTTTGGGTTTAGGGTTTAGGTTTAGGGTTTAGGGTATAGGGTTTAGGGTTTAGGGTTTAGGGGTTAGGGTTTAGGGTTGTAGGTTTAGGGTTTAGGGTTTAGTGTTTAGGATTTAGGGTTTAGGTTTTTTTAAAAAAAAATTAAGTAAACCAGTAGGTTTAGGTTTATTTAGTTTATTTAGTTTATTTCTTATTAATTTGAGTTTATATTATCTTTTTTATTTTTATTTATTTGCTTTTTATTTTTTATTATTTTTGTTTTTTTATTTTAGGTTTATTTATTTTAGTTAAGGTTTTATTTTAGTTTTTTTTTTAGGTTAAGTTTATTTTTTAATTGAGTTATATTTTATTTTATTTTTTTAGGTTTAGGTTTTTTTATTTTTTTTTGGGTTTAGGTTTAGTTTTTTATTTTATTTTTTAGGTTTAGGTTTTAGGTTTTTATTTTAGGTTTATTTTTAAGTTTTATTTTTAGTTTTGGTTTAGGCTTTTTTTTAGTTTTTGTTTTATTTTGTTTAGTTTAGGTTTAGGTTTTGGTTCAGTTTCTTTTAGGTTTAGGTTTAGGATTTATTTATTTTAGCTTAATTTTATTTAATGTAGGTTTAGGTTTATTTTATTTTGTTTATTTTATATTTATTTTAGGTTTAGTTTTTTTTTAGTTTAGGGTTAAGTTTTCTCTTTTTTATTTTTTGGTTTTATTTTTAGGTTTACTTTTAAATTTTAAGGTTTTTATTTAGTTTTTATTTTATTTTATTTTAGGTTTATTTTATTTTTATTTTAGGTTTATTATTCACTTTATTTAGGTTATTTATTTTTAAGTTTAATTTTCGTTTTTATTTATTTTATTTTAGTTTAATTTTTAATTTTTATTTTATTTTCTTTTTAGGTTTAAGTTTAGGTTTTATTTAGTTAATTTTAATTTTGTTTAATTTTTTTATTTTATTTTGGTTTAGGTTTTTTTATTTATTTTATTTTTTTTATTTAATTTAATTTTATGTTTTTAGCTTTTTAAGGTTTAGGGTTTAGGGTTTAGGGTGTGGGGTTTAGGGCTTAGGGTTTAGGTTTTAAGTTTAGGGTTTAAGTTTAAGTTTAGGGTTTAGGGTTTAGGGTTTAAAGTTTTTTTATTTTTAATAGAGAACAAATTAAAATTCAACATTTCTTCTTTTGATTTCAGAACCAAGTATCACCCCATGTTTTCTAAGACAAGTGATGACATAAAAATGAGCATCTATAGCAAACCAAACACTAGATAAGTGGAACCTTTTCTCTATAAAGACACAATTCCATAAGGGTAGATCGGATTGGTGGTTCTTATTTCTCCAATTCCCATTAGAACCATCCCGCCTCTCGGTGGCGGGATCCACCATCATATCCTTGATCTCTCCTCCGCCACCATGTTTGTAACCTCATTGCACCTCCACCTCCATTAACACCATGCTTCCACCACCCTCAATATCCACCGGCACTTCCAGTTCCCCACCACCACTATGATAAGCCTCCACCACCTCCACTTCCGGATCGAGACTGGTTGATGTTAATGATCATGTTGTTAAGGTTCTTTATTCTTAGGGTTTAGGGTTAGTTTAGGGTATATAATTTAGGGTTAGTTTAGCTTTAGGGTTTAGGGTTAGTTTTGGGTTTAGTGTTTAGGGTTTAGGGTTGTAAGTTTTACATTTTAGGGTTTTCGGTTTAGGGTTAGGGTTTACAATTTATAGTTTTAGGGTTTAGGGTTTTAAGGTTTTACAGTTTAGGGTTTAGGGTTTAGGGTTCAGGGTTTATGGTTTAGAATTTAGGGTTTAGGTTTATTTTTTATTTATTTGAGTTTATTTTATTTAGGTTTATTTTTTATTTAGTTTAGTTTATTTATTTTAGGTTTATTTATTTTAGTTTAGGTTTATTATTTTAGTTTATTTTTTAGGTTCAAGTTAGGTTTATGTTTATTTTTTAGTTGTGTTTTATTTTTATTTTATATTTTAAGTTTAGGTTACTTTTTATTTTTAAGTTTAGGTTTAGGTTTTTATTTTATTTTTTTAGGTTTAGGTTTTTATTTTAAATTTATTTTTAGATTCTATTTTTTGTTTACTTTATTTTATTTAGTTAAGGTTTAGGTTGAGTTCATTTTAGGTTTAGGATTAGGTTTTATTTATTTTAGTTTAGTTTATTTCAGTTTAGGTTTAGGTTTATTTTATTTTATTTATTTTAATTTTATTTTAGGTTTATGTTTTCTTTAAGTTTGGGTTTAGGTTTTATTTTTTATTTATTTTTAAGTTTTATTTTTAGGTTTATTTTTTAGTTTATTTTTTAGGTTTAGGTATTTATTTAGTTTTTATTTTATTTTAGTTTAGGTTTATATTATTTTTATTTTATGTTTAGTTTTTATTTTATTAAGGTTTTTTATTCTTAGGCTTATTTTATTTTTTAGTGTAGTTTAGGTTTTTATTTATTTTAATTTAGTTTTTTTAATTTTTAATTTTAATTTTATTTCTATGTTTAGGTTTAGGTTTAGGTTTAGGTTAAATTTTAATTTATGTTTTAATTTTATATTATTTTTTTATTTTATCTAGGTTTAGATTTTATTTATTTATTTTATTTTTAAGTTTTATTTAGTTTAGGTTTAGGTTTTAAGGTTTTTAGGGTTTAAGGTTTATGATATAGGGTTTAGCATTTTAGGGTTTAGGGTTTTAGTGTTTAGGGTTTATGATATAGGGTTTAGCATTTTAGGGTTTAGGGTTTTAGGGTTTAGGTTTAGGTTTAGTGCTTAGTTTAGTGTTTTTGTGGCTTAGGGTTTTAGGTTTAGGGTTTGGGGTTGATTAGGGTTTAAGGTTTAGGTTTAGGGTTAGTTTAGGGTTTAAGGTTTAGGTTTAGGGTTTATGGATTAGTTAGGTTAGGGTTTAGCTTAGTTTAGTTTAGGGTTTAGGGTTTAGAGTTTAGGGTTTTATTTAATATTTAGTTTATGGTTAGTTTAGGGTTTAGGTTTAGGGTTTGGGTTTAGGTTATATTTAGGTTTAGGGTTTAGGGTTTAGTTTCTTGTTTAAGAAAAAAAAAAAGTTTAGTTTATTTATTTAGTTTATTTTTTTATTTATTTTAGTTTATTTTATTTTTATATTTTATTTAGCTTATGTTTTTTATTTATTTATTTAGGTTTATTTATTTTAGTTTATTTTTAGGTTTAGGTTTATGTTTATTTTTTAATTTACTTTCATTTTTATTATACTTTTCTCGTTTAGGTTTTATTATTTCTTTTTAGGGTTATGTTTAGGTTTTTATTTTATTTTATTTTTTGTTTAGGTTTTTGGTTTTTATTTTAGGATTATTTTTTGGTTGTATTATTTAGTTTAGGTTTAGGTTTATTTTTAGTTTATTTAATTTTATTTAGGGTTTAGGTTTTATTTATTTTAGTTTAGGTTTAGGTTTTTTTTAGTTTAGGGTTTAGGTATATTTTATTTATTTTAGGTTTTCTTTTAGGTTTTCTTTTAGGGTTAGATTTTATTTAATTTTATTTTATTATTTTAATTTATTTAGGTTTTATTTTTTTAATTTAGTTTAGGTTTAGTCTAGTTTTATTTTTTATTTTAAATTTTATTTTAGGTTTATGTTTAGGTTTAGGATTTGGTTTTAGTTTAGGTTTCTATTTCATTTTAACTTTTTATTTTATTTTAATTCAAGTTTATTTATTTATTTTATTTTCAGGATTTATTTAGTTTAGGTTTAAGTTTTTATCTTCTTAGGGTTTAGGGTTAGTTGAGGGTTTAGGGTTTAGGGTTTAGGGTTTAGGGTTTGGGGTTTAGATTTTTGTGTTTAGATTTTAGGGATTGCGATTTAGGGTTTTAGGGTTTAGGGTTTTTAAGGTTTAGGGTTTATTATTTTTGGTTTTTTTATAATAGAGAATAAATTATGATTTAACATTTCTTCTTATTCCATCAACCAAGTAACACACCAAGTTTTCTAAGACACATGAGATGACATAGATAAAAATGAGCACACATAGTAAATCAAAACCCTAGATAACTAGAGTCTATCTTGTAAAGACAGTTCCATAAGCGGGGTCGGATCAACCCGACCACTCGGTATAGGATCCACCATCAAATCCCAATCTCTACCTCCACCACCATCATGTAACCTCATTCCTCCCCCTTACCCTCAACCACCACATCAATATCCACACCTCCAGATCCCCCACTACCACTATGATAACCGCCGCCTCCACCTTCACTTCCATTACCAGATCTAGACAAAGCCTACTTGTCAGTGTTGTTCCTGCCATCAAGGTTATGCCCATTCTTAGGGTTTAGGTTTAGGTTAAGGTTTATTAGGTTTTACGGTTTAGGTTCATTTTTTTAATTTATTTAATTACTTTAGTTTTAGGTTTAGGGTTTGGAGTTTAGGGTTAGGGTTTAGGGTGTAGGGTTTAGGGTTTTTGGCTTTTTGCTTTTAGGGTTTAAGGTTTAGCATTAGGGTTTAGGGTTTTGAGTTTTTTAAGGTTTAGGGTTTTGGATTAGTTTTTGGGTTTAGGGTTTCCTATTTAAGGTTTAGGGTTTTTTTCTAAAAATTAAGTATACCAGTGGGTTTAGGTTTATTTAGTTTACTTAGTTTATTTTTTATTTATTTTAGTTTATTTTATTTTTTATTTTTATTTCCATTTAGTTTAGTTTAATTATTTTAGGTATATTTATTTTTGTTTAGGTTTTTTGTTTTAGTTTATTTTTACGTTTAGGTTTAGGTTTAGTTTTATTATTTAGGTTTAGGTTTAATTTTTTTGTAAGTTTATATTTTTATTTTACTTTTTAAGTTTAGGTTTTAAGTTTTTATTTTAGATTTTTTTTTGAGATATTTTATTTTAGTTTAGGTTTAGTTTTATTTTTAGTTTATTCTATTTTATTTTGCTTAAGTTTAGGTTTAGGTTTAGTTTATTTCATGATTAGGTTTAAGTTTTATTTATTTTAGTTTAGGCTTAGGTTTATTTTATTTTGTTTATTTTTTTAGTTTATGGTTTAGGTTCTACATTTTATTTATTTTTAGGTTAAATTTTAGGTTTATTTTTTAGGTTTAGGCTTTAATTTAGTTTTTATTTTATTTTATTTTACGTTGATTTTATTTTTATTTTTGTTTAGTTTTCATCTCATTAAGGTTTTTTATTCTTAGCTTTATTTTATTTTTTTAGTTTAGTTTAAGTTTTTCTTTATTTTATTATAGTTAATTTTAATTTTTATTTTATTTTATTTTAGGTTTAGGTTTTGGTTTTAGTTTAGGTTTTATTTTATTTTATTTTATTTTAAATTTTATTTAGGTTTAGGTTTTATTTATTATTTTATTTTAGTTTATGTTTATTTTAGTTTTAGGTTTAGTTTAGGGTTTTGATTTGGTTTAGGTTTATGGTTTAGGGTTTTGGTTTAGGGTTTAGGGTTTAGGTTTAGTGTTTAGCTTGAGTTTTAGGGTTGGTTTGGGTTTAGGGTTTAAGTCTTGGGTTTAGGTTTAGGGTTTAGGGTTTAGGGTTTTAGGGTTTTAGGTTGTATATTTAGGGTTTAGGGTTAATATAGGGTTTAGGGTTTATGGTTTAGGATTTAGGGTTATATGTTTACAATTTATGGTTTAGGGTTAATATTAGGGTTTAGATTTAGGATTTAAGATTTTTTTTTAAAAGAAGTTAATAGTAGGTTTAGGTTTATTTAATTATTTAATTTATTTTAGTTTATTTTATTTTTTTTATTTTTATTTAAGTTTATTTTTTTATGTAGTTTGATTTATTTATTTTAGGTTTATTTATTTTAGTTTGGTTTTTTAATTTTAGTTTATTTTATATGTTTAGGCTTAGGTTTATGTTTATTTTTTAGTTTAGTTTTATTATGATTTTATTTTTTAGGTTTAGGTTTTATTTTTTATTTTGATGTTTAGGTTTAGGTTTTTATTTTATTTTTTTAAGTTTTGGTATTAGGTTTTTATTTTAGGTTTAATTTTATGTTTAATTTTTTAGTTTAGTTTAAGTTTATTTTTGGTTTATTTTATTTTATTTAGTTTTAGGTTTAGTTTATTTTAGGTTTTGGTTTTAGTTTTATTTATTTTAATTTTGTTTAGTTTAGTTTAGGTTTAGGTTTATTTTAGTTTATTTATTTTATTTTTATTTTAGGTTTATTTTTTATTTTTAATTTAGGATTTGGATTTTATTTTTATATTTACTTTTAGGTTTAATTTTATTTAGTTTTATTTTATTATATTTTAGATTATTTTATTATTTTAATTTGTTTAGGTTTTTCTTTTGGTTTATTTTATTTTGTAGTTTAATTTAGGTTTTATTAATTTTATTTTATTTTAGTTTTAATTTTTTGTTTCATTTCATTTTTAGGTTTAGGTTTAGGTTTAGGTTTAGGTTTTTATTTTTTCTTATTTTTTATTTTATTTAGGTTTAGGTTTTTTTATTTATAGGTTTTATTTAGTTTAGGTTTAGGTTTTTAAGTTTTTAGGGTTTAGGGTTTAGGGTTTAGGGAGTAGGATTTAGGGTTTGGGGTTTAGGGTTAAGGTTTAGAGCTGTAGATTTTAGGATTTAGGGTTTAGGGTTTTAGGGTTTACAGTTTATCATTTAGTGTTTAGTGTTTAGGGTTTAGGGTTTAGTGTTTAGTGTTTAGGGTTTAGGTTTTTTTTTTAATTTTTATCAAATTTTTAATTTTTTTTAAAATTAAGTGAACCAGTAGTTTTAGGTTTATTTAGTATATATTTTTATTTTTTATAGTTTATTTTATTTTTTATTTTTTATTTTTATTTAGGTTTATTTTTATTTTTATTTAGTTTAGTTTATTTATTTTAGGTTTATTTATTTTAGTTTATTTTTCAAGTTTAAGTATATGTTTAGGTTTATTTTTTAGTTTAGTTTTTTTTTAGGTTTAGGTTATATTTATTATTTGTAGGTTTATGTTTAGATTTTTATTTAAGGTGTTTATTTAGGTATTATTTTTTAGTTTAGGTTTAGGTTTATTTTTTGTTTATTTTATTATATTTTGTTTAGGTCTAAGTTTAGGTTTTTTTTTTAAGTTTAGGATTAGGTTTTATTTATTTTAGTTTAGTTTATCTTAGCTTAGGTTTAAGTTTATATTATTGTTATTTAAGGTTTAGGTTTTTATTTTATTTTATTTTAGGGTTCAAGATTTCTTTTTATTTACTATTAGGTTTAGGTTTTTATTTAGTTTTTATTTTATTGAGGTTTTTTATTTTACTTTTAGGTTTAGGTTTTAGGTTTTCATTTTAGGTTTATTTTTAGTTTTTATTTTTTAGTTTAGGTTTAGGTTTACTTTTAGTTTATTTTATTTTATTTAGTTTAGGATTTAGGTTCGATTTATTTTAGGTTTAGGTTTTAATTATTTTATTTTAGTTTATTTTAATTTATGTTTAGGTTTATTTTATTTTGTTTATTTTATTTTTATTTTAGGTTTATTTTTTATTTTTAGTTTAGGGTTTTTATTTTTATTTATTTTTAGGTTTTATTTTTATATTTATCTTTTAGGTTTAGGTTTTATTAAGTTTTTATTTTGTTTTATTTTAGGTTTATTTTTTATTTATTTTACATTTAATTTTTTTATATTTAGGTTTTTTATTCTTAAGTTTATTTTATTTGTTTAGTTTAGTTTAGTTTAGGTTTTTATTTATATTATTTTAGTTTATTTTCTTAGGTTATTTAATTTTATTTTAGGTTTAGGTTTAGGTTTAGGTTTTCATTTAGGTTTTTATTTTATTTTATTTTTTTATTTTATTTAGATTTAGGTTTTTTTAATTATTTTATTTTTTAGGTTTTATTTAGTTTAGGTTTATATTTTTAAGGTTTAGTGTTTATGATTTAGGGTTTAGGGTTTATGGTTTTAGGGTTTAGAGTTTAGGGTTTTAGATTCAGGGTTTAGTGTTTAGGCTTTAGGGTTTAAGGTTTTTAGGGTTTAGGGTTTAAGGTTAGTTTATGGTTTAGGGTTTAGGGTTTTTAGGGTTTAGGGGTTATGGTTAAGGGTTAGGGATAGGGTTTAGGGTTGTAGATTTAGGGTTAGTTTAGGGTTTAGGGTTTATTTATTTTAATTTTATTTTAGGTTTATGGTTTTTTTAAGTTTGGGTTTAGGTTTTATTTTTATTTATTTTTAAGTTTTATTTTTAGGTTTATTTTTTTGGGTTTAGGTATTTATTTAGTTTTATTTTATTTTAGTTTAGGTTTATATTATTTTATTTTTATGTTTAGTTTTTATTTTATTAAGGTTTTTATTCTTAGGCTTATTTTATTTTTTTAGTGTAGTTTAAGTTTTTATTTATTTTAATTTAGTTTTTTTATTTTTAATTTTAATTTTATTTGTATGTTTAGGTTTAGGTTTAAATTTTAGTTTATGTTTTTATTTTATATTATTTTTTTATTTTAACTAGGTTTAGATTTTATTTATTTATTTATTTTAGGTTTTATTTAGTTTAGGTTTAGGTTTTAGGTTTTAGGTTTATATGTATTTAGCCTTTAGGGTTTAGGGTTTTAGTGTTTAGGGTTTTGATATAGGGTTTAGCTAGGTTTAGAGGTTTAGGTTTAGTTTAGTAGCTTAGGTTTAGTGTTTACTTTATAGGGTTTTTATTTAGGTTTAGGTTTAGATTAGTTTAGGGTTTAGGGTTTTAGTTTTTAGGGTTTAAGTTTAGGTTTTAGGGTTTATGGATTAGGTTAAGGTTGGGTTTAGCATAGGTTTAGTTTAGGGTTTAGAGTTTAGTGGGTTTAGATTTAATGTTTAGGTTTAAGTTTAGGGTTTTTAGGTTTAGTTGGTTTAGATTTAGGGTTAGGTTTAGGGTTTAGGGTTTATTTGGGTTTCTTGTTTAAGAAAAAAAAACTTAAGTTTATTTATTTAGATTATTTTTTTATTTATTTTAGTTTATTTTATTTTATATTTTATTTAGACTTGTGTTTTATTTATTTATTTTTTATTTATTTTAGTTTATTTTTTAGGTTTAGGTTTATGTTTATTTTTTAATTTACTTTCATTTTTATTATACTTTTCTCGTTTAGATTTTATTATTTCTTTTTAGGGTTATGTTTAGTTTTTTATTTTATTTTATTTTTTGTTTAGGTTTTTGGTTTTTATTTTAGGTTTATTTTTTGTTTGTATTATTTAGTTTAGGTTTAGGTTTATTTTTAGTTTATTTAATTTTATTTAGGGTTTAGGTTTTATTTATTTTAGTTTAGGTTTAGGTTTTTTTTAGTTTAGGGTTTAGGTGTTATATTTTATTTATTTTTAGGTTTTCTTTTTAGGTTTTCTTTTTAGGGTTAAGATTTTATTAAATTTTATTTAATTTTATTTTAATTTATTTAGGTTTTTTATTTTTTTAATTTAGTTTAGGTTTAAGTCTAGTTTTTATTTTTTATTTTATTTTCCTTTTAGGTTTATGTTTAGGTTTAGGATTTGGTTTTAGTTTAGGTTTTTATTTCATTTTAATTTTTTATTTTATTTTAATTCAGGTTTATTTATTTATTTTATTTTTAGGATTTATTTAGTTTAGGTTTAAGTTTTTATCTTCTTAGGGTTTAGGGTTAGTTGAGGGTTTAGGGTTTAGGGTTTAGGGTTTAGGGTTTAGATTTTAGTGTTTAGATTTTAGGGATTGCGATTTAGGGTTTTAGGGTTTAGGGTTTTTATGGTTTAGGTTTTATTATTTTTGGTTTTTTCATAATAGAGAATAAATTAAGATTTAACATTTCTTCTTTTGGATTCCATCAACCAAGTAACACACCAAGTTTTCTAAGACACATGAGATGACATAGATAAAAAATGAGCACACATAGAGTAAATTAGAAACCCTAGATAACTAGAACCATCTATACTGTAAAGACACAGTTCCATAAGCGGTCGGATCAACCTGAGTAGCAGGATCCACCCAATCTCTACCTCCACCACCATCACGGCTGTAACCTCCATCGCTCCTCCCGCCTACAAAATCGCCTCTACTCCAACCACCACATCAATATCCACCAGCACCTCCAGATCCCCCACTACCACTACGATGATCGCCGCCTCCACCTTCACTTCCATTACCAGATCTAGACAAAGCCTACTTGTTGTTCCTACCATCAAGGTTATGCCCATTCTTAGGGTTTAGGTTTAGGTTTAGGTTAAGGTTTATTAGGTTTTATGGTTTAGGTTCATTTTTTAATTTATTTAATTACTTTAGTTTTAGGTTTAGGGTTTGGGGTTTAGGGTTAGGGTTTAGGGTGTAGGGTTTAGGGTTTTTGGCTTTATGCTTTTAGGGTTTAAGGTTTAGCATTAGGGTTTAGGGTTTTGAGTTTTTTAAGGTTTAGGGTTTTGGATTAGTTTAGGTTTTTATTTTATTTTATTTTATTTTTAAATTTTATTTAGGTTTAGGTTTTATTTAATTATTTTATTTTTAGGTTTTATTTAGTTTATGTTTAAGCTTTTAGGTTTTTACAGTTTAGGGTTTAGGGTTTAGGGTTTTACGATTTAGGGTTTTAAGGTTTATGGTTTAGGGTTTTGGTTAAGGGTTTAGGGTTTAAGGTTTAGTGTTTAGGCTTCAGGTTTTAAAGTTATTACGATTTTGGGTTTAGGGTTTAAGGTCTTTTAGGGTTTAGGGTTTAGGGTTTAGGGTTTAGGGTTTATGATTTAGGGTTGTATGTTTAAGATTTAGGGTTTAGGGTTAATATAAGGTTTAGGGTTTGGGGTTTAGGATTTAGGGTTATATGTTTACAATTTATGGTTTATGGTTAATATTAGGGTTTAGATTTAGGATTTAAGATTTTTTTCAAAAAAGTTAAGTAAATAGTAGGTTTATTTTAATTATTTAATTTATTTTAGTTTATTTTATTTTTTTATTTTTTATTTAAGTTTATTTTTTTTATGTAGTTTGATTTATTTATTTTAGCTTTATTTATTTTAGTTTGGTTTTTTAATTTTAGTTTATTTTGCATGTTTAGGCTTAAGTTTATGTTTATTTTTTAGTTTAGTTTTATTATGATTTTATTTTTTAGGTTTAGGTTTTATTTTCTATTTTGATGTTTAGGTTTAGGTTTTTTTATTTTATTTTTAAGTTTTAGTATTAGGTTTTATTTTAGGTTTAATTTTATGTTTAAGTTTTAGTTTAGTTTTAAGTTTATTTTTGGTTTATTTTATTTTATTTAGTTTAGGTTTAGTTTTATTTTAGGTTTTGGTTTTTTATTTATTTTAATTTTGTTTAGTTTAGTTTAGGTTTAAGTTTATTTTAGTTTATTTATTTTATTTTTTATTTTAGGTTTATTTTTATTTTTAATTTAGGATTTGGATTTTATTTTTATATTTACTTTTACGTTTAGGATTTTATTTAGTTTTTATTTTATTATATTTTAAGTTTATTTTAGTATTATTTTTAAGTTGTTTAGGTTTTTATTTTTTGGTTTATTTTATTTTGTAGTTTAATTTAGGTTTTCATTAATTTTATTTTATTTTAGTTTTAATTTTTTTGTTTCATTTCATTTTTAGGTTTAGGTTTAGGTTTAGGTTTAGGTTTTAATTTTTTCTTATTTTTTATTTTATTTAGGTTTAGGTTTTATTTTAGGTTTATTTAGTTTAGGTTTAGGTTTTAAGTTTTTTTGGGTTAGGGTTTAGGGTTTGGGTATGGTTTGCTTGTTGATTTTAGGTTTAGGGTTTAGGGTTTAGGAGTAGGATTTAGGGTTTGGGGTTTAGGGTTAGGTTTAGATTTTAGGATTTAGGGTTTAGGGTTTTAGGGTTTACAGTTTATCGTTTAGTGTTTAGGGTTTAGGGTTTAGTGTTTAGGGTTTAGGGTTTAGGGTTTTTTTTTAATTTTTATTAAATTTTTAATTTTTTTTAAAATTAAGTGAACCAGATAGTTTAGTTTATTTAGTATATATTTTTATTTTTTATAGTTTATTTTATTTTTTATTTTTTTTTTTTATTTAGGTTTATTTTTATTTTATTTAGTTTAGTTTATTTATTTTAGGTTTATTTATTTTAGTTTATTTTTCAAGTTTAAGTATATGTTTAGGTTTATTTTTAGTTTAGTTTTTTTTTTAGGTTTAGGTTATATTTATTATTTAGGTTTATGTTTAGATTTTATTTAAGGTGTTTATTTAGGTATTATTTTTAGTTTAGGTTTAGGTTTATTTTTTGTTTATTTTATTATATTTTATTTAGGTCTAAGTTTAGGTTTTTTTTTAAGTTTAGGATTAGGTTTTATTTATTTTAGTTTAGTTTATCTTAGTTTAGGTTTAAGTTTATATTATTGTTATTTAAGGTTTAGGTTTTTATTTTATTTTATTTTAGGGTTCAAGATTTCTTTTTATTTACTATTAGGTTTAGGTTTTTATTTAGTTTTTATTTTATTGAGGTTTTTTATTTTACTTTTAGGTTTAGGTTTTAGGTTTTCATTTTAGGTTTATTTTAGTTTTATTTTTAGTTTAGGTTTAGGTTTACTTTTAGTTTATTTTATTTTATTTAGTTTAGGATTTAAGTTCGATTTATTTTAGGTTTAGGTATTAATTATTTTATTTTTGTTTATTTTAATTTATGTTTAGGTTTATTTTATTTTGTTTATTTTATTTTTATTTTAGGTTTATTTTTTATTTTTAGTTTAGGGTTTTCATTTTATTTATTTTTAGGTTTTATTTTTATATTTATCTTTTGGGTTTAGGTGTTTATTTAGTTTTTATTTTGCTTTATTTTAGGATTATTTTTTATTTATTTTGCATTTAGTTTTTATTATATTTAGGTTTTTTTATTCTTAAGTTTATTTTATTTTTTTCGTTTATTTTAGGTTTTTATTTATTTTATTTTAGTTTATTTTTCTTTGGTTATTTAATTTTATTTTTAGGTTTAGGTTTAGGTTTTTATTTAGGTTTTTATTTTATTTTATTTAGATTTAGGTTTTTTTAATTATTTTATTTTTAGGTTTTATTTAGTTTAGGTTTATGTTTTTAAGGTTTAGTGTTTATGATTTAGGGTTTAGGGTTTAGGGTTTTAGGGTTTAGGGTTTAGGGTTTTAGATTCAGGGTTTAGTGTTTAGGCTTTAGGGTTTAAGGTTTTTAGGGTTTAGGGTTTAAGGTTCATTTATGGTTTAGGATTTAGGGTTTTTAGGGTTTAGGGGTTATGGTTTAGGGTTAGGGATAGGTTTAGGGTTGTAGATTTAGGGTTTAGGGTTTAGGGTTAGTTTTAGTGTTTGGGGTTAGGGTTTAAGGTTTTGGATTTAGAATTTAGGATTTTGGGTTTAAGGTTTAGGGGGTTTTTTTTAATTAAGTATACTAATCAGTTTAAGTTATTTTTTAGTTTATTTTTTATTTTTATTAAGGGTTTAAGCTTTACTATTTAGGCTTTAGGATTTAGGGTTTTGAGGGTTTAGAGTTTGGGGTTTACGGTTTAGGGTTTAGGGTTTAGGGTTAGTTTAGGGTTTGGGGTTTAGTGTTTTG
This sequence comes from Cymbidium sinense, assembly GCA_021442155.1. Taxonomy (NCBI): domain Eukaryota; kingdom Viridiplantae; phylum Streptophyta; class Magnoliopsida; order Asparagales; family Orchidaceae; genus Cymbidium; species Cymbidium sinense. Next base: position 100,232 of record JAKCPB010000321.1, on the reverse strand, counting down.
GGTTTAGGGTTTATGGCTTTTTAGTGTTTAGGGTTTATGGTTTAGGGTTTAAGGTGTAGGGTTTTTTAGGGTTTAAGGTTAAGGCTTTATTTTAAGTTGAGGGTTTTCTTTATTTATTTAGGCTTTTTTTCAGTTTATTTGGTTTATTTAGGTTTTTTTTAGTTTATTTTTTATTTTTATTTATTTTAGTTTATTTTTTAGGTTTAGGTTGAGGTTTATGTTTATTTTTTAGCTTATTTTTATTTTATTTTATTTTTTAGGTTTAGGTTTTATTTTTTATTTTTAGGTTTAGGTTTAGGTTTTTATTTTATTTTTTTAGGTTTAAGTTTTAGATTTTTATTTTAGGTTTATTTTTAGGTTTTATTTTTTTAGTTTAGATTTAGGTTTATTTTTAATATATTTTATTTTATTTAGATTAAGGTTTAGGTTTAGGTTTTATTTATTTTAGTTTAGTTTATTTTTGTTTAGGTTTCGCTTAATTTTATTTTATTATTTTTAGTTTAGGGTTTTTTTTACTTTAAAATTTAGGTTTTATTTATTTATTTATTTTTAAGTTTATTTTTTAGGTTTTGGATTTTATTTTATTTTTCTCTTATTTTGTTTTAGGTTTATTTTATTTATATTTTTTGTTTAGTTTTTATTTTATTTAGGTTTTTATTTTCTGGTTTATTTTATTTTATAGTTTAGTTTAGGTTTTTATTTATTTTATTTTAATTTTTATTTTTTTTTAATTTTAGGTTCAAGTTTACATTTAGGTTTAGGTTTAAGTTCTAGTTTATGTTTTTATTTTATTTTATTTTTTTATTTATGTTTAGGTTTATTTTTTTATTTTTAGATTTTATTTAGTTTAGGTTTAGGTTTTTAGGTTTCTAGGGTTTAGGGATTAAGGTTTAGGGTTTGGGGTTTGCGGGTTAGGGTTTGGGGTTTAGGGTTTAGGGTTTAGGGTTATAAGTTTTAGGGTTTAGGGTTTAGGGTCTAGGGTTGTAGGTTTAGTGTTTAGGGTTTAAGGTTTATGGTTAATTTTAGGCTTTAGAGTTTATGGTTAGTTTTAGGGTTTATGGTTTAGGGTTTAGGGTTTAGGGTGTAGGGTTTAGGGTTTAGTGTTTAGGCTTTAAGGTTTATGGTTTAGGGTTCAGGGTTTAAGGTTGTATGTTTAGGGTTTTGGGTTTTGGGTTAGATTTATGGTTTAAGGTTTAGGGTTAGGGTTTATTTTAATTTATATTATTTAATTTTTACTTTTTATAGCTTAAGGATTAGTGTTTAGGGTTTAGGTTTTTCGTTTAGGATTCAGGTTTTAGTTTAGGTTTATTTTTAAATTAAGTAAACTTGTAAAATTAGGTTTTAGTTTATTTTTTATTTATTTTAGTTTCTTATTATTTTTTAATTAAGTTTATTTTTATATTAATTTAGTTTATTCTATTTAGTTTAGGTTTATTTATTTTATCTTAGTTTTTTTATTTTAGTTTATTTTTTAGGTTTAGGTTTATGTTTATGTTTATTTTTTTGGCTTAGGTTTATTTTTATTTTATTTTTTAGGTTTAGGTTTTGGTTTTTATTTTATTTTTTTAGGTTTAGGTTTTAGGTTTTTATTTTAGGTTTATTTTTAGTTATTTTTTTAGTTTAGGATTAGATTTATTTTAAGCTTATTATATTTTATTTAGTTTAGGGTTTAGGTTTAGTTAATTTTAGGTTTAGGCTTAGGTTTCATTTATTTAGTTTAGTTTAGTTTAGTTTAAGTTTAGGTTTATTATATTTTATTTATTTTAGGTTTAGGTGTTTTCTTTTAGTTTAAGGTTTAGGTTTAGGTTATATTTTTATTTATTTTTGGTTTATTTTCTTGGTTTAGGTTTTTATTTAGTTTTTATTTATGTTTGATTTATTTTTATTTTTCATTTATCTTTTATTTTTAGGTTTATTTTATTTTTAGTTCAGTTTAGGTTTTTATTTCTTTTATTTTAGTTTAGCTTTTATTTATTTTTGTTTTATTTTATTTTTAGGTTTAGGTTTAGGTTTAAGTTTTACTATAGGATTTTAGTTCATTTTATTTTATTATTTTATTTAGGTTTAGTTTTTTTATTTATTTTATTTTTAGGTTTTATTTCATTTAGGTTTTTTGGGTTTGGAGATTATGGTTTAGGATTTAGGGTTTAGGGGTTGGGGTTTAGGGTTTAGGGTTGTAGGTTTTACTGTTTAGGGTTTAGGGTTTATGGTTTAGGTTTTAAGTTTAGGGTTCAAGTTTTAGATTGGGGTTTAGGGTTTTTGGTTTTTTTTTATACATTTAATAGAGAACAAATTTTGATTAAACATTTCTTTTTTTTCATAACCAAGTAACATAGCAAGTTTTTTATGACACAAGTGATGACATGGATAAAAACTAAGCACATATAGAACAAATCAAAAACCCTAGATAATTAGAGCTGTGTCTACTATAAAGACAGTTCCATAAGCAGTAGATCGGATCATTCGTTCTTCAATTTCTCCAATTTCCATCAGAATGACCTCGGCCTCTCGAGTAGCGTGATTCACCATCATATATATGGTCTCTACTTCTGCCACCACCATAGATGTAACCTCCGTCATTCCTTCCACCTCCATAACCATAACTGCTCCGACCATCACCTTCATATCCACCAACACCTCTAGATACCCCACCACCATTGTGATAACTTCTCGCCTCCACCTTCGCCTCCACGTTCTAGGCGAGCCTAGTTGTGATGTTCTTGCCGTCAAGGTTCTACCCAGTCATAGGGTTTATGTTTTTTAAGTTTTAGGGTTTATGTTTATTTTTTAATTTATTTAGTTACTTTAGGCTTATGTTTAAGGTTTGGGATTTAGGGTTTAGGGTTTAGAGTTTAGGGTTTAGGGATTTAGGGATTAAGGTTTAAGGTTTAGGGTTTTGGGTTTTAGGGTTTTGGGTTTATGGTTTAGGGTTGTAGGTTTAGGGTTTAGGGTTTAGGGTTTGGGGTATAGGGTTAGTTTTAAGGTTTAGGGTTTATGGTTTAGGGTATAGGGTTAGTTTTAGGGTTTAGGGTTTACAGTTTAGGATTTAGGTTTAGGGTTTTTGGATTTTTTAATTTTATTAGAGAACAAATTCATATTAAACATTAATTTTTTTGATTTCATCAACAAAGTAACACACCAAGTTCTCTAAGAGGCATAGATAAAAAAAGCATGCATAAAGCAAATCAAAAACACTGATAACTAGAGCAATCTTTACTATAAAGATGTAATTCCATAAGCAACATATCAGATTGGTCATTCTTCAGTTTCTTTAGTTCCCATCAGAACTACTCCGGCCTCTCGAGTAGCAGGATCCACCATCATATCCCTGATCTCTCCCTCCGCCATAACCATGGTTGTAACCTCCGTCGCTCCTTCCACCTCCATAACCATTTTCTACCAACTCCATATCCACGGCCTCCAAATCCCCACCACTCTTGTTAGCCCCTCCACCTTCGCCTTGACCGCTAGACCTAGACTGAGCCTGGTTGACGGTGTTGTTCTACCCATCAAGGTTTAGCCCATTCTTAGGGTTTAGGTTTATTTTTTAATTTATTTAGTTACTTTAGGTTTATGTTTAGGGTTTTTGGTCTAGGGTTTAGGGTTTAGGGTTAGGGTATAGAGTTTTAGTTTAGGGTTTAAGGTTTAATGTTTAGGGTTTAGGGTTTAGGGTTTTAAGATTTATGATTTTAGGGTCAAGGGTTTAAAGTTTAGGGTCTATAGTTTAGGGTATTTTAGGGTTTAGGGTTCATGGTTGTAGGTTTAGTGTTTTAGGTTTAAGGTTTAGGGTTTACGATTAGTTTTACAGTTTTGGGTTTAGTGTTTAAAGTTTAGGATTTAGGGTTTAGGTTTTTTTTAGATTAATTAAACTGGTGGGTTTAGGTTTATTTAGTTTACTTAGTTTTTTTTTTAGTTTTTTTTATTTTTTTATCTAGGTCTATTTTTTTATTTTTATTTAGTTTAGTTTATTTATTTTAGGTTTATTTTTTTAGTTTGGGTTTTTTAATTTAATTTATTTTTTAGGTTCAGCTTTAGGTTTAAGTATATTTTTTTGGATTAGGTTTTTAGGTTTTTAGGGTTTAGGGTTTAAGGTTTAGAGTCTAGGGTTTAGGGTTTAGGGTTTAGGGTTTAGGGTTGTAGGATTTAGGATTTCAGGGTTTAGGGTTTATGGTTAAGGATTAGGGTTTTTAGGGTTTAGGGTTTAGGGTTTAGGATTTAGGGTTTGGGATTAGGTATTTTTATTTTTTTATTTTTTTATTTTTAGGGTTTTGGGTGTTGGGTTTTTGGTGTAGGGTTTAGGTTTTAGTTTAGAATTTAGAAGTTTTGGTTTATTTTTATTTTTTAATAGAGAATAATTTAAGATTTAGCATTTCTTCTTTTTGATTTCATCAACCAAGTAACACACCAAGTATTCTAAGATACAAGCGATGACATAAATAAAAATTACTCATAAAGAAAATCTAAAACCCTAGATAACTAGAATCGTCTCTAATGTAAAGAAACAATTCCATAAGCAGCAAAACCATCATCATAACCATCGATCGTTCTTCAGTTTCTCCAGTTCCCATCAAAATCACCCAGGCTTCTGGAGTAGCGATATCCACCATCATATCCCCGATCTCTCCCTCCACTACCACCATGGTCCTCCATCGCTCCTCTCCTTATTAACCACCTTTGCTAACCACCACCTTCATATCCACTAGCACCTCCAGATCCCCCACCACCACTACGATAATCATCGCCTCTGCCTTAACCTCCACCGCCAGATCTAGACTGAGCTTTGTTGAAGGTGATTTTCTTACCTTCAAGGTTCTGCCAATTCTTAGGGTTTAGGTTTAAGTTTAGGTTTTTTAGGTTTTTGGGTTTAGGTTTATTTTTTTATTTATTTAGTAACTTTAGGTTTAGGTTTAGGGTTTAAGTTTTATGATTAGGGTTTAGGGTTTAGGGTTTATGTTTAGGGTTCATGATTTAGGGTTTAGGGTTTAGGGTTTAGGGTTTAAGGTCAAGGTTTAGGGTTTAAGGTTTAGTGTTTAGGGTTTAGTGATTAGGGTTTTGGGTTTACAATTTTTTAGGGTTTAGCATTTAAGGTTTAGGGTTTAGGGTTTAGGGTTTAGGGTCTAGGGTTAGTTTTAAGGTTAGTTAAGTAAACACATAGGTTAAGGTTTATTTAGTTTATTTAGTTTATTTTTTATTTATTTTAGTTTATTTTATTTTTATTTTATTTAGGTTTATTTTTATTTTAGTTTAAGTTTATATTTCGGTTTTTTTCTTGGTTTAGGTTTAGGTTTTTGTTTATTTTTCAGTTTAGTTTTATTTTTATTTTATTTTTTAGGTTTAGGTTTTATTTTTTATTTTTAACATTTAGGTACAAGTTTTCATTTTACTTTTTTAGGTTTAGGCTTTAAGTTTTTATTTTAGGATTATTTTTAGGTTTTATTTTTTAGTTTAGGGTTTAGGTTTAGCTTATTTTAGTTTTAGATTTAGGTTTTATTTATTTTAGTTTAGGTTTCGGGTTATATTATATTGTTTCTGGTTTTAGTTTTCTTTTTAGTTTAGGGTTTGAGTTTTTTTTATTTTTTTTAGGTTTAGTTTTTTATTTTATTTCATTTTAGGTTTAATTTATTTTTATCTTTCATTTAGTTTTTCTTTTATTTAGTTTTTTATTTTTAGGTTTATTTTATTTTATTAGTTTAGTTGAGGTTTTTATTAATTTTTTTAGTTTAGTTTTTATTTTTATTTTATTCTATTTTTAAGTTTAGGTTTTAGTTTATGTTTTTATTTTTTTTTATTATTTTATTTAATTTAGGTTTAGGTATTTTTATTTATTTTATTTTAAAGTTTTATTTAGTTTAGGTTTATGTTTTTTGGTTTTTAAGGTTTAGGGTTTAGTGTTTAGGTTTTTAGGTTTTTATGGTTTGGGATTTAAGGTTTAGGGTTTAGGGTTGTAGATTTTATGATTTAGGGTTTAAAGTTTAGAGTTTAAGGATTTTAGGGTTTAGGGTTGTAGGTTTAGGGTTATAAGTTTAGTGTTTTAGGGTTTAGGGTCTAAGGATTTAGTGTTTAAGGTTTATGGTTTAAGGTTTTAGGGTTTAAGGTTAAGCGTTTAGGATCGTAGGTTTAGGGGTTTACGTTTTGGTTTTTGGGTTAGTTTTAGGGTTTAGGGTTTTAGGGTTTAAGGTTCAGCATTTAGGATTGTGGGTTTAAGGGTTAGGGTTTAAGGTTTTAGGTTAGTTTTAGGGTTTATGGATTAGGGTTATGAGTTTTTTTATTTTTTAATTTATTTTAAATCAAGTAAACTCGTAGGTTTATGTTTATTTAATTTATTTTTTATTTATTTTAGTTTATTTAATTTTAATTTTTATTTAGTTTAGCTTTATTTTAAGTTTATATATCTTAGCTTAGGTTTTTTATTTTAGTTTATTTTTTAGGTTTATGTTTATTTTTTAGTTTAGTTTTATTTTTATTTTATTTTTTAGGTTTAGGCTTTATTTTTTATTTTTAGGTTTAGGTTTAGGTTTTTTTTTTTAGGTTTTTTGGTTTTAAGTTTTATTTTAGGTTTATTTTAGGTTTTACTTTTTAGTTTAGGTTTACTTTATTTTTAGTTTATTTTATTTTATTTAGTTTAGGTTTAGGTTTAGGTTTTATTTATTTTAGTTTACTTTAGTTTAGTTTAGGTTTAAGTTTATTTTATTTTATTTATTTTATTTTTATTTTAGGTTTAGTTTTTTTTTAGTTTAGGGTTTAGGGTTTAGGTTTTATTTTTTATTTATTTTTATTTTTAATTATTAAGTTTATTTTCTCTATTTAAGTTTCTATTTAGTATTATTTTATTTTATTTTTATTTTACATTTAGCTTTTATCTTTTTAAGATTTTTTATTCTTATGTTTATTTTATTTTTTTTAGTTCAGTTTAGGTTTGTATTTATTTATTTTTAGTTTATTTTCATTTTTTTATTTTATTTTTAGCTTTAGTTTAAGGTTTTAGTTTAGGTATTTATATTATTTTATTTACATTTATGTTTTTTATTTATTTTATTTGTAGGTTTTATTTAGTTTAGGTTTACATTTTTATGTTTTTAAAGTTTGGGGTTTAGAGTTTAGGGATTAGGGTTTAGGGTTTTAGAGTTTAGGGTATAGGGTTAGTGTTTATGATTTTTGATTTAGAATTTAGTGTTTAGGCTTTAGGGGTTAGGGTTTAGGCTTTGGGGTTTGGGGTTTTAGGGTTTAGGGTTTTGGGTTTGGGGATTAGGGTTTTAGGGTTTAGGGTTTAGGGTTTAGGGTTTAGGGTTGTAGGTTTAGTAAAGTTGGTGTAGGGTTTAGGGTTTAGGGTTAGTTTTAAGATTTAGGGTTTAGTGTTTAGCGTTTAGTTATTTAAGGTTTAAGGTATTTTTTAAAAAATTAAGTAAACCATTTGGTTTTGGTTTATTTAGTATATTTAGTTTATTTTTATTTATTAGGGTTTAGGGTTTAGGGTCTATGTTTTAGAGTTTATGGTTTTAAAGTTCAGTGTTTAGGATTTAGGATTTAAGGTTTAGGGTTTTCAATTTTTATGGTTTAGTGTTTATGTTTAGGTTTTGAATTTAGGGTTCAGGTTTTAGTTTAGGGTTTAGGGTTTTTGTTTTTTTAAATGGGAATAAATTAAGATTCAACATTTCTTCTTTTTGATTTCATCAACCAAGTAACACACTAAGTTTTCTATGACACAAATGACAACATAGTTAAAAAATGAGGACACAAAGAGCAAATGAAAAGACTATATAATTAGAACCATCTCTATAGACATAATTCCATAGCGAATCAGTCGTGTTCTTGATTTCTCTAATTCCCATCAGAGACACCCCGACCTCTCGAGTAGCAGGATCCACCATCATATCCCCGATCGGTCATTCTTCAGTTTAAGATTTAAGGGTTTATGGTTTTATTGTTTAGGGTTTAAGGTTAGGGTTTAGGGTTTAGGGTTTTGGGTTTAGGGTTTAGGGTTTAGAGTTTAGGGTTTAGGGTTTAGGGTTAGCTTAAGGTTTAGGGTTAGATTAGGGTTTAAGGTTTAGGCTTTAGGCTTTAGGGTTTTTAAGGTTTAGGGTTTAGGGTTTAGGGTTTAAGGTTAGTTTAGGGTTTAAGGTTTAGGGTTTTTGAGTTTAGGTTTTTGTGTTTAGGGTTTAGGGTTAAGTTAGATTTAGGATTTAGGTTTAGGTTTAGGGTTTTAGTTTAGGGTTTTAGGTTAAATATTTAGAGGTATGTTTAGGTAGGGTTTAGGTATTTAAGTATTTTATATTTTTAAATTATTTATTTTATTTAGTTTAGTTTATTTATTTTAATTTAGGTTTGTATTTTAGTTTATTTTTTTAGGTTTAGGTTTAGGTTTAGGTTTATGTTTATTTTTTAGTTTAGTTTAATTTAATTTTCTTTTTTAGGTTTAGGTTTTTTTTTTTTTTTTAGGTTTAGGTTTTATTTTATTCTTTAGGTTTAGGTTTTAAACATTTATTTTAGGTTTATGTTTAGGTTTTATTTTTTTAGTTTCAATTTAGGTTTATTTTTAATTTATTTTATTTTATTTTATTTAGGGTTTAGGTTTATTTTAGGTTTAGGTTTTATTTATTTTAGTTTAGGTTTAGGTTTATTTTATTTTATTTTAGGTTTAGGTTTTAGTTAGGGTTTAGGTTTTATTTTAGCTTTAGTTTAGGTTTAGGTATAGGGTTTAAGGTTTAATGTTTTACGGTTTAGGGTTTCAAGGTTTAGGGTTTACGATTAGGATTTACGGTTTAGGCTTTAGGCTTTAATTTTTAGGCTTTAGGTTTTGGAGTTTTTAGGGTTTAGGGTTTAAGGTTTAGGGTTTAAGGTTTACCGTCTAAGGTTAGCTTAGGGTTTATGGTTAGGTTAGGGTTTAGGGATTAGGCTTTAGGGTTTTGGCTTTTTAGGGTTTAGGGTTTGGAGTTTATGCTTAGTTAACATTTTAAGGTTTAGGGTTAGTTTAGTGTTTAATTCAGTAAACCAACAGGTTTAGGTTTATTTGGTTTATTTTATATATTTATTTAGGTTTATTTTTTATTTTTAGGGTTTAGGGTTTTTGATCATTTTTGATAGGAGAGCAAATTCAAATTCAACATTTCTTCTTTTCAATTTCATCAACCAAGCAACACACCAAGTATTTTCAATGATCCATAATAGCAAACCACCAAGATAGAATAGAACAGCAAGTTGGCCAACAACCAACCCCATCAAAATTGAAGATGCTTTCCAAATAGAGAGGGAAAAGGCTTGGCCAAGGCAAGCTGAGTAGAAAATGTAGCAACAAGTGAAATCAGCTATAGGCCCAATAAAAGCAGGAGGTTTTGGGTTTTAGGGTTTATTGTGTTATGGTTTAGGGTTTAGGGTTAGGGTTTAGGGTTTAGTGTTTAGGGTTTAGGGTTTAGGATTTAGGGTTTAAGGTTTAATGATTTAGGTTTAGGCTTTAGGGATAAGGGCTTTTAGCATTTCATGTTTAGGGTATGTTTATGGTTTAATGTTTATAGTTTTAGAGTTTATGGTTTAGGGTTTAGGTTTAAGGTTAAAGTCAAGTTTAGGGTTTAGGGATTAGGGTTTACGTTTTAGGGCTTAGGTTTTAAGGGTTTTAGGGTTTATGATGTAGGGTTTAGGTTACAGGTTTATTGTTGGATTTAGGGTATAACTTTAGGTTTACTATTTTAGGTTTAGGATTTTAGGTTAGGGTTAGTTTAGGTTTAAGTTTAGGTTAGTTTAAGTTTAAACTTTAGGTTTTATTTTTGTTTTTGGTTAGTTTAGGTTTAGGTTTAGTTTAAGTTTCTTAGTTATAATTTATAATTAGGTTAGTTTAAGGTTTAGGGTTTGTTTAGGGTTTAAGTTTAGTTTAGGTTGTTTTGGTTTTAGGTTTAGGGTTAGGTTTTAGGTTCAAGGTTTTAGGGTATAGGGTTATAATCTTAGAGTAGTAGGTTTAGGGTTTAGGGTTTAGGGTTTAATATTTAGGGTTTTAGGGTTTAGGGTTTCATGTTTAGGGTTATAGTTTAGGAGTTAGTTTTAGGTTTTAGTTTTATTTTATTTTATTTTTATTTTTTTGATTTTATTTTATTTGTTTAATTTAGGGTTTAGGGTTTAGGGTTTAAGATTTTTTTTAGTTTAGGGTTTAGAGTTTAGTGTTTAGGATTAGTTTTAAGGTTTAGGGTTTAGGGTTTAGGGTTTAGGGTCTTGGATTTAGGATTTAGGGTTTACGGTTCAATGTTTAGGGATTTTTTCCAAAAGCATTAAGTAAACTGGTAGGTTTAGGTTTATTTAGTTTATTTTTTATTTATTTTACTTTATTTTATTATTTATTTTTAGGTTTAAGTTTAGGTTTATATTTTATTTTTTTAGGTTTAAGTTTTAGGTTTCTTTTTAGGTTAATTTTTAGGTTTTATTTTTTAGTTTAGGTTTAGGTTTATTTTTAGTTTATTTTGTTTTATTTAGTTTAGGGATTAGTTTATTTTAGGTTTATGTTTAGGTTTTCTTTATTTTAGTTACATTTATTTTAGTTTAATTTTAATTTATTTTGTTTATTTTTTATTTTAGGTTTAGGTTTTTTATTTTAGGATTTTTTTTAAGGTATAAGTTTTTATTTAATTTTTATTTTATTTTATTTTAGGGTTATTTTATTTTTATTTTACGTTTAGTTTTTATTTTATTTCGGCTTTTTATTCTTAGATTTATTTTATTTTTTAGTTTAGTTTAGGTTTTTATTTATTTTATTTTATTTTTAGGTTTAGGTTTAAGTTTTAGTTTAGGTTTTAATTTTATTTTATTATTTTATTTTATCTAGGTTTAGGTTTTATTTAGTTTAGGTTTAGATTTTTAGGTTTTTAGGGTTTAAGGTTTTGGGTTTTTTGTATAAGGTTTTGGGTTTTAGGGTCTATTGTGTTATGGTTTAGGGTGTAGGGTTAGGTTTTAGGGTTTAGGGTTTAGGGTTTAGTATTTAGGATTTAGGGTTTAAGGTTTAATGATTTGGGTTTAGGCTTTAGGGATAAGGGCTTTTAGCATTTCGAGTTTAGGGTTAGTTTATGGTTTAATGTTTATGGTTTTAGAGTTTATGGTTTAGGGTTTAGGGTTTAAGGTTAAGGTTAAGTTTAGGGTTTAGGGATTAGGGTTTACAGTTTAGGGTTTAGGGTTAGGGTTTCTAGGGTTTATGATTTAGGGTTTAGGGTTAGCTTAAGTTTTATGGTTAGTTTAGGGTATAGGCTTTAGGGTTTACTATTTTATGGTTTATGGTTTTTAGTGTTAGGGTTAGTTTAGGGTTTAAGATTTAGGGTTTAAGGTTTAGGGTTAGTTTAAGGTTTAAACTTTGGTTTTAGGTTTTGTGTTTAGGTTAGTTTAGGTTTAAGTTTAGTTCAAGTTATAGGGTTTATAGTTAGGAGTTAGGGTTTAAGTTTAGTTTAGAGTTTAAAGTTTAAGTTTAGGGTTTAAGGTTAGTTTAGGTTTTAGGTTTTAGGTTTGTGTTTAGTTTAGGGTTTAGGTTCATAGTTTTAAGTTTAGGGTTATAGTTTAGAGTAGCAGTTTAAGTTTAGGGTTTAGGTTAGTTTTAGTTTAAGTTTAGTGTTTAAGATTTAGGGTTTTAGGGTTTAGCGTTTGAGGTTTAGGGTTATAGGTTTAGGGTTAGGTTATTTTATTTTATTATTTATTTATTATTATTTTTTTTTAATTTAGGGTTTAAGGTTTAGAGTTTAGGGTTTAGGGTTAGTTTTAAGGTTTAGGGTTTAGGGATTAGGATATAGGGTTTAGGGTTTAGTGTTTAGAGTTTTTTAGAAAAAAAAACTTTAAGTAAACCGATAAGTTTAGGTTTATTCAGTTTATTGAGTTTATTTTTTTAATTATTTTACTTTATTTTCTTATTTATTTTTATTTAGTTTAGTTTATTTATTTTAGGTTTATTTAGTTTTGTTTAGGTTTTTTATTTTAGTTTATTTTTTAGGTTTAGGTTTAGGTTTATGTTTATTTTGTAGTTTAGTTTTATTTTTATTTTACCTTTTAGGTTTAGGTTTTATTTTTTATTTTTAGGTTTAGATTTATGTTTTTATTTTATTTTTTCTAGGTTTAGGTTTTAGGTTTCTATTTTAACATTTTTTTAGCTTTTATTTTTTAGTTTAGGTTTAGTTTTATTTTTAGTTTAGTTTATTTTATTTAGTTTAGGTTTACATTTAGGTTTAGTTTATTTTAGGTTTAGGTTTAGGTTTTATTTAATTTAATTTACTTTAGTTTATTTTAGTGTAGGTTTTGGTTTATTTTATTTTTATTACTCGTTTAGTTTTTTTTGTTTATGGTTTAGGATTTTTGGTTTTTTTTTAATAAAGAACAAATTCAGATTCAAAATTTCTTCTTTTCGATTTCATCAACCAAGTAACACACCAAGTTGTCGAAGACACAAGTGATGACATAGATAAAAAATGAGCACGCATAGAACAAATCGAAAACCCTAGATAGCTAGAACCATCTATACTATGAAGACATTGTTCCGTAAGCAGCAGATCGAATCGATCGTTCTTTAGTTTCTCTAGTTCTCATCAGAATCATCCTGGCCTCTCGACTAGTGGGATCCACCATCATATGCTTGATATCTCCTTTCGCCACCTCCATGGCTTTAACCACCTTCGCTCCTCCCACCTCCATAACCATCACTGCTTAGACCACCACCTCCATATCCACCAACACCTCCAGATCCCCAACAACCATTGCAATAATGGCCACCTCTGCCTTCACTTCCACCACGGATGTAGGCGTGGTTGGCGGTGATGTTCACGCCATCAGGTTACGCTAATTCTTAGGATTTTGTTTATGTTTAGGTTTATTAGGTTTTAGTGTTTAGATTTATTTTTTTAATTTATTTAGTTAGTTTAGGTGTAGATTTAGGGTTTGGGGTTTAGGGTTTAGGGTTTTGGGTTAAGATTTAGGGTTTAGGGTTTAGGATTTCAAGTTTATGGTTTAGGGTTTAGGGTTTTAGGGATTATGCTTTTAGTTTTTAGGGTTTAGGGTTACGATTTAGGATTTAGGGTTTAGGGTTGTAGGTTTACGGTTGTAGGTTAAGTGTTATAGGTTTAATGTTTAGGGTTTCGGGTTTAAGGTTTAGGATTTAGGGTTTAAGTTTTTTATTGTAAAATTAAGTAAACCAATAGGTTTAGGTTTACTAAGTATATTTAGTTTATTTTTTATTTATTTTAGTTTTCTTTATATTTTATTTTTATTTAGGTTTATTTTTTTAGTTTTATTTATTTTATTTTATTTATTTTAGCTTTGTTTATTATAGTTTAAGCTTTCTATTTTAGTTTATTTTTTTTAGGTTTAGGTTTATTTTTAGTTGGTTTTATTTTTATTTTAGTTTTTAGGTTTAGGTTTTATTTTTTATTTTTAGGTTTAGGTTTAGGTTTAGGTTTTTATTTTAGTTTTACTTTTATGTATTATTTTTTATTTTATGCTTAGGTTTAATTTTAGTTTATATTATTTTATTTTGTTTTGGTTTAGTTAATTTTAGGTTTAGGTTTTATTTATTTTTGTTTAGGTTTAGGTTTATTTTATTTTTATTTTATGGTTAGATTTTTTTCTTAGTTTAAGGTTTAGTTTTATTTTTTATTTATTTTTAAGTTTTATTTTAAATTTTTTTTAGGTTTAAGTTTATATTTAGTTTTTATTTATTTTATTTTATGTTTATTTTAATTTTATTTTATGTTTAGTTTTATTTTATTTAGGTTTTTTATTCCTAGGATTATTTCAATTTTTAGTTTAATTTAGGTTTATATTTATTTTACTTTCATTTTTTTTAGTTTTTATTTTATTTTATTTTTAGGTTTAGGTTTAGGTTTTAGTTTAAGTTTTTTATTTTATTTTATTTGTATTGTTATTTAGGTTTAGCTTTATTTATTTATTTTATTTTAAGGTTTTATTTAGTTTAGGCTTAGGTTTTTAGATTTTTAGGGTTTAGGGTTTAGGGTTTAATGTTTAGGGTTTAAGATTTATAATTTTAGGGTTTAGGGTTTTTGGGTTTGAAGTTTAGCATTAGGTTTAGGTTTGGGTTTAGGGTTTTGTTTAACTTTAGGGTTAGAATTTTAGGTTTTAGGTTTAGTTTAGTTTTAGGGTTTAATTTTAGGATTTTGGGTTTTATAGTTTAAGTTTAATTTAAAGTTTAGGGTTTTAGGTTTTAGGGTTTTAGTTTAGGGTTTAAACTTTAAGGTTTAGGGTTTTTTAGTGTTTAGGATTTAGGGTTTAGGGTTTAGGTTTAGGTTGTTGGTTTAGGGAGTTTATAGTTAGTTTAGGGTTAGTTTTAGTTTAGGTTTAGATTATTTAGTTTAGGTTTAGTTTTGGTTTAGTTAAGTTAGCATTTAGGGTTAGTTTAGGGTTTAGGGTTTAGGGTTTAGTCTTTAGGGTTTAGGGATTTAGGGTTTAAGGTTTAGGGTTAGTTTAAAGTTTAGGGTTTAAGGTTTTAGGGTTTAGGGTTTTTTTTAAAAGAATTAAGTAAACTGAAAGGTTTAGGTTTATTTAGTTTATTTTTTATTTATTTTACTTTATTTTATTTTATTTAATTTATTTTATTTTATTTTGTTTAGATTATTTATTTTATGTTTATTTATTAGTTTAGGTTTATTATTGTAGTTTAATTTTTAAGTTTAGGTTTAGGTTTATGCTTATTTTTTAGTTTAGTTTAATTTTTATATTATTTTTTTAGGTTTATGTTTTATTTTTAATTTTTACGTTTTGGTTTTGGTTTTTATTTTATTTTTTTAGGTTTAGGTTTTAGGTTTTATTTTAGGTTTATTTTTGGTTTAATTTTTTTAGTTTAAGTTGGTTCATTTTAGTTTATTTTATTTTATTTAGGTTTGATTTTAATTTAGTTTATTTTAGGATTTAGGGTTTAGGGTTTATGGTTTAGGGTTTAGGGTTTAATGTTTTAGGGTTTTAGTGGTTAGGGTTATGATTTATGATTTAGCGTTTAGTGTTTAGGGTTTAGGGTTTAGGATTTAGGGTTGTATGTTTAGGGTTGTAGGTTTAAGGTTTAGAGTTTAGGGTTTAGGGTTTCGGGTTTGTTTTAGGGTCTAGGGTATAGGGTTTGGGGTTTAGGATTTAGGGTTTAGGGTTTAGGGTTTAGGGTTTAGAGTTTTTCTTTTAAATTAAGAAACCAATCGATTTATTTTTAGTTAGTTTATTTAGTTTATTTTTTACTTATTGTATTTTATTTTATTTTTTATTTTTATTTATGTTTTTTTTATTTTTATTTTGTTTAGTATATTTATTTTAAGTTAATATTTTTTAGTTTAGGTTTTTCATTGTAATTTATTTTTTAGGTTTAGGTTATGTTTATTTTTTAGATTAGTTTTATTTTTATTTTATTCTTTAGGTAATGGTTTATTTATTATTTTAAAGTTTAGGTTTATTTTTATTTTATTTTTTTTAGGTTTAGCTTTTAGGTTTTATTTTAGGTTTATTTAGGGTTTATTTTTTTTTAGTTTAGGTTTATTTATAGTATATTTTATTTTATTTAGTTTAGGGTTTAGGCTTAGTTTATTTTTGGTTTAAGTTTACATTTTATTTATTTTCATTTAGTTTATTTTAGTTTAAATTTAGGTTTATTTTATTTTATTTATTTTAGGTTTAAGTTTATTTCTATTTTTTAGTTTGAGGTTTAGGTTTTTTATTTTTTTAGTTTTTTATTTTTAAGTTTATATTTTAGGTTTAGGTTTTTATTTAGTTTTTATTTTTTTTCTTTTAGGTTTATTTTATTTTTATTTTACATTTGGGATTTATTTTATTTTGGTTTTTTATTTTAAGGTTTATTTTATCTTTTAGTTTAGTTTACATTTTTTTAATTTTATTTTAGTTTAGTTTTTATTTGTAGGTTTAAGTTTAGGTTTTTATTTTATTTTATCTAGGTTTAGGTGTTATTTATTTATTTAATTTTTGGTCTTAATTAGATTAGGTTTAGGTTTTTCAATTTTTGGGGTTTAGGATTTAGGGTTTTGGGTTTTGGTTAGGATTTAGGTTTAGGGTTTAAGGTTTAGGGTTTAAGGTTTTCGTGTTAAGGGTTTAGGGTTTTTGTGTTAAGGGTTTAGGGTATAGGGTTTAGGGTTTAAGTGTAAGTTTAGGGTTTCGAGGTTTAGGGTTTAAAGTTTAGTGTTTATAGTATGGGTTTTTTTTAAAATTTATTTATGGTTTAGTGTTTAGGATTTTTTACGGCTTAGGGTTTTGGGTTTTAGGTTTTGGATTTTGGGTTTAGGTTTAGTTTTAGGATTTATGATTTAGGGTTTAGGGTTCAGGGTTATAGGTTTTGGGTTATAGGTTTAGTGTTTGTGGTTTAGAGTTTAGGGTTTCAAGTTTAGGATTTAAAGTTTAGGGTTTTTTTTTTAAAAAAATTATGTAAACTGTTAAGTATAGGTTTAGGGTTTAGGGTATAGGGTTAAAGATTTATTTATTTATTTTTATTTTTTTATTTAGGGTTTTTAAGAGTTTAGGGTTTTTTAAGGTTTAGGTTTTAGTTGTAAGTTTAGGGTTTAGGGCTTAGGATTTAGGTTTAGGTTTTTTTTAAATTAGGGTTTAGGGTATATTTAGTTTATTTATTATTTATTTTATTTTACTTTATTTTTTATTTTTATTTAAGTTTATTTTTTTATTTAGTTTAGTTTATTTATTTTAGGTTTATTTATTTTAGTTTAGGATTTTAATTTTTGTTTATTTTTCTAGGTTTATATTTAGGTTTATGTTAATTTTTAGTTGAGTTTTATTTTTGTTTAATTTTTTTTAGTTTAGGTTTTACTTTTTATTTTTATGTTTAGGTTTAGGGTTTTATTTTATATGTTTAGGTTTAGGTTTTAGGTTTCTAATTTAGGTTTATTTTTAGTTTATTTTATTTTTTTTAGGTTTATTTTAGGTGTAGGTTTTATTTATTTTAGTTTAGGTTTAGGTTTATTTTATTTTGTTTATTTTATTTTTATTTTAGGTTAATGTTCTTTTTGTTTTGGGTTTAGATTTTATTTCTTATTTATTTTTAGGTTTATTTTTTAGGTTTAGGTTTTTATTTAGATAATATTTTATTTTATTTTAAGTTTATTTTTTTATTTTATGTTTAGTTTTTATTTTATTTAGGTTTTTTATTCTTAGGTTAAAGTTTAGGTTTTTATTTTATTTAGGTTTAGGCTTTATTTATTTATTTTATTTTTAGGTTTTATTGAATTTAGGTTTAGGTTTTTATGGTTTAGGGTCTAGGGTTTAGCTTCTAAAGTTTAGGGTTTAGGGTTTTAGGGTTTAGGGTTTAGGGTTAGGGTTTAGGGTTTAGGGTTTAGTGTTTAGGCTTTCAGGTTTAGGGTTTTAAGGTTTAAGGTTTAGGGTTTTTTTTTAATTAAAAGGATTGAGGGTTTAGTTAGTTTAGTTAGTTTAGTTTAATTATTATTATTTAGTTTTAGTTCTATTATGTTTAGTAGTTAGCTATTTTTTTATCTAGGGTTTAGGTTATTATGGGTTAGTGTTTTTTTTGGTTTAGTTTATAGTTTTGCTTTTTTAATTTTAGTTTTATTAGTTTTAGTTTGGTTTTAATTTAGTTATTGGTTATTAGTTTTGGGTTTTATTAGTTTTAGTTTATTATTTATTGTTAGTTTAGTTTTTTTTTTAGGTTTTGGGGTTATTTTAGTTTAGTTTAGTTTAGGGTTTAGTTTAGTTTGTTTAGTTTTAGTTTTTAGTTTAATTATTATTTGATTTTATTAGTTTGGTTTTTTTAGTTTAGGGTTTAGTTTTATTTATTTTGTTTATTATTCTTTATTATTATTATTAGTTTAGTTAGTTTTATTAGTTTATTATTATTATTTTTTTTCTTATTATTATTCTTTTATAAGTTAGTTTAGTTTATTTATTATGGTTTATGGTTTTAGTTAGTTTATTAGTTTTAGTTATTTTTATTAGTTTTATTATTATTTATTTAGTTAGTTTTATTAGTTTTAGTTATTTTTATTATTTTATTAGTTTTTATTATTTATTATTATTATTATTATTATTATTATTATTAGTTTAGTTTTGTTTTATTAAGTTTAGGTTTAGGGTTGAGGTTTAGCTTAGGGTTTAGGGTTATATTAGGGTTTAAAGTTTTAGGGTTTATGGTTTAGGGTTTTTAGGGTTTAGGGTTAGTTTAGAATTTAAGGTTTGGGATTTTAGGGTTTAGGGTTTAGGGTTTAGGGTTGTAGGTTTAGAGTTTAGGGTTTATGGTTTAGGATTTAGTGTTTAGGGTTTAGGGTTTAGGGCATTTTTAAAAAAATAGGGCATTTTTAAAAAAAATTAAGTAAACGATAAGTTTAGGTTTATTTAGTTTATTTATTTTATTTTATATATTTATTTAGGTTTATTTTATTTTTATTTTGTTTAGTTAATTTATTTTAGTTTATGTTTATTTATTTTAGTTTATTTTTTAGGTTTAGCCTTAGGTTTATGTTTAATTTTTAGTTTATTTTTACTTTTATTTTAATTTTTAGGTTTAGATTTTACTTTTTATTATTAGGTTTATGGTTTAGGGTTTATTTAGATTTAGGTTTAGGTTTTCATTTTATTTTTTTAGGTTTAGGTTTTAAGTTTTTATTTTAAGTTTACTTTTAGGAATTATTTTTTAGTTTAAGTTTAGATTTATTTTTAGTTCATTTAATTTTACTTTATTTTATTTAGGGTTTAGATTTAGTTTATTTTAGGTTTAGTTTATTTTAGTTTATTTTAGTTTAGGTTTAGGTTCATTTTATGTATTTATTTTAGGTTTAGGTTTTTTTTAGTTTTGGGTTTAGGTTTTATTTTTTATTTATTTTTAGGTTTATTTTTTAGGTTTAAGTTTTATTTAGTTTTTATTTTATTTTATTTTAGGTTTATTTTATTTTTATTTTTTGTTTAGGTTTGATTTTATTTAGGTTTTCTTATTTTTAGGTTTATTTTATATTTTAGTTTAGTTTAGGTTTTTATTTTATTTTATTTTAGTTTATTTTTTATTTTTTATTTTGTTTTATTTTTAGGTATAGGTTTTAGTTAATGTTTTAATTTAATTTAATTTAATTTGTTTTATTTAGGATTAGTTTTATTTATTTATTATATTTTTAGGTGTTATTTAGCTTAGGTTTAAGCTTTTAGGCTTTTAGTGTTTAGGGCTTAGAGTTTAGGGTTTAGGGTTTAGCGTTTGGGGTTTAAGGTTTAGGGTTTAGGGTTTAGGGTTTAGAATTTAAGGTTTAGTGTTTAGGTTTAAGGGTTTAGGGTTTAGGGTTTAGGGTTCAGGGTCTTCAGGTTTAGGGTTTAGGCTTTTAGGGTTTAGGGTTTAGGGTTTAGTGTTTAGGGTTAGTTTTAGGGTTAGGGTTTTTTTTAAATAAAAAAAATTAAGTAAACTGGTAGGTATATGTTTATTTAGTTTATTTCATATTTATTTTAGTTTATTTTATTTTTATTTTTGTTTAGGTTTATTTTTATTTTTATTTAGTTTAGTTTATTTATTTTAGGTTTATTTATTTTAGTTTAGGTTTTTCTATTTTTGTTTATTTTTTTGAGTTTAGATTTAGGTTTAGGTTTACTTTTTAGTCTAGTTTTATCTTTATTTTATTTTTAGTTTTAGGTTTTATTTTTTTTTTTTAGGTTTAGGTTTACATTTTAATTTTATTTTTTTAGGTTTAGGTTTTTGGTTTTTATTTTAGGTTTAATTCTTGGTTTAGGTTTAGCTTTTATTTATTTTAATTTAGTTTATTTTAGTTTAGGTTTAGTTTTATTTCTATTTTGTTTATTTTAGGTTTAGGTTTTTTTTTAATTTAAGGTTTAGGTTTTATTTTAATATTTATATTTTATGTTTAGGTTTTTATTTAATTTTTATTTTACTTTATTTTAGGTTTTTTTATTTTTATTATTGGTTTAGTTTTTATTTTATTTAGATTTTTTATTTTAGATTTATTTTATTTTTTAGGTTTTTATTTATTTTATCTTAGTTTAGTGTTTATTTTTTATTTTATTTTATTTTTTGGTTTAGGTTTTATTTTAGGTTTTGATTTTATTTTATTATTTTATTTATTTTATTATTTTATTTTATTTATTTAGGTTATTTATTTATTTTATTTATTTATTTTATTTAGTTTAGGTTTAGGTTTATAGGTTTTAGGGTTTAGGGATTAGGGTTTAGGGTTTTAGGGTTTTTTTTTTAAGGTTTAGTTTAGGGTTTAGGCTTTAGGCTTTAGATTTTAAGGATTTTAGGGTTTAAGATTTAGTGTTTAGGGTTTTAGGGTTTAGGGTTTAGGGTTTAGGATTTAGAGTTTAGGGTTAGGGTTAGGTTTAGGGTTTAGGGTTAGGGTTAGTTTTAAGGTTTAGGGTTTATTGTTTAAGGTCTAGTTTTTTTTTAATTAAGTAAATATGTAGGTTTAAGTTTATTTAGTTTATTTTTTATTTTTATTTAGTTTTATTTTTTATTTTTATTTAGTTTAGTTTAGGTTTTTTATTTTTTAGTTTTGTGTTTTAGGTTTTCATTTTAGGTTTATTTTTAAGTTATATTTTTTTAGTTCAGGTTTAGGTTAATTTTTAGCTTAGTTCAATTTATTTAGCTTATGGATTAGGTTTAGTTTATTTTAGGTTTAGGTTTAGGTTTAGTTTATTTTAGTTTAGGTTTATGTTTATTTTATTTTGTTTATTTTATGTTTAGGTTTTTTTTTTACTTTAGGGTTTATGTTTTATTTTTTATTTGTTTTTTTATTTTATTTTTAGGTTTATTTTTTTAATTTTGGTTTTTATTTAGTTTTTATTTTATTTTATTTTAATTTAGGTTAATTTTATTTTTCATTGATTTAGTGTTTTTATTTTAAGGTATATTATTTTAGTATAGGTTTTATTTTATTTTATTTTTTTATTTTATTTAGGTTTAGGATTATTTATTTATTTTTTTTTAGGTTTTATTTAGTTTAGGTTTAGGTTTTTAAGTTTTTAGGTTTTTAGGGTTTAGGGTTTAGGGTTTAGGGTTTAGGATTTAGGGTTTAGGGTTTAGGGTTTATGGGTTTGGGTTTTGGGTTTTGGGGTTTAGGTTTAGGGTTTAGGGTTTAGGGTTCAGGGTTCAGGGTTTAGGGTTTAAGATTTATATTTTAGGATTTAAGGTTGTAGGTTTTGGGTTCAGGGTTTAGGGTTTGAAGTTAGTTTTAAGGTTTAGAGTTTAGGGTTAGACTTTTTTTAATTAAGTAAACTCGCAGGTTTAGGTTTATTTAATTTATATAGTTCATTTTTTATTTACTTTAGTTTATTATATTTTTTATTTTTATTTTGGTTTATTTTTTATTTTATTTTGTTTAGTTTATTTATTTTAGTTTAGTCTTTTTACTTTAGTTTATTTTTGAAGTTTAGGTTTAGGTTTATTTTTTAGTTCAGTTTATCTTTATTTTTTTTTTAGGTTTAGGTTTTATTTTTTATTTTAGGTTTAGATTTAGGTTTTATTTTATTTTTTTAGGTTTAATTTTGGGTTTTATTTTGGGTTTATTTTTAGGTTTTATTTTTAGTTTATATTTAGGTTTATTTGTTATTTATTTTATTTTATTTATGGTTTAGGTCTATGTTTAGCTTTAGTTTATTTTAGGTTTAGGTTATTTATTTTAGTTTAGGTTTAGGTTTCTTTTATTTTTATTTTAGGTTTATGTTTTTCTTTTTATAGTTTAGGGTTCAGCTTTTATTTATTCATTTATTTTTAGGTTTATTTTTTAGGTTTAAGTTTTATTTAGTTTTTATTTTATTTTATTTTAGGTTTATTTTATTTTTATTTTAGGTTTAGTTTTTCTTTTATTTAGGTTTATTTTTTTTAGTTTAGTTTAAGTTTTATTTATTTAATTTTATTTAATTTTTATTTTTTATTTTATTTTTTAGGTTTAGGTTTAGGTTTATGTTTTAGTTTAGATTTTTATTTTATTTTATTTTATTATTTTATTTTGGTTTAGGTTTTTTATATTTTATTTTTTGGTTTTATTTAGTTTAAGTTTAGGTTTTAGCTTTTTTGGGGTTTAGGGTATAGGGTTAGTGAGATTTAGGTTTAGGGTTTAGCATTTGGGTTTGGGGTTTAGGGTAGTTTAGGGTTTAGGGTTTAGGGTTTAGGTTTAGGTTTTAGGTTTAGGTTTAGGGTTTTAGGGTTTAGGTTTAGGGTTTTATTTAGGGTTTAGTTGGTTTTTTTAGGGTTTAGGTTTAGGTTTTAGATTATAGGTTTATGGTTGAGTTTTTTTATTTAGGGTTTTGGTTTTTTTTAATAGATAATAAATTTAGATTCAACATTTCTTCTTTTCGATTTCTTCAACCAAGCAACACACAGAGTTTTCTGAGACACAAGCGATGACATAAATCAAAAATGAGCATTCATAGAGCAAATCAAAAACCTTAGATAACTAGAACCATCTCTACAATGAAGAAACAATTCCATAAATAGTAGATCAAATTGGTCGTTCTTTAGTTTCTTTAATTCCCATCATAACCATCTCTCCCACTGCCACCACCACGGTTGTAACCTCCATCGCTCCTCCCGACTTCATAACCACCGGTGCTTCAACCACCACCTCCATATCCATTAGCAACTCTAGATTCCCCACCACCATTATGATAATCGTCTCCTTCACCTTAGGTCTCCATCACTAGGCGTTGGTTGATGGTGATGTTCACGCCATCAAAGTTACGCCCATTCTTAGGGTTTTGGTTTAAGTTTATATTTATTAGGTTTTAGGGTTTAGGTTTATTTTTAATTTATTTAGTTACTTTAGGTTTAGTTTGGGTTTTTTGGTTTAGGGTTTTTGGTTTAGGGTTTAGGGTTAGGTTTTAGGGTTTAGGGTTTAGGGTTTAGGGTTTATACTTTTAGAGCTCAAGGTTTAGGGTTTAGGTTTAGGGTTGTAGGCTTAGGGTTTAGGATTTAGGGTTTAGGATTTAGGGTTTATGATTTTTTTTTAAAATTAAGTAAACTGGTAGGTTTAGGTTTTTTTAGTTTATCTAGTTTATTTAGTTTATTTTTTATTTATTTTAGTTTAGTTTAATTTTTATTTTTATTTAGGTTTATTTTTAGTTTTATTTAGTTTAGTTTATTTATTTTAGGTTTATGTATTCTAGTTTAGGTTTTTTATTTTAGTTTATTTTTTAGGTTTAGGTTTATTTTTTAGTTGAGTTTTATTTTTATTTTATTTTAAGGTTTAGGTATAGTTTTTTATTTTATTTTTATTTTTTGGTTTAGGTTTGAGGTTTTTATTTTAGTTTTATTTTATTTTTTAGTTTAGGTTTAGGTTTAGGTTTAGTTTATTTTAGGATTAGGTTTAGGTTTATTTTTTATTTTTTAGGTTTTAGTTTTAGGTTTATTTTTAGGTTTAGGTTTTTATTTAGTTTTTATTTTATTTTATTTTAGGTTTATTTTATTTTATTTATTTAGGTTTTTTATTCTTAGGTTTATATTATTTTTTAGTTTAGTTTAGGTTTTTATTTATTTTATTTTAGTTTATTTTTATTTTATTTTATTTTATTTTTTAGGTTTAGGTTTAGGTTTTAGTTTAGGTTTAGGTTTTAGTTTATTTTATTTTAATTTTTTATTTTATTTTATTTAAGTTTAGGTTTTTTTATTTATTTTTTTATTTTAGTTTTTTAGGGTTTAGGTTTAGGTTTAGGTTTAGGGTTTAGGTTTAGGGTTTAGGTTTTAGGTTTAGGGTTTAGGGTTTAGGTTAGGGTTTAGCTTAGGTTTTAGGGTTTAGGGTTTTAGGGTTTAGGTTTAGGGTTTAGGGTTTTAGGTGGTTTTAATTAAGTAAAGTGGTAGGTTTTGGTTTATTTAGTTTTATTTATTTATTTTTTTTTTTATTTAGTTTATTTTTTATTTATTTAGTTTATTTATTTTAGGTATATTTATTTTAGTTTAGGTTTTTTTATTTTAGTTTATTTTTTTAGGTTTAGGTTTAGGTTTATGTTTATTTTTTAGTTTAGTTATATTTTTATTTTATTTTTTATGTTTAGGTTTTTATTTTATTTTTTTAGGTTTAGGTTTTAGGTTTTTAGTTTAAGTTTATTTTTTAGGTTTTCTTTTAGTTTAGGTTTATGCTTATTTATGTTTTATTTTAATTTATTTAATTTAGGGTTTAAGTTTAAGTTTTATTTATTTTAGTTTAGTTTATTATAGTTTAGGTTTATGTTTACTTTATTTTGTTTATTTTAGGTTTAGGTTTTTTTTTTTTAGTTTAAGGTTTATTTCTATTTATTTTTTAGGTTTATTTTTTAGGTTTAGGTTTTATTTTATTTAGGGTTTTGTGCCACTATCCTTGATCTTTGATGTGTGGAACCCCGATAACACATTGTACACTTTAGGCTTTGCAACAAGTGGCGACAATACTACTCTGCCCTTTTCCTTAGCGGTGTCAGTGTTGCATTTGATTGGTACGTCAGGCCATGGTTCGGTGAAGACTTTCTGAGTTGGAGCACCTCTTCATCAAGAGGTTTCTTTGGAGCTCATAGAGGGATTGTGGGCAACCTCATTGTAGAGAAACATAAACTCAATGAGTCCCTTATTGATTACATTCTCGTAACACGAGCATGAAATGTGAACCACATCTATCGAACAACATGCCATTGAGATTCTTCTCAAGAATATCCATGGCTGTTACTTCATGCTTAAGGGCTTTACCATCAAAACATTCAAGAAATTAATCAACAAGGCGGCTTGCCCATAAGAGGAAGCCAAACATTTGCCCTTTCTGGACCAATCCTCTAGGCCCAAGCTACAGATGGTGTTTGAGAAGAAGCGAGAGATAGTTGTGTAGTGGATGGGGAAGCGACCAGTTCAATATGAGAGACTACGAGCTTGACCTCCTTTGCCACCTCCTCTTCCACCTCCTCATACTTGCCAGATACCACAGACCATTTCCACCACCTGTAGCCTACCAGTGGCGGTATTCATATCCATCACCAAGTAGCTACTTTCCACCTACTCTTCGATATATTGAATAAGCCATATTCATTCAAAGGGAGGTAGTATGGAAAATCTTTAAGAATCTATTAAAACAACTTGACTTTCAATTAGAGCCTAAGAGGTTGGAGGAAGTGGGCAAAGTGGTGATCTAGCTATTACCCCACCATCATGTTAGGCCATGTCTTGAGGATTGTATCACTTTAAGGATTATCTTGAGCTACAAGTTGAGCCATAGTTATCCCTATGGAATACTTATTAGAACAACCATTTAGTTCCATTAGAGTAATCCTTGGGATACATGCGATCATAGTACGACCAAAGAAGGTTAGGATATCTCCCTATCTCAAACCTCAAAGAAATTCATTTCTAAGATCAAGAAGCTTTCTTTACAAGTGTCTAAGTAGCTCAAACCTCCAACACCAAACAAGGTTTGCTAGTTGCAAAGGACAACTTCGGGGAGGGTTATATGGATGTCACTCACCATACTTGCCCGATAGTCTAAGCAGCTACCATCAGGTACTCCTTCCACTATTATAACTACCACTTCTTCTACTAGCTCCTCTTCTACTAGCAAAAGCATTGTATTTGCAGATAAGGGCACTAAATCCCTCACTTTTCTTACTTTACTTGATTTCTATCATGTACCTCCACCCAAAAAAAATTAATGAGAAAGTGATTCTACTTATATATTGTACTTCTAATGCTCTTGATTTTATTCTATTGAAAGCTCTCAGTCTAAATAAAAATAATAGCTCTAGTAATTCCGATCCTTTCATTTATGATTCAGAGTCAGACTATCCTTCTCTAAATCAATTGAGTTCACCTCTTGAGATTGACTTGGAGTCGATTGACTCTAAGGAACCCATAATATAAGTTGTAGGTATGCCCGATGAGAAGGTAGAACTTTCCACAAGATCAATATTCCAAGAAGTCACTGAAGTCAACCTACGTAGTGGAAAAGTTCTACCTCCTAGGATAGCACCTCAGGATAAGGGTAGCAAGTCATTAGTTCTAAAGCATATAACCCCTTCATAAGATGCATCACCCATGGATATGCTTATGGAGGACCAAGCGAGAGTTGATTATAATGTCCTAGCTCACCTTAGAAAGTTTTCAACTAAGTTAAGCATATATATGCCTTCTTATCCAAAGAGATGAGGAAATCTCTAATCAAGGCTTTACTTGATCTAAAGATATGCTTAGCTCAGCTGACCGCTACTAAAGAGGAGGCATGCCACTCGAAGGACATCTTAGGAGTTACATTTAGCTGTGAAGACTTACTCCTAGGGAGGATCGAGCACAACCGCATCTTTACATTACTGGATGTTGGCGGTCTGAGCTATCCAGTTCAGTTGACCTAGGTGTATCATTCAACATTATGAGTCTAAAACCCTTGCTACTTGAGGATGGACATCTCAAACTCAAAAAAGGATGATGTTGAAAGGATTCAATGAACAAGGAAAAAGGGCCTTGTGGTGTTTATTTTAGATGTATGGGCAGGTGGGGGTGGGAGGGGGGAGGGGGCACCACATAGATCATAGGTTACTTTTTGAGGTGAATAGGTACAATATTAAGGTATGATGTACTATCTCAAAAGATAGAGGCATCACCTTACAATGGACCTAATCATATAATAAGGACTCCTAAGGCATGATAGGTCTTTGAATATGTAGATATTTTTCTACTTTACATGAATGAATAAAGGGTTTATATTAAACAAGGTTCTTAAGTTCCATATGGAGGAAAGCCTCCATAGTTAGTACATCTTAGAAATGAAATTTCTTAAGAATACTCTCGATTAAAGTAGACAATTATCATCTCCAAGATTTCAAGGTTAGATATCAAAGTTGGTTGTATTTGGAAAATCAATTGGAAAAGTTTAAGGAGAAGACTTATTTTTTCAATCCAAATGAAATAAGTAGGAAATGCTCATTATACTAGGAAGCCTAGTAAGCATTCCAATCTATCATATGGTTGGCTTTATAATTTTGAAGTTGAGGAGATTTATATGTTTTGAGTTGAAATTTAATTAGATTACTAGGGCTTATAATCCACCAACACAAGGTTGTGGGAATGCCTAAGAGGTGAGGATTTATGTTATAGCCCGAAGAAAATAGCTACCTCAGATCCTAAATCTAGAGAGCTTTAGTATGAGCTAAAGCATGACCTAAATATAAGCGATAGGTGGACATAAGGGTTTACCTCCACAATAGAGAATAAATTGTTTGACTTCTAGACTTATAATCATCTGGAGTTGCCATCAGTTAATGCTTCCTACAATTTTAAAACCATGTAGTCCAGTCTTATAAATTGCAAGATAGCTAGGGTAGTTATTTAATTAGACAGAGACTAAAGTACTAACACACTCCTTAAGAGACTAGAGCATGAGTGGTATGAGCATATAACTTAATCTATAGATGCAAAATCTTTTCAAATTTTTGTCATTTTAGACACATCATTTTGAGAGGCTTTAGGATTTTTATGCATAAATGTATGATGAAATAGATTATGGGTCAAATCAGCTAGAAGAAGGTATTCTCCACCACAAGGGATGCCTCATAGGTCAAGCATTCTTTTATCATGCAAGGATGGAGATCTTTCATGTTCAGAGAGAAAGAATATGCATGCAAGATGTGAAACATACAACCATATAGGGGTTTTAAATCTTTTAATTATCTTATTTATGTCTTAGGCTTTATGATGAGGTTATGAGTTGTTTAAAATTTAGTTATGAGTGATTAGTTGGGTAGAAAAGTTATTTTTATCTAAGAGCCTAATCATATTCAAAGCACATTAAAGCATCAATCATTTAAGAAACTATGAAAAGCATAGTCTAATGCACAATGTAATTAACACAATTATATATACTAAGGCAGTCGATTAGTAGTCATACAACCGAAGAGAAAAAAAAGATGGGTAGCGAGCTCTACCCTTATACAACTGGAATATGAAAGAATAATTATAATTATGAAATGCTATGTGGGTCTTCTTTCTTCATACTTCCATTTCTGATTTGGTTCCTTCTTTGATTTGGATGGTGCTTGCTTCAAAGGCATCACAGGGCACCCTAGGACAAAGCCTTCTGGCCACTGCTCATCTTAATCCCACTTAGTACTAATCCTAATTCCTATTGCAAAAATTACATTTATATGGGAAAAGTAAATCTAACTACTTGCAAAATAGAGGTTAGTTAAATATACATATAATCCCAAGCATTGTATTTATAATTTGGACTTAGTACCCTACACATGGATAACTAAGTCCACTTGTCCTAACTTGGAATATGCTTAAGGATTTAAGAAACATGTAAAAATAGCATTCACACTTATTTTTAAGCATCCCTTAAGAATAATTGCTGTAGAAAATATGATTAGGCTAATATTGGCCTATCATTTAGTCTATAAACATACACTAACATCTAATCTAAAATAATACATCATAAAACAAAATATACATCACGTCATACACCATCTAACTTAGAGCTAGAAGTGGTGACTTAATTCTAATGTGTGTATTAAATCTTGTGTGGTAAGTCTTGTTAGGCATTAATGTTGTATTTTCTAAGTGTAGAAGGATTCAATTTAACATGAAAGGTTGATTTCACTTGAAGTAGTTTAATTGATTTGAGAATTTTAATTTGTGTTTTCTTTTATTTCATTTGATTACACTTAGCAACTATGTGTTATAAAGAGAGGAAAAAAGGGTTGCCCTCTTTCATCCCTACCTTAAGTCAGTTTCTAAAGTAAATTAATTTTATTTATTTTCTTTAGTGAATGGTTTATTAAATGATTTAATTAATCCTAAGTTTAGGTTCACTTTAAATAATTCTATTCGAAATGAAAGGCATCTTAAGATTAATTTAATTGAATTACTACCACTTGACATATGCTAAATCATTCCTTTTCATCACATGTAACATGCATATGATTTAATCTAGAGTGTATCTATACATGCAACATATTTTAGACACTTAAATGATGAATGTATGTGTATGTTTAGAATTTATATTTTATTTGATTGAATTATTTAAACATATTAATTTAAAACTTTACCCAAATTCTTATACAAAAGGACATAAGAATGAAATTAAATAAGCATGTGCCATTGTTAACCAGGAAGTGAGGTAATCAAATGACCTCCTTGGAGTTAGCTAAGCCTTGTATTCTTGGAATGTCTAGATTATATACCCATTTGCATTCAAGCATATGTAAATTCATATACGTGAACATAGGAAGTAAGCTACAAATCATATGGCTAATTAATTCAACCACTTAGTCAATTATGAATGCATGCAATTTTAATGTAAAATGGGATTTTCATTCACTAATCACATATACATATACATGTACAAAGATATAGGCAAGTACGTGTCATTGTTAAACCAAGAAAATGAGGTAATCAAATGACCTCCTTGGGGCTAACTATAGCCTCATATTCTCGGGATGTCCAGACTATATACTTGGTTTTCTTGGACACACATGGATGTATACATAAATGAGGGAAAGTAAACCATGCAAAGATTGTTTTTTTATTGAATCATTTATATATATGAATTAAAGCTCTATCTAAATTTTAATGTTGAAATACATAAGAATGAAATCAAATGGGTATGTGTCATTGTTAAACCAGGGAAGTGAGGTAATCAAATGACCTCCTTGGGGCTAGCTAAAGCCTCATGTTCCCAGGATGTCCAGACTATATACCCATTACCATTCAATCTTATATAAATCAACACATGAATAGAGGAAAGAGAACTCAACATTCATACACTTAAGCTATAAGAACATGCATTTCTTATGTATTTATAACTAACATCATAACACATATTATTATTCATTATTAAGCTTTTGAAAAAATACATTTGGATTTAATAGTGATAATAGCCATGCATATATTAAATTAAATCAACACATGCAAGCTTACATAAAGGAAATCCATTTTATTTTACTTGATTTTGAAAAGATGGATGCATGAATTCAAATTATGTACCAAATTTAACATGATTGGAAAGAGGACAATCAAATATAAGCATGTGATTCATTCAACCAAACTAGCTCTTAAGGACAATCAAATCAAATAAAATTATTTAAAACAAACCAAAGCTTCTTTATTAATTAAGTTTTGGATTTGATTTAATTTAAAGAGGAGAGAGAAATCATCACTTGTTGTTTTAAACCCATTCCCACATTAGTGATTTGATTTAATTTAAGGAAATGTAATTAAGTTATTTTTGGTTAATTAAGTTGAACCTTAATTAGATGAATTAATTACCCTTACCTTTATCACCTTAAAGTAATTAACTAAATAATTATGAGCCAACATGACATGCATGGAAAATAAACTTACAATGATCCTAGGAAATAAAGCGCTAATGCAATTGGCTCATGATTAATAGTTAATTAGATTAAAGGACTTAATTAATTACTCTTATGGTTTTCCACACATGTGGACTAACCATAATTTTTTTAAACTCCTTTAGGTTATTAATTACACCATGATTTAATTAATTAAGGCCTAATGTGATTATGATTTCAATTTGATTAAGTGATTTAATTAATTAGTTAAATCTTAATTAATTTCATTTTAAAAAAGGTGCAATGAACTTAGGGAAAGGGGTCCCAACCTTATTCCTTAGTTCACTTATTGTACAATGATTAATAAACTTAATTAACCAATTTATTACTTTTGGGATTAATTAATCATTAATTAACTTAAAGAGTAGTTAAGGTTTAATTAGTCAATTTTTCTAATTAAGTGAGCAATAAATCTCAAAGAAAATCATGGGAGGCGAGGTCATCCCATTAAATTAACCCACAAATTTTGGGTTTAATTACTCAAGTAATTAAAGAGTAATTAAGCTAATTAATTTGTAATTAAATTATAATTATTGTTCAAAATTAGTTAAGATCATTTTTAATTAATTTTCCTCTAAAATACCTTTAAAATGAGTATTTATTTGCATTTTTTTATTTCTATGATTTTTAATGATTTTTTAGAAGTTTTTTAGCCATTAAAATGATTAATTAAGCCTAATCTATTGGTGCCACATTGGCGCTATGCACTTTCCATGCTGGATTGGATACTTAAAACTTATCGGACTTCGGTGCCATGGTGGTGGTGGATGCTTTCTCGTTCTATCAGATCTAAGATCGGATGGCTATGATTAATCTCAGATTAATAGATTAAATCATATCGATCTAGAGATCTAATCACCATCATCCATTTTGATCATGCGGAATGGGCGGTGTGATCTAACATCATGAGAGAGAAAGAGTTCCTCCACCATTGCTCACTTGATCCGAGCTTACCAGCTTTGGATCAACTCCAAGATCCCACACCTTCAAGACATTGATGGAGGGATCCAACGATCAAGATCACATGAGATGCAAGTTTTCTTCAAAAAGCTCCAACCCATTTTTTCCTAAGGATCAGTTTTGGAAGCATACCTCACTGGAGCTCAAGATCGATGGCTCAAATGATTGAGCAAGTTTCATCTAGTGGAGACGAAGCCCTGTTGAGCAATAATTGGATAAATTCCTCAATGTTGCTCAAGGCCATGGCGATGATTTAGAGCTTTTCATCAGTCCACCTCCCATGCTCGAAGCTTGGGAGATGATTCATTCTTGCTGATGAGGCCTAGGGAAGGTGTGGAAGTTCATTTGAGTTTAATGGAGAAATGGGGAAGTTAGGTCAAAAATGGGAGTGTCTTGGGTTGGGATTGAAGGAATGTCTTGGGAGCTAGTGGCTCTTGGGAGAGTACTAAGTGGCTAAGAATGGATATACCCACTTACATGGTGGGATTTCTCTAGTGATCCATCTGACCCAAGGTGGTAGGAGGATCATTTGGCTTGTTTTATTTGGGCGGTGGAAATGGCCAAGGAAGTGGGTTAACCATATTTCAGTATATGGAGTTTATTTGGTTGGGGTTTGGCTCAATTTGACTAAATTAGGTCAAATTGGGTAATGTAGGATCAAGTGACCAATTAGTCAAATTCTCAAACTAAGGGAGATCAAGTTCATATGATCATTTGGATGTTTGGTTCAATTTGTTTTTTGGTTGATTTGATTTTGGCTCATTTAATTCATTTGGGTCAAATGGGAAAGTTGACCAAAATTGAGTTGACAAAATTAGTTGGGATTTGGTGTTGATTTGGGTTTAGTTGACCAATTGAATTGATTGTAGGCTTTAGTTTTAATTAATTTGGATTTGTTTTTGATTTGACCTTTAACCTTTGGTCAATTTGGGCCAAGTAGGTCAATTGTGTTCAATTGGGTTCAATCATGGCTTTGGTCAAGTTTAACAATCAATTTGGAATGAACTTGAGCCATTGGTTGCAATCAATTTAGTTTTAGTTTGAATTGACTCAATTTGGTCTTTTAGGTCAATTTGGGTCAACTTAGGTCAAGAGAGCCAATTGGGTTTGGTTTGACTCAATTGAAGTTCAAGTCATATTCAAATATTGATTTTGATTTGGTATGAATCATTGGTTTCAAGGATTTGGCTTAGGTTGTAATTTGGAGTTTGGGTTCATATGGGTTAATGGGTTGACTTGGTCAAATGAACAAGTTGACTTGGTTTGGAATTTGTGATAATTGATCAACTTAGGGTGATCAACAATCATGATGGGAGGTTTTGATGAGCTTGGTTCAATCCAAATTGGGTAGGATTAGAACTTGGCTCAAATATATCAAATTGGCCACTTTGGGTCAAGTGGACCAAATTGGTTTAGTTGACTTGATTTTGGGTTGAGTTTGATTTAGTTGAGTTTATATATGGATTTGGGATTGATATATAAATTCAATTGCAATTGGCTTGTGTTCAAATGGGTTTTGGTTCAATTGAACATTTCAAGTCAAAAGGGTTAAGTTGGGTTTGACTTGGGTTGATTTTGGTTTGGCTTGATGATTGCATATTTCATTTATATTTGTGAATATGATTGAAAGTATGATTGATTCATGAGAAAATTAATTGAATTTGGGTTTTGGAATGAAGAAATTTGGCTAAGTCCATGGAGTTGGGTCATGTGGCTTAGGTTTTGATTTTGATTTGGTTTGATTTAGTTTTGATAATTTAAATGTATATTTCATTTAAATTTGTGATGATCAAAAATATGATTGATTTGTGAGAAAATCAATTGAGTTTGGATTTGGATTAAGATTTGACTAAGTCCATGGGATAGGTCATATAGCTTAGGAAGGTTTTGATTTAATTTGATTTAGTTTGATTTAATTTATCATTTGAATGTAGATTTGATTTATATTTAGAAAGAAGATTGAAGATATAAATTGATTATGAGAAAATCAATTGATTTTGGATTGATTTGGATTGGCTAAGTCCATGGGATAGGTCATATGGCTTAGGAAGGTTTCAAGTTTGGATTTGATCATGGGCTTCAATCATTTAGTTTTGGAATTTGGGTTTGTATTTGGATTTGAATTTGAATTTGAATTTGATGTTTAAATTGAACTTGAGGTTTGGTTTGAGAAGGTGAACATGGATTGAATTTGGGTTGTAGGGTAGGTGGATTATCCTAATCCCAGGCATAACCTATTCCTGGTTAACCCTTCTAAGTCGTTAGGCTTAGGTTAAGTGTTTACATAATTATTAGAAGTGTCTTATGACTAGGGAAGTCTTAGTCTCTAGAAGACTCCTAAGTCTAAGATGGGAAGAATGAATACGCACTCCAAAAGTGAGGTCACCAGGACTTAGGCTCCATAGTGTTGCCCTTGGAGATAGATGATTGGAAGATCGAAGCCAAGTTTCGCATTATAGACTTGGATACATCTTTAAAGCTTTGCTTGGGAGACCATGGATACATGAGAACAACATAGTTCCATCCTCTCTACATCAGTGTATGAAGTTTGTGAGAGGTGGGATCATCTATTGTGTCAAAGGAGATCTCAAGCCATTTACAGTTCAGTTGACATATATGAGGATGTCTTACTACCTCCCTCAAAATCAACAAGTCTATTCGTGAACTTGGCCAAAGTTAAAAATAAAAGAAAAGAAAAGAAAAGAAAAGAAAAGGAAAGAGAAAAAAAAATAGAAAATGAAAATGAAAATAAAAGGGAACGAAAATAAACTTGGATGAGGAAATGGAGCCTGACATTAGATTCCACCCACAGTTTGTTACTCCTTTCAAACATATGGGTAAGATGACCTAACCTCAACCAGGCAGAGGAAGAGCCTAGTTTAGAGGTCATCCTAGGGCTGGAAAACCTATTTATTGTTTACCTAATAGAAGATAAATCCAATTACTAGGAAAACACCTGCTATCCATATAGACTTAAAATTTAGTTCATGATGAGTCTTATATGATTACACTAGCCACTCTACTCAATAGTAGATTCCCTTGGAGGTGACACTTGAGCGGATAGCAATGAAGGCGGGCTCTAAAAAGCAAAGCATAAGTGTATCTAAGTCTATATGTTAAACAATTAGGCATCAGTTGGGAACCTTTGCTCTAACCCCACTTTCCTCTCAAAAAGCTGAGGGTTTAGTAGTTAAGGAAGCCCCTAAGTTATCCACAGGTGTGAAGTCTCAGAGATTCTTTCTGGGAGCACCATCCTCAAGTCAAGAAGTTGATGTAGAACTTGTGGATGATTCATATAAAGATTTAATAGAATTACCTTTTGATTGGTACTTGCCTTTTCATAATTTAGCAAATAAAGGGTTAATCCCACATACTTGGTCAAAGTGTAGGTTAGACTACTTTGAAAGAATGTGGAAGAACAAAAAAGCTCTCAATCAATACTGACTAGGATTTGATGCAGTGGGTCCAGTTGATGATGAGATTACTACTTGTCATCACCAATAATTTGGAATCGATTGGTTCTTTTAAAATCACATTAACTCATATGAGGAGCGTGCTTAGAAACTTGAGATGATCGGATGATTTTGAAGTCAAAGATGCACCACTAGAGTTTGAAGAAGATCAAGTCAACCATCGATGAGCTCAATAAACTTAGGAACTAAAGAAGATCCATGCCATACATTTCTTTATAGAATGAAATTGAAATGACTTAGTTAGGCTATTTAGAGTTTAAGGACTACTTTGCATGGAGTTATGAAGAGAAGCCTGGATTGGCTCACGACATGTGGTCCATAAACTAGCAATAGAGCCTACTGCTAACCCTATCAAGCAAACTCCTAGATGCATGCGATTAGACATAGAACAACAGGTCATTTATGAAGTCAAGAAACTGATCGATGTGGGCTTTATCTGAGAAGAAAAATACCCTATATAGTTGTTGACCTCATTTTTAGAATGAGCTCTCAAACCTCCATCTTAGACAGGACTCCTCTTAGGCTTTAAGAGTTTTTTTAGTCTTAAGACACATCTAGTGATTAGGTGGACACTCAACCTAGCCCAGAGACTTAGGAGAGTTAGCCATAGGAATAGGTCATGCCTTAGGTGTTAGGAAAACTTCCCACCATTAGCTTAAACCATTCCTCACTTTCCTCCTTTCAACTCAAACTCCAAATCAATTCTCATTTGATTTTTTTCAAAACTCAAATCAACTCCATATGATTGAAATCTATGATTGAAACACATGATCAAAATCCATCAAAATTCCTAAGTTCAAATTTCCTAAGTCCTTAATCCTTTCTTAAGGACTTAACCAAAATTATGATCTAAACCAAATCAAATGTTTGAGATTTTCTCATAATTCATTTATATTCTCATTTATATTCAAATATATAAATGAAATATAAATTCAAATCAATCAAACTAAACTCAAAATTCTAAATAAATTCATGAAATTTTCTAAGTCTCTTAATTTTCCATTAATGGACTTAGCTTTAAACCATCAAATCAATTCAAACTCATGAGATTTTCTCAAAACTCATTTATATTTTCATTTATATTCACATATATAAATGAAATATAAATATAAATCAATCAAATCAAATTCAAATTAAATTTCCAATTTCAAAATTTCTAAGTCCCTTAATTTTCCATTAAAGGACTTATCCAAAACCTTAATCAAATTAACTCAAACTCATGGAATTTTTTAAACTCATTTATATTCTCATTTATATTCACATATATAAATGAAATATAAATATAAATCAATCAAATCAAACCCTCAAATTAAATTCTCAATTTAAAAAAATCTTTCTTAAGTCATTAATTCTCCATTAATGGACTTAGTAAACTTGATCAAACCATATCAAAGTCATGGGATTTTCTTATAATTCTTTTATATTCTCTTTTATATTCATATATATAAATGAAATATAAATATAAATCAATCAAACCAAATTCAAAAATTCAAATCCCTACTCCAAATTCTCAAGTCCCTTAAATCCTTCTTAATAGACTTATCCCAAATCATGATTAAACCACTTCAAATCCTTGAAATCATGATCAATTTATATTCTCATTTATATTCACATATATAAATGAAATATAAATTCAAACAATCAAAACCAATTTCCAAAAACTCAAAATCCAATCTAAGCCTTTCAAGTCAAAATCTTGAACTTAGCCAAATCAACTTCAAATCAAGCCAAACTCTTGATTTTCTCACATGATTCAATCAACCCTACAATCATGAGCCCATATATAAAAACAAACTTCAATCACTCAATCAAAACTCAAGTCAATAATCAAAGCCAAAATCCCTTCATATTCTTCCTTTGAATGTGGAATTATCAAATGGATCAAAACCCATTTGACTTCAAACCACTTATAAATGGATTTATATTTCAATCATAAGTCCATAGACAAGATCAATCAAGCTCAAATCAAACTTTAACCAAGCCATTTGACCCAGTTAGGCTCACTTGACCCAAAGTGACCTAAAGTACTCTATGAGTCAAATTCTAATCCTAACCAAATTGGATTGAACCAAACTCATATTTTCTCTCATCATGATCAACAATCATCATGGGATGATCAATCAATCAAATTGGGTCAAAGTCAAACCCAAGGGTTGACCAAGTCAACAAAATGAAACCTAACATAGCCAAATTCCACCATAGGCCAAATTGATTGAAACCATTGATCTAAGTTCACTCATGACTTATGTTTGAACTTGACCAAGCCAACATTTGAGCCTAACACTGATTGGCCACTTGACCCAAGTTGACCCATTTTTCACCTAAAGGGTCAAAATGTGTCAAAACTAGATCTAAGCCAAATTGATTGAAACCAATGGGTCAAGTACATTCCAAATCACTTGTGACTTGACCAAATTGGCCAACTAACCTAGCCCAATTGACCTTAGACTAACATGACTAAATGGGTCATGTTGAGCCTGAACATACCAAATTGATTGGAAAAGATACCAATCCACTCCATATGACTAGCCTAACCTAAACCTACCCTTGACCTAATAGGTCAAATGGGTCAAATAGGTCAACTTGACCCATTTGACCTAAATGAAGTCATATGAGCCAAATTCAAAACTATACCAAATTGAATCAAACCAAAGACCAAAATATTTCAAATGGTCATTTGAACTTGACCCAACCAGTTTGACCCAATTTGACTAATTGGTCAACTTGACCCAAGTTGACCCATTTTGACCTAAATGGGTCAACATGAGCCAAACCCTATCAAATGAATTCCAAATCTCATGAAACTTGGCCAAACTAGTTTCTCCATACCCAAAGTAAAAAAATCAGCAAAATGACCATTCTACCTAGGCCATAGAACAAATTTTGGCCTAATCCATGAGTAATTTGGTCATAACCTCTTCACATTCACTTGAGGCTGTCTAAAAGCTCAAGGGACCTAGTGAAGTGGTGGTACAACCCAATGGGTTGTGGGTTGTAATTGGTCCCTAGACCAAACCTGAGCCCATGGGTCAAAATGATAAATTCAAACTCCCTCTCCCACTCAAGTTCAAGCACATAAGAGGTTGGCAATCCACTCTTTGGCTCAAACCAACCATGTGCACAATTAAAATAGCCAAAACAAACTCCACAATATGATCAATTAGATCAAAATGGCACAGTGGATTGCGATCATCAGATCCTTCAAGGGGGACATATACTCCTCCTAAACAACTCAAATCCATTAGTCCTTATTGAACCTAGGAAGCCGGAGAAGCCATTCCTCAACCTCCTCAAGCTTCTAGTGAAATCAAATCTCATATTCTCTTTTGCATAGTGTGAAAATAGGGAGCTCAATCCATTCTTGAATTTCCTCTTCACAATTTCACTCCAATTGCTTTTGCACACTCCATCGGAGGCAAGTCAGTGCACCCAAGCTCTCTTTGAAGTTCCAAAGGCAAGCGGGGACTAGCTCGATCAAAGTCATGCTAGCTAAGGAGGTGGTCCATATACTAATCCACTCAACCTCAAGTGCTCAAAACTTCAGCACAGCTTCATCTTAAATAGATGAAGCTTCTCCAAGGGAATCGAGCATTGTTGATCACCTTTGGTGAGGTATGGGATTTTTCTACCATTAAACTCATTGTGGTGTGGAGATTTATAAAAGAAATTTTAATCCCATGGATATTTGACTCTTGGATATGCCACTCTTTAGCTTTAGATGGTGTGGGTTGAGTTTGGTTTGAATCTGAGCTCAATTGAGCTCTTCTTCCCATGATCATGGGTCTTTGTTGATCAAGGGGAAGAACTTGGAGATCTCATCCATCCATCCGCATTTTGGATGGACAAGCGAGATAATTCACATTTAGAAATTCCTTATCCATTTTAAAAGTGGGAGATCTCAGTCGATCTTTGATCATGGAGAGATCAAACTGTATCCACCATTTGGGATTTGATAACTTAAGTAAGCCCCTCATGACATGATGCATGTAAAAGCGCGATGCTACCATCACGTCCTGCTGAGAGGGATTAGTTAGGTTTTTAATTATTTCTAATTAATCTAGGGATCTTCTAAAATTCATAATGCCTATAGAAAATTTAAAATTATGAAATAAAATCTATGGAAAGATAATTCAACCTAGAATATTTTAAAATTAATTTCAATGGGTTTTGGATTATGATTTTCTCTGATTTTGGGTTTTATTGGAAACTTCATTTTACTAATTAGTTTTTAATTAAGCCTCTGATTAATCCCAAACTTCTTGGGTATATTTTTGGGGAT
Source organism: Cymbidium sinense (assembly GCA_021442155.1). Lineage (NCBI taxonomy): Eukaryota > Viridiplantae > Streptophyta > Magnoliopsida > Asparagales > Orchidaceae > Cymbidium > Cymbidium sinense. Next base: position 61,259 of record JAKCPB010000321.1, on the reverse strand, counting down.
GACTTCTGTCTCTCCTAATTTTCTTGGGATTTATTGAAGGCTTGATTAAAAGAATTGCATATGGATTTCTTAATTACCTCCTTATGTAATTAAGGATAATTAAGGTGTAATTAGTGATTTTAATCCATGATTAGGGTTAATTAAAGTTAAATCCAGTAAGTAGGACATTTATGGAATATTTTTGGGGCATTTCCCTAAGCTATTCCTAAAACCCCTTTTCTCTCTTAATCTCCTCTTAATTAAGTTTTAATTCATTAATTATCCCTTAATTAATTTCTAAAAATTCTAAAAAGTTCCAAAACTTAATTAATCTACTTTGGGTAGATGCTTGGTGTTTAATAGCCTAAGTTAAATTGAAATCAAAACCCAATTCATAAGTATGAAAGGGTGTTTTGAAATTACTTAAGCTAAACCCCTTAGCTTAATTAACTATTAATATGAGCAAAATTGCATTAGGCCTTCTTCTTATTAGGTGCATTGAAAATTTAAATTCCTTGTGAGTTTTTATGTCATCTCATTGGCTCATAATTATTTGGTTAATTCTTCTAAGGTGGTGTAGGTAAGGGTTAATCAAGTTACTTAATAATACCTTAACCTAATTAATGTATAAAATGGATCTAATTATCTAAAATTGAAAAAAAAATATCAAACACATGTGGAATGGGTTAGAAACAACAAACTCATCTCACCTTTCCAAAATTAAATCAAACTCCAAACTAAACACAAATCACTTTGAATTCACTTTGATTTATATTAAACTTTCTTATTCTATAAGAATGTCTTTAGGCTTTAAGTGAAGTGAGCTTGTTTACACAATTTCATTGCTTGAATCTTTCCCCCATCATGTTAAATTTGTATGTCATGTGATTTCATGCATTCATATTTTTTAAATTCAAAATTTAAAAATGAAATTGTTTACTTTATGTCAAATTTGCATGTGTTGGCTAAAGTAGAAATATGAATGGCTATTATCACTACTAAATCAAATTATTTTCAAAACATATAAATCAAATACCAAATCTAAAATTGCTACTTATACTTTAATTATAAGCTTGCATGTGAAAGAAAATAAAGGTATGCTTAGCATAGGTTCCCTTTCTTTCTTATGTTGGTATAGTTTTGAATAAGAATTTGGTGAGGTGTATGGTTCATTTGAAAAGAACCTAACACTCACCTAATTCCATATCTTATTCATCTCTGCTACCACTTAAGAAGGGTTACCTATACTAGCATACATAAATTGCATAAATAAAATGAATCCATTAATACAACTTTTGCATTCTCCTTTTTTATTTCATTTCTTTTATACATATGTTTGTATTTAAGGAAAGTGGTATATTAGTCTGGACAACCCCAAGGTTGTGAGGCTTTAAGTAGCACTAAGTAGGTGTACCTTACACCTCTGTTAACAATAGCGTTGTACTCACTTATGCCTTTCTTACTTTCATGTGTTTGTGAAAATTTGGATAAGGAAACCCCTTGCTACTTAAGAAAAATCATGCATATTCAACTTCTACATTTCCTTAAATGGATTACTTAGCATGCATCATAAAGTGTGTTAAATGCTCTCATTTGTATGTATAGATATGCTTAGGTTCCATCCATATGCATGTTATATATGTTGGTAAAGAAAGGAAGTAATGTGTGTTATGTGAATTTTGATTCATTTTATCTAATCTTAAAATGCCTTTCTTTTTTAATAGGTTTGTTTAGAGTTTATCTAATCCTATGATTAATTAGAAGATTTAAACAAAACATTCACCTAAACAAAAATAAAATGTGAACCTATTTTAGAAATTACTTAGGTTAGGGAAGGAAAGAGAAGTTCTCTTCTCTTTCCCTCTCTTCATAACTTAGTAATTAATTGTAGGATCCACTTAAACCAAATCAAAACATGAAATAAAATCAACCCAAAATAATTAAACAACTTAAATGAAACCCTCCTTTAAGTTGAACATGTTCATCACACTTATAAAATTTGAACCTAAAGCCATAGCTAAGCATACCACACAAGCCTTCAAAGCACACACATTAGCCTAAGTCACCACTTCTAGCTTTAGGTTAGGTCGGTGCATGGTTTGATGCTTGTTTTATTTTATGATATATATTTTAGCTAGATGTTAGGGTGTATGCTCGTAGAATGAATGGTAGGCATAGTCTAACTATTCTTTTTACTAGGGGATTGTGCTTAAGGGTATCATAAATAAAAATATAAATCCTTTTGCTTGCAGTGCTTTTACCTAAGCATAATCAATAGGCCAGGTGGACTTAGTCACCCATGTGAGGGGTGATAAGTCCAATATACATACCTGGGATTTGTGTGGTGTGTTTTAACTAACCTTTATTTTGCGGTGTTAGTTAGATTGCCACTTTTCCTTTTCATGTAAATTTGTGCAATTAGGATTTTGGAATGATTATTATGGGGATTAGGATGAGCATTGGTCATAAGATCTATCTTTATGCACCATGTGAGGCCTTAAAGCATCTACCTTCAACCATCCAAGAAGGAACCAAAGAAGAAAGAAGAAAAGAAGAAGAAGAAGAAGAAGAAAGAAAGAAAAGAAGAAAAAGAAATAAAGATTGAACCCCATAACAATGAATTCTTTTCTTAATTGTAATTTAATTCATTTGTAATGGGTTGTATAAGGGTAGAGCTCGGCTACCCACATTTGATATTTTGGGTTTGTCGTGGCCACTAATGGCCTTTTAATCTTTTTGTGATTAGCTTTATAAATTGATTGATGATTTGTTTAGCTCTTGTATTAAGTGGCATGCTTTTCCTAGCTTCTTCCTTGCTTTATGTATGGCTTGGATGTGGATTAGGCTCTTTAGAGAAAAATAAATATTTTACCCAATTAAGAGCTCAAAATAAAATTAAACAACTCATAACCTCACCCAAAGCTTAGGTTTAAAATCAAGATAAAAGAATTAGCAACCCCTTAGATGAGAATTTCTTTTATAATATCATGCACAAAGTATCTTATTTCACTCTTGATTGGAGGGCTTTCACCTTTGCAGAAACTTGGCTTGACCTTTGAGAGCCATGGTGGAAACTCACCTCCTCCCTTCATTGATTTTGGCCAAGAACCTTATTTCATGCATTAGTCATATGAATCTATTATCTGAGTTAAAATAATTATCCAAAATAAAATAAAATGAAATTTGAATTACATTAGATTTAGGTCATTTGAAGCATGTCCCTTTACATGATCTAGTCTCTTTAGGGTGAGTTTAAGGACTTAGTCTCTTTCTAAATAAATAACAGACTAGCTATCTTTCATAAAGATAAAGCCTTGCCTACATGTATTTAAAATCATAGGAGGAGTTAGTTGGCGGCCACCCCCAGGTGGTTGTAAGTCAAGCTGGGTGGTTTGTCCTCTCTTATGGAAAACCAATTACCATTTTCACCTTAGATTTAGGTTGTGCTTTTTGGCTCACCAAAGCTCCCTAGATTTTGGTTCGAGGTTGCTTTTCCCCTTTTGGTATATAAGCATAATTCTTCACCCCTTGAAAAGATCTAAATAAAAGAAACACTCAAAAATTCCTCCTTATTGTTTTCTTGATAAAAATCATTATAAAAAATGAAATAAATCTTCCATTGAACTTTGATTTCAAAAGCACCTTTGAGAATCACTTAATAAAATATTTTTGATTCATTTAACAATTCCATAATTATTACATTGATTTAAAAAATAAAACTAACAAATCTTTTTCAAAAAAAAAACACAAATGAACATCTTCTTTTCAATTCAATTTTGAAGATTTCATTTTTTAAATAAAATGAACAACCATCTTTCCAAAATCAAAATCAAAATCATAAAGTTTTCAAGCACACTTGAATCTTTCATTAAAATACACTCACTTATTGAATGGAAAGTTCATTTGTAAACAAATTAAACTTTTCAAAAAAGCACATGAACACCTTCATTTAATATATCAAATTTATTAAGTGATTTCTTTCCAACTAAAATAAATATCATTTGAAATCTTTGAACATATCTCCATATTTTTTAGTTGAGTTCCTCTCTTTAAAACTCATTCCTTTTAAAAATTTTACATTTCAAAATAAGATTGATCTCATTCTACATCTTAATTTTTTTTAGATGGAAGTTCTTTTCAAAATTAAAAAAAACAATCATATTTCAAAATTTTCAAAACACATTTATGGAACTTCATTTAGCACATTCAAATTTGTTAAGGAGTTTAAATAAAATAAATCAACAATCAAATTTCAAAAGAAAATTTCAAAAACACATTTAGAACTTCATTTAACATACCAAAATTTGAATGAATCTCAAATCAAAAATTAAAATTTTCAAAACATACATTTGAACTTCATTTATAATCAAATTTGAATGGAAGTTTCAAATAAAATCAAAATCAAAATCATATTTCAAAATTTTCAAACACATTTGAAACTTCATTTTATACCCAAATTTGTTAATGAAGTTTCTAAATCAAATCAAAATCAATAATCATATTTCAAAAAAAAAAAATTAAAACATTTTTGATTCATTTCATTCTCAAATTTTTTAAAAGTTTTCAAATTAAAATCAATCAACAATCATATTTCAAAATTTTCAAACACATTTGAACTTCATTTAACATACCCAAATTTGTTAAGAAGTTTCCAAATCCAAAATCAAAATTTTTTTCAAAACACATTTGGAACTTCATTTAACATATCAAATTTTTAAGTGAAGTCTCCAAATCAAAAAACAAAATAAATCATACATTTGAACTTCATTTAGCATACCAAATTTGAAGGATCCTTTTCAAAAATCAAACAACAAAATAAAAATGAAACACTTGATTTTCTTAGCAAATTTGCTAAGAATCCTATTTTCAAAAAAAAAAAAATCAAAAAAAAACATTGGACTTCATTTAGCATACCAAATTTCTAAGAAGTTTCCAAATCAAAATCAAAATTTCAAAAAAACAATCACTTTTCAAAACATTTTACTTAGAAATTTATTAAGTAATTGAAATCCAAAAATCAATAAAAAAAATTTTCAAAATCATTTGAACTTCATTTAACATACCAAATTTGTAATCTCCAAATCAAAATTCAAAATTCAAAACAAACCATGAATTTGAAAGTCCTTATCAAAAAAAATTTAATCCATATTTCAACATATGTAAATTTGTTGAAGTTGGATTCATATTCAAATTCTATTTCAATCAATCTCAAAATCCATTTGAACACAACTTAACATTCCAAGTTGGAGTAGGTTCAAATTTTCAAAATTCAAATTTCAAATCTATGGAAAAAATCATACTAGTTTATTTCTCATTCTTTAATCTTTATTAGTATGTAATCATTCATTTGATTTATTTATATTTTTTGAAATGGTGATTCAGTTTATCTTCACCTTCCCCATGGTATGGATCACTTTAGATCAAAACTTCCCCATCTAGACCATACCCAAATTCACTTTGGTGGATTTGATATGATCACTTGTGAGGGCACTCCCCTCACCACATTTAGAAGGACCAAGGTGACGGCGGCGGTCGATTGACTTACCCTTTGATTCGATGTCTCTCAAGGAAAGCTATGGCGGTACCACAAACTTCTTATATATAGTACCGGCTTTGATTGCAGTTCACCCCAAAGTTGCTCATGTTGCCCGGTGCGGGCTTCTACCATCTCACCCTTTAATGGTAAGGCTCCACTTTGGTCTGCTTTCCTCCCACATTTGAGTATGGGTCTAGCTCACACTCCTCATCCTACCCATACATAGTGTAGGAATAAGAATGATCAAAGCGGTACCATGCATGGATAGCGGATAGAGTATATCGATCAGGGTTGAGTTTCCTTATCACTTCATTGGTTATAAAACTAGTTCCACCCTCTCTCACAATCAGCAGAGAGGATGTTAGGAGGATCATTCATCACCTCCTCTGTGCATTTACCATAATTTCCAGTAGGAGGTCATATGCCACCTCTGTCATATCCAGTGCCTAGCATCTGATTTCAGTCCAACACTTTCGGTTTGATCTTTGATCATTATCCTCCATATGGGAAGTAGATTTTCTAGGAGAGGGCCCATGAGGCCCCTACAACACATGTTACTAGCGAGGCGATGGAGGTTCAGTCATTCGGTGCGCTTTAATTGATTTTTTCGGCTGCCTACTGTGACCATCGATAGTATTCTTCTTAGTGGGACTAGCCACCACAAGAGGAAGTTCTGGCAGAGATTGTGGTGTCTCCACCCTCTACCCATCGCCATCACCGGTAGGTTCTGATCTCCCATTCCATCTAAGGACATGAAGGCACATCCAGGAAAATTGCACCCGTTGATGATCCGGCTATGGCCAATCCTACCCTTCTACACCACCCATTGTGGTAGGCCAGCTCTCCTACTCGACCTTCTACCCTAGTGGTGGTGCAAAAGGTGTGACCGCATCGTGGTGTCCTTCACCAACTCACACTGGATGTGGAGATGGTGGAGTTATTACGGATATTCCAAATGATAGTTCAATTGCACCAGTGGTAGAGGAACATCCTTAGGATTGTTACCCTCTTATAGCCAATAGCGGTTGAGTGTCATTCATCGGTGAGTAAGTCCACATAGGATTGACTCTCAGTGATAGGGGTCGGTGCCTTTGATGCATGAGTGATCACCTTGATTTAAATTGTTTGTACCTGAGATGGATCATTCCTTAGATGAGATAGTTGCACATTATTTCATGGAGAAGAAGGAGATCTTGGGGTATGCTTTACTCGATGAAGAAAGTCGGCTTTGATCCCAATGAAGATGACTTGATAGGAGACTTCTTGAGTGCATGGTTGACACTAGGGTCTCTTCTTAGGGAACAATAAGCCATGGAAGGTGATGAGGTTGATCAAGTAGACACCGTAGAATCAGCCCAACACCTCCAATAGTAGTTGAGGTAGAAGGATGAGCAGATTGATAGGATGGCACAATAGTTATAGGACTTGTTAGCAGCAGTGTCAGTGCTCCAGAAACAAGCCCCTTTAGTTCATCCTATTATAGTCAACATCAGTCAGCCTGAGTTAGTGCATGTCTTTGAGCAAGGTAGCACTAGCCTATATAGGAAGGTAGTGAAAAGTACCTCCATACAAGAAAAGGACATAAAATCTATGGTTGAGTAGTAGGTGAAGGAAGCTTTGGCTCAAGCCCTGGGAGGATCATCGGTTCCAAAGGGTAGACCCTACCCAGAAGAATTCAATGCTATCCAATATCCCAAGGGTTTTATGCCTCATTCCTTCAAAAGCTTTGATGGCAGTGGAAACTTGAGGCAACACATAACACATTTCAGGGCTAGTTATTGCAATGCAGGTGGCAGTGATGCTTTGCTCTTATGACTTTTTGTTAGTAGCCTAGCGGGTATTACTTTTGATTTGTATGTTGAATTGCACAATGGTTCAGTAAAGACATTTGCAGAGTTAGAACTCTTCATCAAGTTTTCTGGAGCTTCGACAAAGGGTTACTTGTAAGTGATCTCGTTGTAACACAACAACACCCCTGTGAGTCACTTGTTGATTATATTCTCCAATGGTATAACATGAGTATGAAGTGCAAACCACTGCTTTCTGAATAGCATGCCATTGAGATTCTCTTGAAGAATATCTGTGGGCCAATCGCCTTCATGCTTAAGGGCTTCACTATCAAGACATTTGAGAAGCTAATCAACAAGGCGCTAGTCTACAAGGAGAGGCCAAATAGTTACCTTTTCAAGATCAGTTGCCTAAGCAGAAGCCATAGAAGGTCTATGAGAAGAAGCCAGGAGCAGTAGCAATTGTTGATAAGGGGAAGCATCCAGCTAGAGATCAGTCTGAGAGACCATGACCTCAACAACCTCCACCTCCTTTGCCACCACCGAGATAGCCCTATCGGCCTCCACCATAGCCTCCATGCCAGCAGCCACCACCGACCATACCACCGTAGCGGCATGCATACCCACCTCCAGGTAGCTATGCTCCACCTACTCTTTTAGATAAGTTAAACAAACCTTATTATAATAAGAGGAAGGTAAAGAAGATCTTTAAGAATCTCTTAAAGAAACTTGATTTTAGCTACCCAGCTGGGAGGAGGAAGTAGGCAAAGTCAAGATCCAAATTTTTTTCCCTTACCACTATATGCTAGGCCACATTTTGGAGGATTGCTTCACATTCAAGGACTAGCTTGAACAGGTTTCAAGATCATGTTGTAGTTATCCCAAAAAATACCTTGTGGAACAACCTTCGTTCCATTAGGGTAATCCTTGGGGATACATGTGATCCTACCAAAACCAAAGAAGGTTGGACATTTCTTTCTAAAACTTCTAAGAAAATAATTTAGAAGATCAAGAAGCTTTCCTAGGTGCGGTCACTCAAACCTCAACACCAAGGAAGGTTTGCAAGTTGCTAGTGCCAACTCTAGAAAGTGGGAGCTCAAAGAGTATTAGAAGCATGTGCCCGATAGCCTTTAGCGCCACCGATAGTGTCCGCCTCAGCCTTTAGTTGCACTTCCACACCTGACTTCTTCCATTTATAGCTCTTCTATTTCTACTAGTATAACTCTTATATCAATGAATAAGGGCATCAAATCCTTACTCCACTCACTTTACTTGACTTCTATTTTGTAATAAATCCAAGAAATTGAAGAATAAAGCTAGTTTGAATTACTTGTCACTTGATGGGTTGTCTTCTTCTATTCTAACGATAACTTTTCAAGTCTAAATAACTATAACACTTTGATCTTCCTCTTTTCAATCCAGTTAGACTTTCAACTCTAAATACTATAGGTTCACCTTTTGAAAGACTTGGAATCATCGATTTTGTCTCATAGGAGAAGCGTAGTGAGCACGATGTAGAACCTTCCACCACCTTGCCTCAAGAGATTACCAAAGTCAACCTTCATAGTGGCAAGGTTCTACCTCTAGGGTACCTCAAGATAGAGGAAAATAAGTCATTGGTACGAAGATCGAAGCCCTTCACGATGATCCACGGATATGCTTGTGGAAGACTAAATGTGGACTACAACATCCTTTCTCATCTAAGAAAGTTGTCATCTAAGCTAAGCATATATATGATGCCTTATCTTATCAAAGAGATGAGAGAATCACTAATCAAGGCCCTCCTTGATCACAGATATGTAGCTTTGACACTATATGTGAGGAAGCACATTATAAAAGAAGCCCAATGGATCACCTTAACAGATGAAGACCATCTTTTAGGGGACTTGGAGCACAACCATCCCCTCTACATCACAGTTGACATGGACAGGTTCAAACTCACTAGGGTTCTTTTGGATTCAGGTGCATCGATGAACATTATGAGTCTAAAGAACCTTTCCTATTTGAAGATCGACATATCTACACTCTGAGGAGATAGGATGATGTTGAGAGGATTCAATGATCAAGGTGAGCGGCTTTTGGGTTCTATAGTGTTACCTTTGGAGATAGATTGGAAGCTAAGTTCTACATCATTGATTCAATACTTCATTCACTCTTATGCTTAGTAGGCCTTGGATACATCAAAGCAAGATCGTTCTATCCTCCTTCTTCAATGCATCAAGTTTAGAAAAGATGGAATTGAGTACCATGTCAATGGATGAAAAGCCATTTTAGTCGAGTTGAGATTTATGAGGATGTGACCTATTATCTTCCTCAAAACACCCTTCATGAACATAGACAAAATTCAAATGCAAATACAAAAGCAAAAAAGATAAAAGAAAATGAAAAGAAAAATAAAAGTCCAAGTGACAAAGGGGAATTGAAGAAGAAATAGATCAGACATTCCACTCTTCATTCCATCATATGGACATGTGGAGAATGGTTCAACCTCCAGGCAGGGGCAGAAATAGTGGTTGCCCGGTGGGAGACCCTGGTTGGCCTTGACAATAGGTTGTGTTCCAATTCATAGGAGTACCTACTATTCATATAGACTTGGAATCCAACTTAGAGGATGAGTCTAATGATTGATTAGTATACCGCTAACCCCACTCACAGATCCATTGGAGGTGACTTTTGATCCGCAGAGAGAGATGAAGTAGCCTCAAGCAAAACAAAATTTAATTTCATTTATGTGAAACTATTAGGCGGTTGGGAACCTAGCTTCAGCTTACATCTTAGAATGTTGAAGGTTTAGTAGTAAGGAAATCTCTAAGTCTTAGTGACATGAAGAGAAGAAGTTCTTTTGGGATCATCCTCCTCAAGCGAAGTTGATGTAGAGCTTGAGGAAGATACTTTTAAAAATTAAAATATGATAGTTTCTTCTCACACTCCAATCTTGAGAATGTGTGTTTAAACTTTTGATGATCAGATGATCTCCATGTCAAAGAGGCACTACCAAAATTTGAAGAGGAGATTCATTCAATGTCGACAAGCTTAAATATATCAACCTCAGAAGAAAATCCACCTTGATACATCTTTGATGAATGAAGAAGAACCAATGACTTAGTTAGCTATTGAGTTTAAAGACGCTTCACATGGAGTTATGAAGAAATGCCTAGATTATCTCTACGTAGCATTCCACAAGCTAGACCACAAATTACCCCAATTAAAAGCTCCTAGACACATGAGTTTAGAAATTGAACAATAGGTCATTTCTAAATTCAAGAAACTAATTGATGCTGGTTTTATTAGGGAAGAAAAATATCCTATCTGGTTATCTAGTGTCGTCCCAGTTAGGAAGAAGAATTGATAAATTCACATTTGCGTCGATTTTAGGGAGTTAAATAAGAGATGTCCTAAGAATGAGTTTCCTCTTCCTAGAGTTAATGGTGGACATCCTCATCATGCGCTTCTCTTTCATGGTTGGATCATCTAGTTATAACTAAATCAAGATGTCTCCTAAAGATGAAAGAAACACTCCTCAACCCATCGAATCTTTTGTTATAGGGTCATTCCTTTACCTTTAAAATGCTGGTGCTACATACCAGCATGACTCTTCTTCAATGAACTCATCCATCATCAAGTTGAGTGCTACATTGATGATCTAGTAGTCAAGAGTAGAAAAAAGGAAGACCACCTCCTTGAATTGAGAGTAGTTTTAGAATGGTTAAGATAATATAATCTCTAAATGAATCCCTTGAAGTGTGCATTCGGAGTAGCTCCAAGGAAATTCCTTGGGTTTTTGACATAGGGGAAATAGATCCTAAAAAGATTAAAACTATCTTAGAATGCCACCTCTAAGAGTTTAACTCCTCAGATCCTTCAAGGATGGTCATCTAAGATGCTTTATCTCAAACCTATCAGGGAGATGCACGCAATCTCAGCACTTATCAAAAAGGACTCAAAGTTTAAGTGGGATGACAAGTGGACCATGAAGATATCAAAGAGTACTTGAAGCTACCATTCTAGTAGGCCCTATCTTTGGGGAACATGATCTCTCTTGGCAAAGCTCTGTTGTGAGCGAAGGGAAGGAAGCGTGCTCTACTTGATGTCATTTGATTCTCAGCTATCCACCTATTGAGAAACATTACATAGCTTTGATCTTTACATCAAAGTTACAACACTATATGCTTTTCTCATAAGGTGAACTTGATCTCTAGAACCAATCCACTAATATCTTTACATGGCCAATGCTTTCTAGATGTTTGGCTCATTGGTCCATGATTCTCTTAGTTGATATTCAATTTGTACCTCCATGCGTAAAAGGATAGACACTTGATTTCTTAGCGACACCCACTTCTATTGATTCTCCGATGATCTCACGATGAATAAATCATGAACTTAGGGAGGCCAACAAAACCGATGGGAGATGTATTTTAATGGTGCTTCTTCTTCTTAAAGGTGAAACCATGATCCATTCTTCCAAGAAAAGGTAGGAATAGTTCTTCTAACTCTTACTATGATGTGAGATTCTCATACTAGCTTTAACAATAAAGGCGAAAGGCTATTCATCTAGAGTTAGTCATCACCATTAATGTCAAGTAAATCAACATCTTTGGAGATTCTGGTTGGTCAAATTGCCAGTTACTGGTCTGAACTTGACCCAACCCTTGGTTTGACCCAATTTGACCAATTAGTCAACTTGATAGAAGTTGACCCATTTTAACCTAAATGGGTCAACATGAGCCAAACCCTATCAAATGAATTTCAAATCTCATGAAACTTGGCCAAACCTAGTTTCTGCACATACCCAACATACCCAAAGTAAAGAATTAGCAATATTACCATTCTACCCCTAGGACATAGAACAAATTTTGGCCTAATCCATGGGTAATTTGGTCATACCCTCTTCACATACACTTGAGGCTTTCCTAAAAGCTCAAGGGGACCTAGTGAAGAGTGGTGCAACCCAATGGGTTTCAGCCCAATTGTTGCTAAACCAAACTCAACCCCTTGGGTCAAAATGTTAAATTCAAACTCCTCTCCCACTCAAATTGAAGCACATGAGGTTGGCAATCCACTCCTTGGCTCAAAACCATGTGCACACTCAAAATAGCCAAAATAAACCCCCCATTATGATCAACTGGATCAAAATGTCACAATGACTTGCTACCATTTGATCTTTCAAGTGGGAGTTATACTCCCCCTAAACAAACTCAAATCCATCAGTCCTCAATTCAATTGAACCTAGAAGCCAGAAGCCATTCCTCATCCTCCTCAAGCTTCCTGGAGTAAATTTAAATGTCATATTCTTGGTTTTGCATAGTGTGAAAATAGGGGAGCTCAATCCATTCATGAATTTCCTCTTCACTCAATTTCACTACAATTGCTTTTGCACACTCTCAGAGGCAAGTCGTGCACCCAAGCTCTCTTTGAAGTTTCAAAGGAGGACCTAGCTCGATCAAAGATGCAAGCTAAGGAGGAGGTGGTCCATATTCCATCAATCAACCTCAAGTGCTCAAAACTTTCAACTTCATGTCGATGAAGCTTCTCTAAGGGAATTGAGTGTCGGTGATCACCCCTAGTGAGGTATGGGATTTTTCAACCATTAAACTCAATGTGGTGTGGAGCTTTGTGAAATAAATTTTAATCCCATGGATTTTTGACCGTTGGATGTCCTGCTCTTTAGCTTTAGATGGTATGGGTTGAGTTTTATTTGAATCTGAGCTCAATCGAGCTTAGATCTTCCCCTTGACCATGGATGATCTCTATTGATCAAGGGGAAGAACTTGGGAGATCTCAGCCATCCATCCATGCATTTTGGATGGACGGCCGAGATAATTCCCCACGTTTAGAAATTCCTTATCCATTTTAAAACTATAGGGAGATCTTTGGCTATCCGATCTTTGATCGGATCATAGAGATCAAACTGCGTATGCTGCTAGCCACCACTTGGGATTTTACAACTTAAGTAAGCCCTCAAGGTGCAATGCATGTAAATCACCGATCCACACCGCAGCTTGTGAGATTAGTTAGGATATTTTAATTATTTCTAATTAATCTAGGGATCTTCTAAATTTCATAATGCCCTATAGAAAATTCAAATAATTATGAAATAAAATCTTATGAAAAGATAATTCAACCTAGAATATTTTAAAATTAATTTCAAAGGGTTTTGGATTATGATTTTCATGAATTTGGGTTTTATTAAAAACTTCATTTTGCTAATTAATTTTTAATTAAGTCTCTGATTAAACCCAAACTTTTTGGGTATATTTTAGGGGATGACTTCTGCCTCCCCTAATTTTCTTGGGATTTATTGAAGGCTTGATTAGAAGAATTGCATATGGATTTCTTAATTACCTGCCTTATGTAATTAAGGATAATTAAGGTGCAATTAGTGATTTTAATCAATAATTAGGGTTGATTAAGGTCAGATATAATAAGTAGGAGGTTTTTGGAATATTTTTGGGGCATTTCCCCTAAGCTATTCCTAAACCCCTTTATCTCCTTAATCTCTCTTCTTAATTAAGGGTTAATTCATTAATTATCACCTTAATTAATTTGTAAGAATTCTAAAAGTTCTAGAACTTAATTAATCTTCTTTGGGTAGATGCTTAGGTATTTTAATAGATAAAGTTCAATTAAGGAAATCAAATTCATAAGTATGAAAGTGTGTTTTAAAATTACTTAAGTTAAACCCCTTAGCTTAATTAACTATTAATTATGAGCCAAATTACATTAGAGGCCTTTTCTTATTAGGTGCATTGCAAATTTAAATTCCTTGCAAGTTTTTATTTCATCTCATTGGCTCATAATTATTTGGTTAATTCTTCTAAGGTGGTGTAGGTAAGGGTTAATTAAGTTACTTAATTCATACCTTAACCTAATTAATGCATAAAAATTGATCTAATTATCTAAAAATTGAACAAAAATATCAAACACTTGTGTGAATGGGTTAGGAACATCAAACTCATCTCACCATTTCAAAATTAAATCAAACTCCAAACCAAACACAAATCACTTTGAATTCACTTTGATTTATTTTAAACTTTCTTATTCTATAAGAATGTCTTTAGGATTTAGGTGAAGTGAGTTTGTTTACATGCTTTCATTGATTGAATCTTTCCCCAACATGTTAAATTTTTATGTCATGTGATTTCAAGCATTCATATTTTTCAAATTCAAAATTTAAAAATGGAATTGTTTACTTTTTGTCAAATTTTCATGTGTTGGCTAAAGTAGAAATATGAATGGCTATTATCACTACTAAATCTAAATTATTTTCAAAACATACAAATTAAATACCAAATCTAAAAGTGTTCTACTTATACTTTAATTATAAGCTTTCATGTGAAAGAATATAAAGGTATGCTTAGCATAGGTTCCCTTTCTTTCTTATGTTGGTATAATTTTGAATAGGAATCTTGTGAGGTGTATGGTTCAATTGAAAAGAAGCTAACACTCACCTAATTCCATATCCTATTCATCTTTATGCTACCACTTAAGAAGGGTTACCTATACTAGCATACATAAATTGCATAAATAAAATGAATCCATTAATATAACTTTTGCATTCTCCTTTTCTATTTCATTTCTTTTATACATATGTTTGTATTTAAGAAAAGTGGTATATTAATCTCGACAACCATGAGGTTGCAAGTCTTTAAGTAACTATAAGTAGGTTTTGTACCTTACACCTCTGGTTAACAATGGAAATGTACTCACTTATGCCTTTCTTACTTTTATATGTGTATGTGAAAATTTGGAAAATGAAACCCCTTGCTTCTTAAGAAAAATCATGCATATTCAACTTCTAAATTTCCTTAAATAGATTACTTAGCATGCATCATAAAGTGTGTTAAATACTCTCATTTGTATGTATAGATATGCTTAGGTCCATCCATATGCATGTTTGTATATGTTGGGAAAGAAAGCAAGTAATGTGTGTTATGTGAATTTTGATTCAATTTATTTAATCTTAAAATGCCTTTCATTTTGAATAGGTTTGTTTAGAATTTATCTAAACCTAGGATTAATTAAAATATTTAAACAAAACATTCACCTAAATAAAACTAAAATGTGAAACTATTTTCGAAATTTCTTAGGTTAGGGAATGAAAGGGAAGTTCTCTTCTCTTTCCCTCTCTTCATAACATAGTAATTAATTGTAGAATCCACTTAAACCAAATCAAAACATGAAATAAAATCAACCCAAAATAATTAAGCAACTTAAATGAAACCCTCCTATAAGTTGAACATGTTCTTCACACTTAGAAAATTTGAACCTAAAGTCATAGCTAAGTATACCAGAGCCTAAGTCATGACTTCTAGCTTTAGGTTTGGTTGGTGCATGGTTTGATGTTTGTTTTATTTTGTGATATAGATTTTAGACTGGATGTTAGGATGTATGCTCGTAGAATGAATGGTAGGATGTTCTTAGTCTAACTATTCTTTTCTACAGAATTGTGCTATCATAAATAAAAATATAAATGCTTTTGCTTGTAGGTGCTTTATACCCTTAAGCATAATCCAATAGGCCAGGTGGACTTAGTCACCCATGTGTGGGGTGATAAGTCTAATATACTTGCTTGGAATTTGTGTGTGTGTTTTAACTAACCATTGTTTTGCAGGTGTTAGTTAGATTTCCACTTTTCCTTTTCATGTAAATTTGTGCAATTAGGATTTTGGAATGATTGTTATGGGGATTAGGATGAGCATTGGTCATAAGATCCTATCTTATACACCATGGGAGGCCTTGGAGCATCTACCTTCCAACCATCCAAAAGAAGGAACCAAAGAAGAAAAGAAGAAAAGAAAAAGAAAGAAGAAGAAAGAAAGAAAAGAAGAAAGAAGAAAGAAGAAGTAAAGCTTGAAGACCCTCATAAAAATGAATTCCTTGCTTAATTGTAATTTAATTCATTCACAATCCAAGTTGTATAAGGGTAGAGCTTGTCTGCCCACATTTGATATTTTCAGGTTTTTGCGGTGGTGCCCAACCACAACAACCTTTTATTCTTTTTGCGATTAGCTTTAAAAATTAATTTATGATTTGCTTAGATTTTGCATTAAGTGGCATGATTTTCCTAGTTTCTTCCTTGCTTTATGTATGGCCTGGATGTTGTTTAGGCTCTTAGAAAAAAATAAATATTTTACCCAACTTAACAACTCAAAATAAAATTAAACAACTCATAACCTCACCTAAAGCTTAGGTTTAAAATCGAGATAAAAGAATTAGCAACCCCTTAGCTGGATGAGCATTTCCTTTATAATATGATGCACAAATGCATCTTATTTCACTCTTGATTAGAGGGCTTCCACCTTTTCTAGAGAAACTTGGCTTGACCTTTAAGAGCCATGGTGGAAACTCACCTCCTCCCTCACGATTTTGGCCAATAACCTTATTTCTCATGCATTAGTCATATGAATCCTAATAGCTGAGTCAAAATAATTGTCCAAAAATAAAATAAAATAAAATTTGAATTGCATTAGATTTAGGTCATTTGAAGCATGTCCCTTTACATGATCGAGTCTCTTTAGGGAGTGAGTTTAAGGACTTAGTCTCTTTCTAAATAAATAACAACCTAGCTATCTTGCATAAGCATAAAGACTTGCTGTATTTAAAATTGTAGGAGTTAGTTGGTGGCCACCCCAGCTTGTAAGTCCAAGCTATCTGGGTTGTCCTCTTGTGGAAACAAACCAATTTCCCATTTTGCCTTAGATTTAGGTTTTGCTTTCATCCTCGCCAAAGCTCCTGATTTAGGTTCTAGATTGCTTTCCCCTTTATGTTGACCTCACTTTAGTGAGCTCTTAACCTCCTCTTCTTAGACTTAGGAATCTTCTAGACACTAAGATTTCTTAGTCATAAGACACTAGTGATTAGGTGAACACTTAACCTAAGCCTAGAGACTTAGAAGTGTTAATCATAAGATGGCTATGCCTTAGAGTTTAAGAAAATTACCTATCCCATAGCCTAAACCCAATCTAGATACACTTTCACAAATCAAACCCAAACTTAATCAAACTCAAATTCAAATTCAAATTCCAAATCTAATTTCAAAATTTGACTCCAAATGATTGAAACCCAAAATCAATTTGAAATCCTATAACCCCTTTCTAAGCCATATGAACCACATTCATAAGCTTAGCCAAAACTCCCCTTAAATCAAATAAAACTCAATTGATATCTTTATAAATCATTCCTTCATTTATATTCACAAATATAAATGAAATCCAAATTCAAATGACCAAAATTATATCAAAAATCAAATCCAAACTCAATCTAAACCCTTTAAGCCAATTCTTTGGACTTAGCCAAATCCTATCTAGATCAAGTCAAAACCAATGAATTTTCTCTTGAATCAATCATTCATTCAATTATCTACCCAAATATAAATGAAACCTACAATCATCAAATCAAATTGAAACCAACCCAAGTCAAACCCAACCTAGCTCTTTTGACTTGAAAATTTCAAATGAGCCAAAATCCTTAGACTCCAAATTGATTGTCGTTGAATTTATATTCCAATCTAGGGCTCATATATAAGTTCAACTAAACTCGAATCAAACCAAAACCAAACCAATTGACCCACTTAGGTCCATTTGACCCAAAGTGACCTAAAGGACCCATTTGAGCAAACTTCTAATCCAACCCAAATTGGATTGAACCAAGCTCACCAAAATCTTCCACCATGATTGTTGATCACCCTAGGATGATCAATTGCAATCAATTAGGCCAAAACAAGCCAAATTGGCCATTTGATCCAAATTGACCTAAATTGGCCTAAAGGACAAAATCAGGTCAAATCATGATCTAACGCAAATTGATTGCAACCAATGGCTCAAGTTCATTCCAAATTGATTATTGAACTTGACCAAAGCCATAATTAAACTCAATTTGATCAATCGAGCCCAAATTGGCCTAAAGGGTCAATTTAACCTAAATCAAAATTAAATCCAAATTAATTCAAGCCAAAGACCACATTCATCTTCAATTAGCCAATTGACCATGAATCAACCCATATCCCAAGCTAATTTAATTTTGGTCAAATGGGTCAATTTGACCCAAAATGACCCATATGACCCAAATTGGGCCAAATCCCTTGAAACCAAGCCAAAACCCATTGGGGGCTGATCAAACCCGACCCAAACCTATTTGGGATCAGCCCAAAACAAACCCAACCCATTTAAACCCCTCATGAATCCTCCCCCACATAGGATTCCACCCAACCTCATTTAATTCCTCCCATCACATGCACTTAACTCATCCCCAACATTTGTATTGAATAAATCTGATCATATGGCAGCAAGAGAGGACTTTGTAGAAAAAATCTAAAGTCCCCAATCAATCTAGCATCCATCCCAACCACCCCAACAAGATGACAATCAATTTGGAGCCAAAAAATTCAAAAAATATTCAATTTTCGGCCATTATAAAAGGAGGGGGAGATGAGGCTTGAGATATCTTCCTCTCACCACCATTCATCCCCTAAAAGCTCCCCAAAGCAAAAAGGAACCCATCCCCCACTTCTTTGAGCCATTTTGAGCTCAAAAAAATAAGTAATTGCTCCCCCGGTGAGGAGACGATAGACATCGGAGAAGGTGACATTCCGAAGGGAGGCAAGGGCTAAAGATCACTCCAAAGCTTCCTCACATACCTATGAGTATGCTCGGATCTTCACTGCTACTGAAAATCATCCCCGATGAGGTAAATTTTGTCAAACTGTAGATGACCTTAGAATTTTGCATATTTGTATTAAATTTCTCACAATTTTAGGAATTTCCCTTAGATAATCCAGCATTTTTTACTTTAAATCATCCCAATTAGGAAATAGAATCTTTTCGATGCAAATAGATGCAAAAAAGGTTCTAATTGGACAAGTTTTGGCTTAGAAACCCTAATTTTTTCCAAAAATAACTCTAAAAATACTATTCACCACCGGCGGCTCACAACCACCATCCAATCCCGCAGTTCGTAGGATCGGATAGCTCAGATCATGCGATATGGGCATTCAGATCATGTGATGTGATCTGGACCATCCGATCATGTGGTTCTCATGATCGGATAGCTCATCTCACATGATCCAAGCTGAATCACACGATCCGAAGATCATCATCGAGCGGACGCTGAAATGATCCGGACCGTCCGATACAGCTTTGTGCGACGATGGCGATCATGCACATCGCGTTCTAGCCTCTACGCATGATTTGGACCATCCAATTTATGAACGGATTGTCCAAAGCGAGCCGCAGTCACCGCTCTTCGCAAACCACACGTATTTCCTTTTTATTTAAAAAACAAATAATAATAATAATTTAAATCACCTAAAACTTCCAAAATTCATAGAAATTAAATACTTAATCGAAAATTACAAATAAGGGCTCGTTGGATTCATCTTTCTCAGAGGAATCTAACAAAACCAAAATCCCCAAATTTCACTTAGTATTGTGAGCTTAATTTTAGTTTTAGTAAAAATTAAATTTCATTAATTAAACCAAAAATATAATTCAGATTAAGTTGAACTTTTTAGGGATTGAAATTAAAGATAAAACACAACTATCATAGAAATTTCAAGTGAAAATTACTACTGGATTAAAAGAAATTAAATTTTGAAGTTCAGATTGTTTATTTTAATAAAATAAATTAAATAAATATTCAAAAATTTATAAAAATCTTCAAAATGGCTTAAATCACTTCAATTGACATCTAAGACTCTTAAGAAAGTAATGTGATCTTTTGAATCTTAATGAACCCCAAACAAACACTTAAGGTTAGAGTTTAATCAATTAAGGAGTTAATTAAAATATAAAAAAACCAATTTAAATATTGAATCAAAATCAGAAATGAAATAGCACTTAAGCAATCGTTAATCAAATCTAAAATCAGGAAAATATCATTCTTAGAGAAAATTAAATTAAATATGGTTAAACCTGTTTAGGTTAATAAAACTCAATTAAAAGATTAAATCTTAAATCAAACTCAAAACCCAATGAATTTAGGAAAGTTTAATCATTTGATACTAATTGAATTAAACAAAATAAAATTAAAGTAAACTTAATTAACATATGATTAAATCACATCCATTTGGAATGAGATAATTAATTATCTATTAAATATTTCAACCTAATAACTAAATCAAACATGTTAATGAAATCAGACAAACATAATAAATAAATCAAATCAAGTAAAACCCTAATCATGAATAATCAAACTTAATTAGTCAAACATTTAATTAATGCAAATTTAATAAATTAATCCATCATCTTAATTAAGCAGATTAATTTAATTAAGCTACATTAAAGCTAACTCTAAAGTTAAGCTTAAATCAAACCCCTAATTAAATTTAATAATCACACCCCTCAAGTAAACTAATTAAGTTAATCAAATTAATCATATTAAACCTAAACTTAATCAAACATATTTAAGATGCAATTAAACACTAATCAAAACCTAAATTAAACCTAAAACATTAAGTCATTAATCTCTAATTAAACAAACTCTTAATTAATCTAATAATTTTAATTAACCCTTAATTAAACTTAATTAATCAAATATCTAATTAATGCAGGCTTAATAAATTAATCCATCATCTTAATAAACTAAATTAATTTTCACATTAAACCTAAGCTTAATTAAATATAAATTCAATTAAATACTAATTAAAATCCTAATTTAAACTTAAATCATTAACTCATTAATTACATCATTAACTAAAATAAATATGTAATCAAATTAAAGATTAAACAAATCTTTACTTAATTTAATAATTTGATCTCATCTCTTAAACAAGCTAATTAAGTTAATCAAATTAATCACATTAAACTTAAGTTTAATCAATCAAATGCAAAAAAATATTAATCAAAGCCTAAATTAAACCTAAATTATTAAGTCATTAATTACATCATTAGTCCAAGCAAATATAAAACCAAATTAAAAATTAAACAAACCTTTATAATTAATATAAACACACTTCTTAATTAAACTAATTGCATAATCACATTGAACATAAGAAAATACATAGACCAATAAAGCTAATCAAATCAAATTAAATCAGATTAAACTAAATTAAGAAAGACTCTCATCAATTTAATATGTAATCAAGTCAAATCTCATTCAACCTACTCAAATAAGATAAACTAATCAACTATCCAATGTATGAAATCAAAATACAAACCAAACTTTGATGAACATGACAAATGGATGTGATTAAAAATAAAATCCTAATTAAAAAGAATCAAACCCAATTAAAATAAAAATAAAATTTTAATTAATCTAATCCGATCAAACTACAAATAAATGAACCACAATCAAATTAAATAAACATAAATGTTAAATCACATAACCATAATCAAAGAAAAGAATTAGATATTAATCTATAAGTATATTGAATTATCAATATTTAATTAAATCAAAACATCTAATCTAAAATTAATCAACCAAAAACACATGAACTTAAAAAACTTAAACTTCATTAGATATTAAGGATATTGAATTATGAAGATCCAATTAAGCTAAAACATCTAATCCAAAATCAATCAATCAATCAATCAAATACTTAAACAAACTCAAATTCTAAATTCTAAATAAAGTCTAATAAATCAAATCAAATTAATTAGCTAAATTAAAATGGGCTAATTAAGATATTTAGGGATCTTAGTTAGATTCTTTAGGAATTAGGATGTAGAATAGGGTGAATTCCATCTACAAGTGGAACTCATTCTGCTCTTCATTCTTGAAAACCTAAACATCATCTTAACCAAATAAAAGAGAAATAAATATGAAAAATAAATCATTAAATCATTTAAATTGAAATCACCTAGAGATAAAATTTAAATTCAAACTCCAAATTGAAACATAAACTAAAGAAGCCTAGTAAAGTCTTGCTACACAAGCCTTAAGCACACACATTAGAATAGTAAGTCACCACTTTTAGTGCTAAGTTAGGGTGTTGTATGTATGATATTGTGTTTTGTTTTATGATGTAATGTTTTAGACTGAATGTTAGCGTGTATGTTTCGTAGACTAGATGTTAGGCTATTATTAGCCTAATCATATTTTCTGTAAGGGGTTATGCTTAAGAGGATGATGTAATAAAAATATAATTGCTTTTGTTGTGCAGGTTGCTTAGCCCCCCATGTTAGGATAGGTGGGCTTAGTTACTCATGTATGGGGTGCTAAGTCTAAATTATTCATATAACTACTTGGGTTGTATGATATGTTTAGCTAACATTTGTTTTATAGGTGTAGCTAGATTTACTATTCCTATTTTTGATGTAATTTTGCATTAGGAATTAGGATTAGTGTTATGGGGGACTAGGATGAGCAGTGGCTAGAAGGCTTAGTCCTTGGGTGCCTTGTGATGCCTTTGGAGAAAATCAAATTTGAAGAAAGAGTATAAAGATATGAAGAAAAGAAGACCCTCATAGCATGTATTTTTTTTTTGTAATCCAGGTTGTATGAGGGTAGAGCTCGGCTACCCATCTTTTTTTCTATTTTCAAGGTGTACGGCAAAACCTGACCACATTGGCCTTTTAATCTTTTATACTAGTCTATAAAATTATTTGATGTTGTGTTTAAATTGTGCATTAGAATAGCATGCTTTTCATAATTTCTTTATGATTGATGTTTGAATGTGTGGCCTGGATGCTGTAGGATCTAAGGATAAAATTATTTTTTCTACCCCAATTAACAACTCATAACTAAAATTTTAAAACAACTAATAACCTCACATAAAAGTTTAAGAATTAACTCAAGATAATAAAATTTTTAGTATCCCCTTAGCTGGATGGATGAATGTATAATATCATGCATGTCATATTCTTTCACTCTTGTTAAGAGGAGGCTTCCATCCTAGCTAAAGAATCAAGGCTTAACCTATGAGAGCCTTTGGTGGAAGACACCCCTTTCTCTCTTGATTTGTCCCATAATCAAATTCTCATGCATTTAGGCAAAAAAAATCCCATATCTTGTGTCAAAACAAAAAGTCCAAAAGAATCAAATAAATTTGATAAAACTTGCATTAGATTAAGTCATGGATTCATACCAATCATGCTCTAGTCTCTTAGGGAGTGAGTCTAAGGACTTAGTTTCCTTTATAAATGAACGCCCTAGCCATCTTGCAAATCATAAGACTTACCTACAATTTTATAGGAAGAGTCAGGTTGCCACATTAAAGATAATAAGTCCAGTGTGGTTTATTCTCTCTTATGGAGGTAAACCATATACCCATTTTTGCCTTAGATTTAGGTCACATCTTTATTTTGTACAAAGGCTCATAGTTATGGAATTTGAGGTAGATGTTTCCTTTGGCCTACAAGCATAAATCCTCACCTCTTAGGCATTTCCATAATCTTATATTATGGAATTATAAGCTCTAGCAATCTAATGAAATGTCAACTCAAATGATTATCTCTCTTCAATTTCAAAAATATAAAGCTCAATTATAGGATAGATTGGAATTCTCACTAGGCTTCCTAGTATTATGAGCATTTCCTACTTTCTCCTTTTGGATTCCAAAAATAAGTCTAATCCTTGATTTATCCCATCTGATTTTCTAAATAGCCAATCCTTTGATAGTCTTAACCTTGAAATCTTTGGAGACCTTAATTTTCTACTTTAATCGAGAGTATTCTTGATGAATTTCCATTCCTTGGGATGTAATTAACTATGAGGGCTTGCCTCCATAGGGAACTTAATGAACCCGACTTAAAATAAACCCTACTTTACTTTTCCATGTATAGTAGGGGAAAGATCTTTGGTATATTCGAAGACCCATCATATCTTAGGAGTCTTTATTAGGTGATTAGGTCCATTATAGGGTGGTGATTTCTATCTTTCTAGATAGTACATCTTTCCTTAATTTCATACCTGATGACTTCAATAAGTACCACCTAAGATTTGCATGGTGTCCCACATCCCAAAAATAAACACCACATGGGCCATAAGCATAATTCCTCACCTCTTAAGCATTTTCTTAATCTTGTGTTAAGGAATCTTAAGTCCTAAATTTATAATGAAAAATTCAACTTAAATAAACTAAATCAATTTCAAAAATGTAAAGCCCAACTATAGGATAGTTTGAGATTCTCGCTAGATTTCCTAGCATCGTGGGCATCTAATACTTATCTTACATTTTAGCTTAGATAATAACTCCTCCTTTTGATCAATCCCATTTGATCTTCCAAAAATAAACCAATCGATTCATAGTCCTTCCTATTGAAATCTTCAAAGACAATGATCATTTACCTTAATCGAGAGTTTTTCTAAGGAATCCCCATTCCTTAGGATGTAATTAACTATGGGGCTTGCCAGGGAACAATGAACCCGATTTAAAATAAACCGCTTTACTTTTCTATATAAAGTAGGAAAAAATCTACATATGCAAACCCCATCAGGAGTTCTTATTGAAATGATTAGGTCCATTAAAGGGTAGTGACTTCTGTCTTTCGAGATAGTATACTATTTTCTTGATGGCATACTCAATCACTTGAATAAGCACATTTGTGGATCTACGTGGCATCTTAACAAGACAAATTTCTATTAGTGTTATCTTTCATCTCTCACCAACTGATTTGAAAGGTGACTCTTTATAGGAATTTTTCTCCATAATGGTTAGCCAGCATCATCCTAGTTAGGAAAAGATTAGCCAAATTCACATATGCATCAATTTTAGTGATTTAAATAAGGCATATCTAAAAGTTGAATTTACACTACCAATCCTGGAGCTGATGGTGGACATTGTCTCATCTCATGTAGTCTTCACTTTCATGGATGACTCATTTGGATATAACCATATAAAGATGGCCCCTGAAGATGAAAAAAACACTACTTTTAGAACCCCCAATCAGAATATATTACTATAAGGTCTTTCCTTTCAAATTTAAAAATGTCGGTGCTACATACCAGAAGGCTATGACTCGAATCTTTGATGACATCATTCATCATCAAGTTGAGTGCTATGTCGATGATCTCATGGTTAAAAGTAGAGAAAAGAAAGACCATCTCTTTGACTTGAGAGTAGTTTTCAAAAAGTTAAGATAATTTAACCTTAAAATGAACCCCTTGAAGTGTGCATTTAGAGTAGCTTTAGGAAAATTCCTTTGGTTTGTTCAACACCATGAACTGAAATCGATCCGGAGAAGATCAAGGTGATATTAAAAATGCCACCCCCTAAAAGTTTAACTCAACTCAGATCATTCCAATGGCAATTGGAGTATCTAAGATGCTTTATATCCAACCTATCCGAAGATGTAAGCCATTCTCAGTACTTGTGAAAAAGGACACCAAGTTTAAGTGGGATGATAAGAGTGAGCATGCCTTCGAAGACATCAAGCATTACCTAATGACACTGCTAATTATAGGCAAGCCGTTCAAACTTTATACTACTACATTAGACGACTCCATTAGTGCTTTATTGGACCAAGCCAATGATGAAGGGAAGGAATATGCACTCAACTACCTCAACTATTTTCTAATCCTTGATAAGGCTAATTATCCACCTATTGAGAATCATTGCCTAGCTTTAATCTTTGCATCCCAAAAGCTACAACACTACATGCTTCTTCATAAAGTGAACTTAATCTCTAGGATCAATCAACTATAGTATCTCATGACATAGATGATCCTATCTAGACAGTTGGCACGATGGTCCATTATCCTCTCATAGTTTTACATTACCTTCGTACCCCTTTGTGTAGTGAAAGGACAAGCCCTAACAAATTTCTTAACAACACACCCACTTTCTATTGACTCACCACTTAGTGATGACCTCCCCGATGAATAAATGATGAACTTAGGGGATACCAGCATTCACCCCTGGGATATATACTTTGATGGTGCAGCTTCCTCTTAGAGAGGAGAAGAACCACAATTTACTATTCCAAGAAAGATAGGGGTAGGAATAATTCTTTTAACTCTGGATCGTGATGTGATGAGATTCTCATATTATCTGTCCAATCCTTGGACCAACAACGAAGATGAATATGAGGCTCTGATTGCTGGTCTAGAGTTAGTCATTACTCTAAGCATCCAGAACATCAACAACTTTAGGGATTCTCAGCTAGTTATCAACCAAATCGCTGGGTCCTTTAAGGTTATAAATCCTAAGCTCCATCACTACCACAAGTACACCATGGAGTTATTGGCCCAAATCCAAGAGGTTACCATTTAGAAGATTTCTCAAGGAGAAAACACCATAGCGTATGGTTTAACCAAGCTTTCCAAGGAGTTGATGAGTCCATATCAATAAAGGTCCAAAATAGACAAGTCTTATCCCTTATTGATATTGAACTCATCAAAAAGTACTCTCTTCAAGGGGAGGTTACCATTGCCAAGAAGGATGAGGAGTTAGATTAGAGGCAACCATTCATGGATTACCTAAATAAAAGCAAACTACCTCAAGAGAAGTCCCAAGCCCATCAAATAAAGTAGAGAGCACTTTCCTATGCTCTTATGGATGGTATCTTGTACTGGCGGTCTTTTGATCATATGTGGTCATGTTATATAGACAAGCATGAAGACCATAAGACCGGTATATACTCGATTATGTAGAGCCAAATAATCTGAACTGAAGATGAAAGCCAAGATCAAGAGACTAGGATACTATTGGCCATCGATGATCAAAGATTGCATTAATATAGGTAGGCGATGCCACCAATGTCAAATACACGATGTGGTCTTACACCAACCACCCATTATTCTACATCCTACATTGGCCTCATGGCCATGCAATTGTTGGGGTACCGACATAGTGGGTCTCATTGATCCTCCTTCTTTCAAGGGTCATTAGTTCATCTTAGCTACTACTGACTACTTTTCCAAATGGATGAAGGCAATTCTACTCAGAGGGGTCATAGCTCAGCATGTGCTCTAGTCTTTTATGAACCATATCATATATAGGTTTGGAGTGCCTTGATGAATTATATATGATAATGGTACTACATTCAAGAGCATTGAGATCAATAACTTTTAATTCAATCTACTACTTATGGTTATAACGTTAATATCCCTGATCTCTCTCTCTGCCACACCCATGGTTATAACGTTTATCACTCTTCCCACCTCCATAACCACCACTGCTCTGACCACCACCTCCATATCCACCAGCACATCTAGAACCCCCACCACCACTGTGATAACCATCACCTCCGCCTTTGCCTACACAACCAGATCTCGACTTAGTCTAGTTGATGGTGATGATCCTGCCGTCAAGGTTCTGTCCATTCTTAGAATTTTAGGATTTTGGTTAGTTTAAGGTTTAGGGTAAGTTTAGGGTTTAGGGTTTGGGGTTTAAAATTTAGGGTTGTAAGTTTTAGGGTTTAAGGTTTAGGGTTTAGGGTTTTAGAGTTTAGGGTTTAGAGTTTAGGGTTTTAGGGTTTATGGTTTAGGGTTATAGGTTTAGGCTTTAGAGTTTAGGGTTTAATGTTTTTAGGGTTTAGGGTTTAGGGTTTAAGTTTTAGTGTTTAGCATTTTTTTTAATAAAGAAAAAATTTAGATTCAACATTTATTCTTTTTGATTTCATCAACCAAGTAGCACCCCATATTTTCTAAGAGATAAGCAATGAGATAGATAAAAAATGAG
The DNA here is from genome assembly GCA_021442155.1 of Cymbidium sinense. NCBI lineage: Eukaryota > Viridiplantae > Streptophyta > Magnoliopsida > Asparagales > Orchidaceae > Cymbidium > Cymbidium sinense. Next base: position 33,400 of record JAKCPB010000321.1, on the reverse strand, counting down.
CGCCCATAAAGCAAATGAATATCCTTAGATAAGTAGAATCATCCCTAATGTAAAGACACAGTTCCATAAGCAACAGATTAGATCAATCATTCTTTAGTTTCTTTAGTTCCCATCATAACCACCCCAACCTCTCGAGTAGCGGGATCCACCATCATATCCATGATCTCTCCATCTGCCAACACCATGGTTGTAAGCTCCGTCACTCCTACCACCTCCATAACACCACTACTCTGACCACCACCCCACTACGATAACCATTATCTCTGCCTTCACATCCACCACCAAACCTAGATGGAGCCTGGTGATCTATCAAGGTTTTGCATTGTGTTAGTTTAGGGTTAGTTTAGTTTTACTGGTTAGGGTTAGTTTATGGTTTGGGATAGATTGGGGATGGTTTTTTGGGTTTGTTTTAGGTTAGGGTTTGTTTAGGGTTTGTGGGTTTTAGGTTTGTGGTTTGTGGTTTAGTTTGGGGTTTAAGTTTTTATTGTTTAGGGTTAGAGTTTAGGATTTAGGGTTAGCTTAGGGTTTTGGGTTACTAGGGTTTACATTTTTTTTATTTATTTTGTTAATTTAGTTTATTTTTATTTATTTTAGTTTATTTTTTTTATATTTATTTAGGTATTTTTATTTAATTTAGTTTATTTATTTTAGGTTAATTTATTGTTATTTAAGTTTGTTATTTTAGTTTATTTTTTAGGTTTAGGTTTATTTTTTAGCTCGGTTTTAAATTTATTTAATTTTTAGGTTTAAGTTTTATTTTTTAATTTTATGCTTAGGTTTAGGTATTTATTTTATTTTTTTGTTTAGTTTTAGGTTTCATTTTTTGGTACTTTTTTTAGGTTTTATTTTCATAGATATAAGTTTATTTTTAGTTTTTAAGTTTAGATTTGGTTTATTTATTTTAGTTTAGTTTTTAATTTAGCTTTTTATTTTATTTTATTTATTTTAATTTTATTTTAAGTTTAGTTTTAGTTTAGGGTCTAGGTTTTAATTTTTTTTTTAGGTTAGTTAGGTTTAGATTTTATTTAGTGTTTATTTTTTATTTTATTTTATTTTGGTTTATTTTTTTTATTTTAGTTTTTTTTATTCCATGTTTATTTTATTTTTTTAAGTTTAATTAGTTTTATTTATATATATAATATATTTATTTTATATTATATTTTAGGTAGTATAGGTTTATTTATCTTATTTAGGTTTATTTAGTTTTTTAGGTTTTGTAGGGTTTAGGGTGTGGTTTGAATTAGGTTTTGGGTCATTTTGGGTTAGTAGGTAAAGTATTTGGGCTTTGGATCTTGAAGTTTAGGTTTGCTTTGGATTTAGAGTAGGTTTAGGCTTAGGGCAAAGGGTTTAGGTTTGAATTAGTGTATTTATTAGGTTTTAAAAAAATAAGCAAACCAAGTTTTAGTTTATTTAGTAATTTTATTTAGTAGTTTATATTTAGGATTATTTTATTTATTCATTTTATTTTAAGTTTAGGTTTTATTTTATTTTTTAGGTTTATGTTTAGGTTTTTTATTATTTTAAGTAAGTTTTAGATTTTATTTAGGCTCATTTTAAGTTTCATTTTAATAGGTTTATTTATTTTTTAGTTTATTTTATTTATTTAGTAGGGTTTGTTTATTTTAGGTTTAGTTTCAGTTTTATATTTTAGATTAATTTATTTTAATTTAGGTTTAGATTTATTTTATTTTGTATTTAGTTTGGGTTTTTTTTATTACTTTGGGTTTAAGTTATTTTTTAATTTATTTTTAAGTTTATTTTCAATGGTTTTGATTTCTTTATTTTATTTATGTTTTATTTATATATTTTTTCATTTTAGTTTAATTTTGTTTATTTATTTTATTTTAGTTTAGATTTTATTTTATTTTATTTTATTTAAAGTTTAGGTTTAGGTTTTTTATTTTTATTTATTTTATTTTATTTAGGTTTACATTTTTATTTATTTATTTTTTAGGTTTAATTTTAGCTTTAGGTTTTTAGGTTTTGTGGTTTATTTGGGTTTGTGGGTTTTAGTTTGGGTTAAGGTAAATTAAGGGTTTATGCTTGGTGTTTAGTGGGTAGGGTTTAAAGTGATTTTAATAAGCAAACCATCATTTAGGTTTTTATTTAGTTTATTTTATTTATTTTAGGTATTTTTATATATACATTTAGTTTATTTAGTTTATTTTAGGTTTATTTTATTTTAGTACTGATTTTTAGTTTATTTCATTTATCTTTATTATCATTTATGAGTTTAGGTTTAGTTTTAGTTTAGGTTTCATCATTTGATTTTATTTAATTTAAGTTTTATTTATTTATTTAGGTTTATTTAGTTTAAGTAGGTTTTTGTTTAGGTTTGGTAGGTGGGGTTATTGGTGGGGTGGGTTTAGGGTTTAGGTTTAGTAAGGTGTGGTTGATAGTGGTAGTAGGGTTTAGATAGGATTTAGGTAGGGTTGAGGGTTTTAAAATCAAAAGTTTATGTAGGTTTATATCAATTTATTATATTTATTTATGTTTAGTTTTATTTTATTTAGGTTTTATTAGTTTATTTTATTTTATTTTAAGATTATCAAATATTTATTTATTAGTTTATTATTATTTAGTATATTTAGTTTAGGTTTTATTTTATTTTATTTTTTATTTATTATTTTAGTTTAGGTTTATTAGTTTGGCTTAGTTTTAGGTAGTGTCCAGGTCAAGGGTCATTTCAGGATTTTAATGCTTTTTTGGGTTTTTGGGTTAGGGTCCATAGTAATTTAGGGTTTTTAGGGTTTAGTTTTTTAATTAAGCAACAAGTAGTTTAGTTTATTTAGTTTATTTTTTTACTTTAGTTTATTCTTTTATTTTATTTAGGCATTATTAAGTTTAGTTTTATTTATTTTAGGTTTATTTATTTTAGTTTAGTTTTTTTTAGTTCATTTTTAGGTTTAGTTTAGTTTGTTTTATTTTTTTAGTTTATTTACCATTAGGTTTAGGTTTTATTTTATTTATTTAGGTTTAAATTAGTTTTAGGTTTATTTTATGTTTTATTATTTTAGTTTTTGGTTTAGGTTTATTTTTAGCTATTTTAATTTATTTAGTTTAGGGTTTATAGTTTTATTTTTAGTTTAGGTTTATTTATTTATTTTATTTTTAGTTCTTTAGTTATTTTATTTTATTTATTTTATTTTATTTTTTTAGTTTATGTTTTTATTTTATTTTTTATTTATTTAGTTTATTTTATTTTAGTTTATTTATTTTTATTATTTATATTTTTTTATTTTGTTTAGGTTTTATTTTATTTTATTTATTTTATTTTATTTTATTTAGGTTTATGTTTTTTTAATTTATTTTATTTTAGGTTTTATTTAGTTTATTTAGGTTTTTATTTTTAGCTTTAGGCTTTTTATTTATTTTAGGGAGGTTTGGGGATTTGTAGAGTTGGGGTTAGGTTTGTGGGTTTAGGCTTTAGTTTAGATTTGGGGTTTAGGTTTATGGTTTTAGGGTTTATTTGAGTAGGGGTAGCATTTTATTTAGGTTTGTGGGTTTAGGTTTAAGAGTGCTTAGGGTAAGTTTTAGAATTTCAGTTTAGGGTTAGAGTTTTTTTTTAGGTTGGGATTATTTGTTTATTTATTTCTTTTATTAATTTTATTTTGATTTAAGTCTTTAATCATTTTAGTTATTTATCTAGTTTTAGTTTATTTAAGTATTTGATTATGTAGGATTTAGGTTTATTTTAGCTCCATTATCTTTATGTTTAGGTCAATATTTTATTTTAGGTATTGTTTTTTTATATTTTTAGCATATGTTTTGGTTTTTTAGGTTTATTTTAGGTTTTATTTTTTTAGGTTTAGGTTTATTTTAGTTCATTATTTATTTGGTAGTTTAGGTTTAGTTTATTTAGGTAGGTAGGTTTATTTTATTTATTTTAGGTTTAGGTTTTTATTATTTAGGTTTAGTATTTTATTTTAGTTTATTTATAGTAGTTTAGGTTTATTTATTTTATTTTAGTTAGTTTGTTTAGGGTTTAGGTTTTTTTTTTTTATTTTTAGGTTTAAGTTTAGTTATTTTATTATTTTATTTTATTTATTTATTTTTTATTTATTTTATTAAGTTTTATTTTATTTAGTTTAGGTTTTATTTATTTTCTTTAGTTTAGTTTTAGTTTATATTTTATTTTATTTTCTTTAGGTTTTAGGTTTATTTTATTTGTTTTTATTTTATTTTTTTTTATTCTCTTAATTAAGTAAACTATTGGTTTATTTATTTATTTATTTTTATTTTTTATTTGTTTTATTATTTTTTTTATTTTAGTTTATTTATTTTATTTTTAGTTTTAGGTTTAGGTTTAGTTTATTTTAGTTTATTTTATTTTTTATTTTATTCTTTAGGCTTGGTTTTTCATTTTATAGGTTTAGGTTTATTTTATTATTTTTTTAGGTTTAGGTTTAATTTATTTTTATTTATTTTTTTTAGTTTGCTTAGGTTTATTTTAGTTATTTTATTTTATTTAGTTTAGGGTTTATGTATTTTAGGTTAGGTTTTATGTTTATTTACTTTAGTTTAGTTTATTTTCTTTAGTTTAGGTTTATTTTATTTTGTTTATTTTAGGTTTAGGTTTATTTTGTTTTAGGGTTTAAGTTTATTTTTTTATTTATTTTTAAGTTTATTTTTTTTAGGTTTTTATTTAGTTTTATTTTATTTTATTTTAAGTTTTTATTTTTTTATTTTATGTTAAGTTTTATTTATATTTTATTTAGTTACTTTATTTTAGTTCTTTAAATTTTATTTATTTATTTTATTTTTGTTTTTATTTTATTTTATTTTATTTTCTTGTTTTAGGTTAAGGTTAGGTTTAGGTTTTAGTTTAGTCAGGCTTTATTTTATTTTATTTAGGTTTAGGCTTTTATTTATTTTATTTATTTATTTTAGTTTTAAGGTTTTAGGGTTTAGGGTTGAGGTGTGGTAGGGTTTAGGGTCAGGGCTCATGGTTTTTGTGGTTAGGTGTGGTTTGGGGTAAGTGGATCAGGGTAGGGTTTAGGGTCAGGTTTAGTTAGAGTAGGGTTTAGGGTGGGGTTTTGAGAGGTTATTTTAGGGTTTAGCAAAACCAGTAGGTTTATCTTTATAGTTTATATTTACTATTTAATTTATTTATCATTTGATTTAGGTTTATTTTATTTTTTATTTAGTTTATTTATTTATGTTTATAGGTTTTATTTTAATTTTTATTTAGGTTTATTTTAGTTTAATTTTATTTTATTTTGTAGGTTTAGTTTTTATTTTACTTTATTTAACTAGTTTTTATTTTATTTTTAGTTTAGGTTTAGGTTTTTATTTTATTTATTTTAGATTTTATTTTATTTTAGTTTAGGTTTATTTTAGTCCTTTTTATTTTATTTAGTTTAGGTTTTTTTAGTTTGATAGGTTTATATTTAGGTTTTATTTATTTTAACTTAGTTTATTTTAGTTTAGGTTTTTTTTTTAGTATTTTAAGTTTTATTTTAGTTAATTTTTATTTTAGGTTTATTATTTAGGTTTAAGTTTTATTTAGTATTTATTTTATTTTGTTAGGTTTATTTTATTTTATTTTATGTTTAGTTTTATTTTATTTAGGTTCTTTATTTTTAGTTTAGTTTAGGTTTTTATTTATTTAATTTTTAATTTTAATTTTTATTTTTATTTTATTTTATATTTAGTTTAGGTTATAGTTTTATTTTATTTTATTTGTGGTTTAGGTTTATTTATTTTATTTTAGGTTTTATTTAATTTATGTTTAGGTTTAGTTTTTGGATTCTGGAAGTAGGGTTTAGGGTTTTAGGTTTGTGGTTTAGATTTTGTGGATGATTTAGGTTTAGCTTGTGGTTTAGGTGTGGTTAGGGTTTAGTAGTTGGGCTTAGTAAGATTTAGGGTGTGCACAAGGTTTAGGATTTTATTTTAAATTAACCAATGAGCATGTAAATTTAGTTTATTAAGTTTATTTTTTTATATATCTAGTTTATTTTATATTATTTATTTATGTTCATATTTTAATTTTAATTTTATTTTATTTATTTAGATTTTTACACTATTTATTTTTATTTTATTTTGGTAGTTTTATTTTTACTATGTTTAAGTTTAGGTTTTTTTTTTTTTTAGGTTTTTTTAGTTGTATTTTATTTTTAGGTTTTACTTTAAGTTTAGGTTTAGGTTTAGGTTTATTTTGTTTTTTTGTTTAGGTTTAAATTTAGGTTTAGTTTTTTTATATTTAGTTTAGGTTTAATTGGTTTAGTTTATTTTAGTTTGGTTTATTTTAGTTTATTTATTTTATTTTATTTTTTTAGTTTAGGTTAATTTATTTGGTTTAGATTATAATTTTATTTATTTTTAGGTTTTATTTTAGTTTTATTTTTTAGTTTTATTTAGTATTAAGTTTATTTTATTTAGTTTTATTTTAGGTATTTTTATTTATTTTATTTTTAGTCTTTATTTTATTTTAGGTTTTTATTCTTAGGTTTATTTTAGTTTAGTTTTGGTTTTATTTATTTTATTTTAGTTTTTTTTAATTTTTTTTATTTTTTAGCTCAGTTTAGTTAGGTTTTTTATCTTATTTTATTTTAAGTTTATCTATTTTTTTTTTTTGTTCAGTTTAGGTTTAGGTAGATTGGTAGTGTAGGGCTCAAGTTAGGGCATTAGGGTGTGGGTGTTTATGGTTTTGGTTTTTTAAGGTAGGGTAGCAGGGAGGCCAGGATTTAGGATCAGATTTGGGTTAGGATTGGGCTCAGGGTAGGGAGGGTCAGGGTTTAGTGTTAAAGCAAATGTTATGATTTTAGTTTATTGGTATTTTATTTATTATTTAGTTTATTTAATTTTATTTATTTATTTTATTAAAGTTTATTTATTTAGGTTTATTTATTTATTTTATTTTAGGTTTAGGTTTATGTTTATTTTATTTTAGTTATTTTATTTATGTAAGTTTTATTTTTATTTTTAAGTTCAAGTTTTATTTTATTTTCTAGGTTTAGGTTTATTTTTATTATAAATTTATTTTAGGTTATACTTTTAGTTTAGGTTTAGGTTTATTTTATTTAGTTTATTTTATTTATTTTAGGGTTTAGGTTTAGTTTATTTTAAGCTTAGGTTTATGTTATTTACTTTAGTTTAGTTTATTTTAGTTTAGGTTTAGGTTTAGGTTTTTTACTTTAGGGTTTAGGTTTTATTTAGTTTAGGTTTAGGTTTTTAGGTTTTTAGGGTTTAGGGTTTTTGGTTTAGGGTTTACCATTTAGGGTTTGGGGTTTAGGGTTTAAGGTTTAGGGTTGTTAAGATTAAAGGTTTATGATTTAAAGTTTAGTGTTTAGGTTTTGATGATGTTTTAGTTTGGTAGGTTTTAGTTTTTTTAAACAATGAACAAAATTCAGATTCACAATTTTTTCTTTTGGATTTCATCAACCAAATAACAAACCAGGGAAGTGAGGTAATCAAATGACATCCTTGGGGCTAGCTAAAGCCTTATGTTCCTAGGATGTCCAGACTATATACTCATTACCATTCAATCTTATATAAATCAATACATGAATAGAGGAAAGAGAACTCAACATTCATACACTTAAGCTATAAGCACATGCATTTCTTATGTATTTATAACTAGCATCATAACACATATTATTATTCATTTATAAGCTTTTGAAAATACATTAAGATTTAATAGTGATAATAGCCAATATATATTAAATTAAATCAAAACATGCAAGCTTACATAAAGGAAATCCATTTTATTTTACCTGATTTTCAAAAGATGGATGCATGAATTCAAATGACAGAAAATTTATCATGATTTTGAAGAAGACAATCAAATATAAGCATGTGATTCATTCAACCAAACAAGTTCTTAAGGACAATCAAATCAAATAAGATTATTTAAAGCAAACCAAAGCTTTTTTATTAATTAAGTTTTCGATCTGATTTGATTTAAAGAGGAGAAGAGAAATCATTAATTGCTATTTTAAACTTATTCCAACATTAGTAATTTAATTAATTTAACCAAATGTAGTTAGGTTGATTTATGGGTTAATTAAGTTGAACCCTTAATAGATGAATTAATTACTCTTACCAATGTCACCTTAAAGTAATTAACTAAATAATTATGAGCCAACATGATTTGCATGTGAAATAAACTTGCATTGATCCTAGGAAATAATAGGGGCCTACTGCAATTAGTTCATGATTAATAATAAATTAGATTAAGAGTCTTAATTAATTACTCTTATGGTTCTTCCACACATATGGACTAACCATAATTTCATTAAACTCCTTTAGGTTATTAAACACCTAAAGATCTACCCCTTGATTTAGTTAATTAAGGTTTGATGTGATTATGATTTCAATTTGATTAAGTAATTTAATTAATTAGTTAAATATTAAATAATTTTATTTTAAAAAGGGTGAAATAAACTTAGGGAAAGGGGTCCCAACCCTATTCCTTAGTTCACTTACTGTTGAACAATGATTAATGAACTTAATTAACTAATTTATTACTATTCATGGGATTAATTAATCATTAATTAACTTAAAAGAGTAGTTAAGGTTATTTAGTAAATTTTCTTAATTAAGTGAGCAATAAATCCCAAGAAAATCATGGGAGGCAAAGGTCATCCTATTAAATTAACCCATAAAATTTAGGATTAATTTCTCAAGTATTTAAAAAGTAATCAAGTTAATTAATTTTCAATAAAACCTTAATTACTATTCAAAAATAGTTAAGATAATTTTTAAATAATGCTCCTCTGAAATACTTTTAAAATGAGTATTTATTTGCATTATTTTATTTCTCATTTTTAGAAGTTTCATCCATTAAAAATGATTAATTAAGCCTAATTAAAACCTAATCCTATTGGCACCACATTGGGTGGTGACACGGTGAACTTTCCACATGGCACACTAACATGGCGCGCTTTCCACGTGGCATCGTGAGACTAGCCACTTAAAACTTATCCAACTCAACGCTTATGTGGTGGCGGTGGATGCTCCTTCTCGTCCTCCATCCGATCTATGATTGGATCACTACTATTAATCTGATAACTTAATAGGATTAAATTAGATCGATCTAGAGGATTTAATCATGATTGTCCATTTTGATCATGAGGAACCGTTGGTGCTTCACTTAACGTCATGCGAGTGAGAGAGAATGGAGTCTGTCCGCCATTGCTAACTTGATCTAAGCTTACCCGAGCTCGAATAAACTCCAAAAGGATCCCACACCTTCATGATATCGATCAGAGAGGATCCAACAGTCAAGATCACATGAGATGCAAGTTTTCTTCAAAAATCTCCAACCCATTTTTGGCTAAGGTTTAGTTTTGGAAGCATACCTCACCGGAGCTAAAGACCAACAAATCAGGAAGCTTCATCTTGGAGATGAAGCAATTGGATCAATTTTGTTCCTCAAAATGCCATGAACCGATGATTTGGAGCACAGCTTTGATCGAAGTCCCACCTCCAGTGCACGAGAAGCTTGGGAGATGCTTCGTTCTTGCTCGACGTGGCCTAAGAATGGTGTGTGAAAAGTAAATTTGAGTTTGATAGAGAAATGGGAAAGCTATGTCAAAAATGGGAGTGTCCTATTTTGGGACTGATGTTAATGGCATTTTTTGATCGAAGAACGAGCTTGGAAACTTAGGAAATGGCTCTAGCGGCTCATCTTGTGTAGCTAAGGCTCTGAGGAATCATTTTTGTGTGTGTTTGAGTGGAAATAAGGGGGTGTATACCCCCCTTCATCTTGATTGGACATGGGATCAGGTTTGGATTCTAGTGGTCGTCCGGCCATCTCAAGGAGTCATGGGTTGCAGGGAAGAGGTGAGTTGGCTTGGCTTGGTTGGTTGAAGGTTTGGAGGTGGCTGCCATGGAGGAATCATGGGTGTCTTATGGGTTTCAAATGCTCCAATGGAGAGGGTGATGTGATTTCACGTCCAATGGGTCATGGCCTACCCAACCACCCCTTTGGCCAGGTTGGTCAGTGTCCTAGGTGCCTTGTTGGACCATTGGGAGATTACCAAGTGGCCAAGGAATGGAAATAACTACTTACATGGGTGATTTGTCTCATGTGATTCCCTTGACCTAAAGGTAGAATGATCATTTGGCATTAGATTTGATTTGGGAAGATTTTAAAGTAGCAAAAAGTGGGTTAGCCAAAATTTCAAGTCAATTGGAGTTGATTTGGTTAGGTTTGGCTCAATTTGACTCATTTAGGTCAAATTGGGTTAGGTTGGGTCAAGTTGACCAATTGGTCAAATTGGGTCAAACCAAGGGTTGGGTTAAGTTCATATGATCATTTAGGATGTTTGGTTCAATTGGTTTGGTTTAGTTTGGCTTAGATTTAATTTTGGCTCATTTGAATTCATTTGGGTCAAATGGGTTAAGTTGACCAATTTCATTAAATTAGCCAAATTAGCTTGGCTGGGTGTTTGTTGGAGTTTAGTTGAATAATTGAAGATGATTTTAAGCTTTGGTTTAAATTAATTTAGATTGGTTTTGATTTAGGCCAACTTGAACCTTTAGGTCAAATTGGGCTAAGTAGATCAATTGGGTTCAATTGGGTCCAACCATGGCTTTTGGTAAAATTCAACAATTTGGAATGAACTTGCCATTAGTTACAATCAATTTGGTTTATATTTTGATTTGACCTAATTTGTTCTTTTAGGTCAACTTGGGTTTAGAGGGCCAATTGGGTTTGGTTTGACTAAGTTGAAGGTAAAGTCATATTCAAATATTGATTTTGATTTGGTATGAATCATTGGTTTCAAGGGATTTGGCTTAGGTTGTAATTTGGCTAGTTTGGATTCATATGGGTTAAGGGGTTGACTTGGTCAAATGACCAAGTTGACTTGTTTTGACCCAATTTGTGATAATTGATCAACCTAGGGTGATCAACAATCATGATGGGAGGTTTTGATGTGCTTTGTTCAATCCAATTTGGGTAGGACTATTAGAACTTAGCATAGATAGGTAAATTTGGCCACTTTGGGTCAAGTGGACCAATTGGTTTTAGTTGGCTTGATTTTGGGTTTAGTTTGATTTAGTTGAGTTTATATATGGATTTGGGATTGATATATAAATTTAATTGCAATTGTCTTGGGTTTAAATGGGTTTTGGTTAATTTGAACATTTCAAGTCAAAAAGTTGGGTTTGACTTGGGTTGATTTTATTTGGCTTGATTATTATAGATTTCATTCATATTTATGAATATAGTTGAAGGTATGATTGATTCTTGAGAAAATCAATTGAATTTGGGTTTTGGAATGAAGGAATTTGGCTAAGTCCATGGAGTTTGATCAATGTGGCTTAGTTTAGATTTTGATTTGGTTTGATTTAGTTTTGATGATTTAAATGTATATTTCATTTAAATTTGTGAAGATAATTGAAAAAATGATTGATTTGTGAGAAAATCAATTTAGTTTGACTTGAATTGGATTAAGATTTGGCAAAGTCCATGAGATAGGTTATATGGCTAAGGAAGGGTTTTGATTTAATTTGATTTAGTTTGATTTAATTTTGACCATTTGAATGTAGTTTTGATCATTCTCATATCATCTGTCCAATCCTTGCACCAACAATGAAGTCAAATATGAAGCTTTGATTGCCTGTCTGTAGTTAGTCGTTACTCTAAGAATATAGAACATCAACATCTTTGGGATTCTCACTAGTTATCAACCAAATCCTGAGTCCTATAAGATTATAAAGCCCAAGCTCCATCATTACCACAAGTACACCATGGAGTTATTGGCCCAAATCTTAGAGGTTACCATTTATAAGAATCCTCAAGGAGAGAATGCCATAGTGTATGCTTTAGCCAAGCTTGCCAAGGAGTTGGCATGTCCGGAAGATGAGTCCATATCAATGAAGGTCCAAAATAGACAAGTATTATCCCTTTTTGATATTGAACTCATCAAAAAGTACTCTATTGAGAAGGAGATTACCATTGCAAAGAAGGATGAGGAGTTAGATTAGAGGCAACCATTCAAGGATTACCTAAGTAAAGGAAAACTAACTCAAGAGAAGTTCCAAGCCCATCAAATGAAGCAGAGAGAACTTTCCTACGAGCGTGTGGATGGTGTCTTATGTCGGTGGTCTTTCGATCATATGTGGTTACGTTGTTTATACAAGCACAAAGCCCATAAGATCATGACCAAGGTACACTTAGGATTATGTGGAGCCAGCCAATTCGGTCCGAAGATGAAAGCCAAGATCAAGAGATTAGGATACTAATGTCCATCGATGATCAAAGATTGCATGGATACGGCTAGGCGATGCCACCAATGTCAAATACACATTGTGGCCCTACACCAACTGCCTAACATTCTACATCCTACATTGGCCTCATGGCCATTTGAGTGTTGGGGTACCAACATAGTGGGTCCGATTGATCCTCCTTCTTCCAAGGGTCATCGGTTCATCTTAGTTATTACTGACTACTTTTCCAAATGGGCGAAGGCGATTTCTCTCAGAGAGGTCATAGTTCATCATGTGATCGAGTGTTTTTGGAACCATAGTGTATATAGGATTGGAGTTTCTCGATAAATTATATTTAATAATGGTATTGCATTCAAGAGCATCGAGATCAACAAATTTTCCCAAAGACACGACATAGATTGGAGATATTCTACCATCAACTACACGAGGGAAAATGGATTAGCAAAACCCTTCAATAAAAATCTCATCCAAAACTGAAGAAGACACTCGATAATAATAAACAATTATGGCATGAGCATTTATTTGAAGCCTTATGGGCATACCGCACCACATATAGAACTCCAACTCAGTCTACTCGTTTCTCCTTAGTGTGTGTCTAAAGGCGATCTATCATTAGAAGTCCAACTCCCATCACTAAGGATAGCTTTGGGTAGCAAGATCATAATAGAGTAGAACGTCAAGTTATGGTTAGAAGAGCTCGAAGGTTTGGAGGAGAGACACCTACTGGCATGTCAAACCTTAACTTATACAAAGCTAAAATGATTCAGGCTCACAAGTTGGTCCATCCTAGATATTTTTAACTAGGAGAGCTTATTTTAGTTCTAAGGAGATTGATTGTCACCCATCATAAGATGAGAGGCAAGTTTTAACCCACTTAGGAAGTCCTTTTTTTCCATAGAAAAGGCCTACCTAGAATGATCTTATTGGATTATTAATCCTTAGAGAGAGCACCCAATGCTTCTAATCAATGGGCTCCACTTAAAGAAATATTATAAATCATGTTTGAAAATAATTATCATCAATGAAAATTCTATTTTGAATTCAATCTCTTCAATTGTAAAAGTATTCTTTTTGTGAATCGCCATAATGTTTAGGGTAGGTGTAAGGAACCAGCTATCCTTATTGACACAACACAAACCTAAATGACACACAAACATATAAAATAAACACATATCTTTTCTCTACTCTTGGTTGAGATAATGCCCCACGACACTCACTCGGTGGCTACTCTAGGTCGGTATGCTACCTGCAGTGTGTCACCTTTGGTCTTTTGCTTTGGAGGATATAAGTCTGCTATTCTTTCCTTCCTTACTTGGCCACTGCACACCAATGAGCACCTTATTAGTTTGGTAGGCCTTTCTGTGTGGTTGGTAAGCTAACTCATGTTGGATTTATTTAAGAGGATGTGAGTCTTTTATTCTTCTTGGATTAGCCTTCATTACCTTGAGTTGAGTATATTTGAGGTTTAGGTAAAGTCCCCTAGTGGTTCCTTCTCTCTGCTTCAAGTTTGGGTCGTCCTTCCTCGAGGCTCCACAAAGTCTCTAGGTGGATAACATATGTCTTGCCAATGAAGGACTATCCCTATGATCGGTTCCTTAGAGTTATAGTACATATTTTCTTTCAAGATTGATCGTTGCACAGGCACCTTAGGTTGGTTGGTTCTCATCTTGTGGATACACCTTAGCTTGGTTGGTTTTCTCACCTTAGGATACACCACTCTTGGAATATGTCAGTCTGCTACACTTTCTCCTTGAGTTGGCGACCGTACACCTTAGGATAATGCCCCTAGTAGCACCTCATTCATGGGCACTATATTTGGATCACATCCTTTGTAACCCCATTTAGACACTACTTGGGTTACTATTGGATTGGACAGTTCCTCTTTCCTATTAACCACTATTGTGGTTGGAGAATCTGTCCTGTGGATGTGCAGATTCTCTTTTAGTCTAGTAAATTTGAGATAGGTTAAGGCTGACATAGCTCCTTCTCAGTGTGGTCTCTCACACGATAAAAGGGTCTATGCAAACAGACAAACAAAATATATATTCACTTGTGGATTAGTAGGACACCCTAGCGGTACCTTTTCCCAGCGACATATTATCTTTAGGGCAATGTCTAAAACTCACAAATGCGACTACTCTTGAGTTGATAGAAAGTCTTAATGAAATTCACTCAGTAGTCTCCCCTAAGTTAGGTTATATTTATTGTGCTACCTGTAGGTCACCCAGTGGTTATTCCCTGCTTTAGAAGATGTAAGTCTGCTACGCCTTCTTCCCATCACAGTCGTTGCACATCGAAAGGCAACCCCTTTGGTTGGCTAGTTCTACCCCACAACAAGTAGTCTATCCTTTTGTATTTGTAAATCTAAGATAGGATAAGTCTGATATAGCCTCTTCTCGATTGTCACACACGACATGGTCCATAAATTAAATCTATCAAATTTGACCACGCTAACATCCCTAATAGATATACCCTTAATTTTAAATCAAACTAAACCAAATAAACCATATCAAATTAAATGAAACTAAGATAAAATTAATCTTGACTACTTTTGAGTTGACATAAGTCCCCAGCGGCATTCACTCAGTAGTCACCCTAAGGCAACTTTGATTTATTGTGCATCCAACAGGTCACGCCAGCAGTTGTTCCTCGCTTTAGTAGATGTAAGTCTTCTATGCCTTCTTCCTAGCACAACCATTGCACACCGAAAGGCAACCCCTTAGGTTGGCTATCTCTACTGTCGATATTATCCCTTTGGATTTGTAAACCTGAGGGGGACAAGGCTGATATAACCCCTTCTCAGTGGGCCCATCACACACGAATAGGGTCCATAAATTAACTACGATTAAATTATAGCCAATCTAATTTTCCCTAATAGAGTTAAATCATACTGTTCTCCCCAGTGGAGCCCTAAATCATATATAAACAAGTCAAGAAAATAAATCAAATTCAAAACCAACCTCCCTGGAGCTAATTAAACCACACTAGTAGAGTCTAAATCCAAAAATCCAACCAAACTCTTAGTACATCATCCCAAACAAATCTATAAAATCAAACTCAAATCCCAATCCCTGGATAGCCCAAAATGCTTCTGGAAGGTTCATATACCGATCAGACTTGAGCCCTATCTCTAGCGGTGTGCCTCATCATCAATTAAACCAAAACAAATTAAAGTTGATTGATCTTAATCTAGGTGGATTATAGATTCTTATCCCATGGATCTTCTTTCCACAAATCATATAACCATATCAAATTCAAACCTTATCCCAGATTTTCTTCTTATATGCCCTACATAGAACTTACATGTCATGTCCATTGCATGTGTGATTTCCTAATGGATCTCCACCATGTCCTTGACATGGAATTCTCATCAAATCTTATTTTTCTCTTATGAACACCTTTAATACTTCTTCAAGAGCTAAAAATATATTTGTTCAAATTACATCATCTTAACATTATAATTAACATTTTATGATCTTTGATGGTGCAAGCTCAAACTAACTATACAATATCATGCTAAACATATTATAGTGTGAATTAACACACTATATTATATTATAATTTCCTATAATATAATATATTGTCTGACATTACACCTCATTAAAATCACTTAAAAGAAACAAAATTTTCTTAAAAAAATTTGAATAATGTTCATTTTGGATGTAAAATTGTTATTTTTTATTATAAATGGTACAAAATAATATACGTGTTTATCTTCTGTGCCATGAATTTGGCCAAATTCTTTCATGTCAACCTTCAAATTAACATTTTTGTGAGTTTTGACCCAATGTATTATAACAAAAGTAAAACACTAAAATGTATAATAACATTTAGTAACACACCACATTTATATATATGTGAAGTTATATTGTTATGTACATTATATTTTAATATGCTTTAATATAATAAATTATCTTACATTACACCTTAAAATAAATCACTTTAAAGAAAATTTTAAAATGGCTAAAATGTAAGAATTTTAGACATGTTTGAAGAAAGTTTAGGGTTTAGGGTTTAGGGTTTAGGGTTTAGGGTTTGGGTTTGGGTTTAGGGTTTAGGGTTTTAGGGTTTAGGGTTTATGGTTTAGGGTTTTAGGGTTTAGGGTTTTTATTTAGGGTTGGGATTAGTTGAAGGTTTAAAGTTAGTTTAGGGTTTAAGGTTGATTGATTAAAGGTTTTTTAAAATTAAGTAAACTAGTAGGTCTAAGTTTATTTAGTTTATTTAGTTTATTTTTTATTTAGCTTAGTTTATTTATTATAGGTTTATTTATTTTAGTTAAGGTTTTCTATTTTACTTTATTTTTTATGTTTAAGTTTATTTTTTAGTTGAGCTTTATTTTTATTTTATTGTTTAGGATTAGGTTTTATTTATTTTTATTTTTGGGTTTAGGTTTTGGTTTTTATTTTATTTTTTTAGGTTTAGGTTTTAGGTTTTTTTTGGTTCATTTGAGGTTTATTTTAGTTTAGGTGTAGGTTTATTTTAATTTATCTATTTTATATTTGGGTTTTTTATTTATTTTAGTTTTGTTTATTTTAGTGCATGTTTAGGTTTATTTTAGTTTGCTTATTTTAATTTTATTTTTTTAAGTTTAGGTTTTTTTATTTTAGGGTTTTAGTTTCTTTTATTTATTTTTAGGTTTATTTTTTAGGCTTACATTTTTATTTAGTTTTAACTTTAATTTTCATTTCTATTTCATTTTCTTTTGTTAATCTTAGGTTTATTTTATTTTTTTAGTTTAGTTTAGGTTTTCATTTATTTTATTTTAGTTTATTTTTATTTTTAATTTTCATTTATTTTGATGTTTAGGTTTAGGTTCTAGTTTAGGTTCTTTTTCTTCATTTTATTTTAAGTTTATTTTTTTAGGATTAGGTTTTCTTTTTCTATTTGGTTTAGGTTTAATGTTTAGGTTTAGGTTTATGGTTTAGGATTTTAGGGTTTAGGGTTTTAGGGTTTTGTTTAGGGTTTAGGTTTATTGTTTAGGGTTTAGGGTTTTGAGTTTAGGTTTAGGTTTTTAGGGTTTTTAGGTTTTTTTTAGTTTAGGGTTTAGTTTAAGTTAAGGTTTAGGTTTAGGTTTTAGGTTTAGGTTTAGGTTTAGGGTTTTAGTTTAGGGTTTAAATGTTCATGTTAGTTTAGGGTTTAGTTTATGGATTAGGGTTTAGGTTTAGTTTAGGTTAGGGTTTAAACTTTATGATTTAGGTTTTAGATTAGTTCAAGTTTAGGGTTTAGTTTAGGGTTTAGGTTTAGTTTATTTAAGTTTAATTTATTTTTTTTTAGTGTAGTTTATTTAGTTTATTTTAATATAATTTTATTTATTTTTTTTTTTATTAGGTTTATTTTTTATTTAGTTTAGTTTATTTATTTTAAGTTTATTTATTTTAGTTTATGTTTTTTTATATTAGTTTATTTTTAAGTTTAGGTTTATGTTTATGTTTTTTTTTAGTTTTATTTCTATTTTATTTTTAGGTTTAGGTTTTATTTTTTATATTTAGCTTTAGCTTTAGGTTTTTATTTTATTTTTTTAGGTTTTGGTTTTAGTTTTTATTTTAGGTTAATTTTTATGTTTTATTTTTTAGTTTATGTTTAGGTTTATTTTTAGTTTATTTTATTTTATTTACTTTAGGGTTTAGGTTTAGTTTATTTTAGGTTTAGGTTTAGGTTTTATTTATTTTAGTTTGTTTTATTTTTTTTAGGTTTAGGTTTATTTTATTTTGTTTAATTTAGGTTTAAGTTTAACTTTTTTATTTATTTTTAGGTTTAGGTATCTATTTAGTTTTTATTTTATTTTATTTTAGGTTTATTTTATTTATATTTTGTGGTTAGTTTTATTTTATTTAGGTTTCTTATTTTTTAGTTTCTTTTAATTTAGTTTAGGTTTTTATCTATTTTATTGTAGTTTAATTTTAATTTTTATTTTATTTTTCCATTTAGGTTTAGGTATATGTTTATTTTTGGGTTTAGGTTTTAGTTTTGGTTTTTATTTTATTTATATTTTTATTTTTTGTAGGTTTAGGTTTTATTTATTTATTTTTTTAAGTTTTATTTAGTTTAGGTTTATGTTTCTAGGTTTTTAGGGTTTAGGGTTTAGGGTTTGGGGTTTAGGATTTAGGGTATAGGATTGAGGGTTTGTAGTTTAGGGTTTAGGGTTTAATGTTTAGGCTTTAGGGTTTAGAGTTAGTTTTGGGTTTAGGGTTTAGGTGTAGGGTTTAGTTTTAGGTTTAGTTTAGGGTTTAAGTTTAAGTTACTTTTTTGGGTAGAGGTTTTAGGGTTTAGGGTTTAGTGTTAGTTTAGGGTTTAGGTTTAGGGTTTCAGGGTTTAGGGTTAGGGTTAGGGTTTAAGGTTTAGGGTTTAGGATTTATGGTTAGTTTAGGGTTCAGGGTTCAGGGTTTAGGGTTTTTAGTGTTTGGGCTCTAGGGCTTAAAGTTTAGAGTTTAGGGTTGTAGGTTTATTGTTTAAAGTTTAGGGTTTTTTTTTTGAAAAACTTAAGTAAATATGTTGGTTTGGTATATTTAGTTTATTTTTAATTTATTTTAGTTTTCTTGTTTAGGTTTATTTTTTATTTTTATTTAGTTTAGTTTATTAATTTTAGGTTTATTTAATTTAGTTTAATTTTTTATTTTAGTTAATTTTTTAAGTTTAGGTTTAGGTTTATGTTTATTCTTTTCTTTAGTTTTATTTTTATTTTATGTTATAGGTTTAGGTTTAGGTTTAGGTTTTTATTTTATTTTATTAGGTTTTTTTTTTTTTGGTTTATTTTATTTTTTAGTTCAGTTTAGGATTTTATTTATTTTATTTTAGTTTAGTTTATTTTATTTTATTTTATTTTTACGTTTAAGTTTAGGTATATGTTTATGTTTAGGTATAGGTTTTAATTTAGGTTTTTATTTTATTTTATTTTTTTATTTTATTTAGGTTTAGATTTTTAATTTATTTTATTTTTATATTTTATTTAGTTTAAGTTTATATTTTTAGGTTTTTAGGGTTTAGGGTTTAGGATTTAGAGATTAGTTTTGGGGTTTAGGGTTTAAGGTTTAGGGTTTTAAAGTTAAGGGTTTAGGGTTTAGGTTTATAGGTTTAGGATTGAGGCTTTAGGGTTTACGGTTTAAGGTTAGGGGTTTTTTTATTTTATTTTCTATTTTAATTTTTTGTTTATTTTAAATTAATTAAACTATTAAGTTTAGGTTTATTTAGTTTATCTAGTTTATTTTTTATTTATTTTATTTTTTTTATTTTTATTTTCCTTAGGTTTATTTTTATTTTTATTTAGTTTAGTTTATTTATTTTAGGTTTATTTATATTAGTTTAGGGTTTTATTTTAATTTATTTTTTTAAGTTTAGGTTTAGGTTTAGGTTTAGGTTTTAGTTTTTTATTTTTATGTTTAGGTTTATTTTATTTTTTTTTAAGCTTAGATTTTAGGTTTATTTTAGGTTTATTTTTTAGTTTAGGTTTAGGTTTCATTTACTTTATTTTATTTTATTTAGGCTTAGGTTTAGGTTTTATTTATTTTAGACTAGTTAATTTTAGTTTAAGTTTAAGTTTACTTTATTTTTATTTTAGGTTTAGGTTGTTTTTTTAGTTTAGGGGTTTAGGTTTTTTTTTTTTTGAGTTTTATTTTTAGGTATATTTTTTAGGTTTAGGTTTTTATTTAGTTCTTATTTTATTTTAGGTTTATGTAACTTTTATTTTATGTTTACTTTTTATTTTTTTAGTTTAGTTTAGGTTTTTATTTATTTTACTTTAGTTTAGTTTTTATTTTTTATTTTATTTTACTTTTTAGGTTTAGGTTTAAGTTAAGGTTTTTATTTTATTTTATTTTTCTATTTTATTTTGGTTTAGGTATTTTTTATTATTTGTTTTTAGGTTTTATTTAGTTTAGGTTTAGATTTTAGCTTTTAGGGTTTAGGGTTTTAGGATTAGGTTTAGGGTTTAGGTTTAGGTTTAATGTTTAGGTTTTAAGGGTTTCGGGGTTTAGGGTTTTTATGGTTTAGGGTTTTTAGGGTTTAAAATTTAGGGTTAAGAGTTTAAGTTTTTGGTCTAGGGTTTAGGTTTTAGTTTAGATTTAGGGTTTTCATTTTTTAATTTTAATGGAGAATAGATTCAGATTCAACATTTCTTCTTTTCGATTTCATCAACCAAGTAACACACCAAGTTTTCTAAGAAACAAGCGACAACATAGATAAAAAATGAGCACACATAGAGCAAAACCATAGAAACTGTTCCATAAGCAGTAGATCAGATCAATCGTTCTTTAGTTTCTACAGTTCCCATCAGAATCACCTTGGCCTCTTGAGTAGCATGATCCACCATCATATCTCTGATCTCTCCCTCTGCCATGACCATGACTGTAACCTCCGTCGCTCCTCCCTGCTCCATAACTATCACTACTTCGACCACCACCTCCAAATCCATCAGTACCTCCAGAACCCCCACCACCATTGTGAAAATCACCGCCTCCATCTTCGCCTCCACCATCAGATCTAGACTGAGCCTAGTTGATGGTGATGTTCCTGCTGTCAAGGTTGCCCATTCTTAAGGTTTATGTTTATGTTTATTAGGTTTTAGGGTTTAAGTTTGCTTTTTAATTTATTTAGTTACTTTAGGTTTAGGTTTAGGGTTTGGGGTTTAGGGTTTAGGGTTTAGGGTTTAGTGTTTAGGTTTTAGGGTTTAGGGTTTTGGGATTTTAGGGTTTATGCTTTTCAAAAATAAGGTTTAAGGTTAAGGTTTAGGCTTCGGCATTTAGGTTTTAGGGTTTAAGGTTAAGGGTTTATGATTTTTTAGGGTTTAGGTTTTAGGGTTATTTAAGGTTTAAGGTTAAGGGTTTATGATGTTTTAAGGTTTAGGGTTAGTTCTAAGGTTTAGGGTTTTGTGTTTAGGGTTTAGGGCTTAGGGTTTACGATTTAAGGTTTAGATTTTTTTTTAATTAAGTAAACTAGTAGGTTTAGGTTTATTTAGATTAACTTTTATTTATTTTAATTTATTCTTTAATTTTTATTTAGGTTTATTTTTATTTTTATTTAGTTTATTAACTTTAGGTTTATTTATTTAATTTTAAATTTTTTTATTATAGATTACTTTTTAAGTTTAGGTTTATGTTTAGGTTCATTTTTTAGTTGAGTTTTGTTTTTATTTTATTTTTTAGGTTTAGGATTTATTTTTTATTTTTAGGTTTAGGTTTAGGTTTTTATTTTATTTTTTTAGGTTTAGATTTTAGGTTTTTATTTTAGGTTTATTTTTAAGTTTTAATTTTTTAGTTTAGGTTTAGGTTTATTTTATTTTATTTAGTTTAGGGTTTAGGTTTAGTTTTTTTTAGGTTTATGTTTATGTTTTATTTATTTTAGTTTAGGTTTAGGTTTATTTTATTTTCTATATTTTATTTTTATTTTAGGTTTAGGTTTTTTAATTTTAGGGTTTAAGTTATATTTATTATTTATTTTTAGGCTTATTTTTTAAGATTAGGTTTTTATTTAGTTTTATTTTTTATTTATTTTAGGTTTATTTTATTTTGTTTTATGTTTAGTTTTTATTTTATTTTTTTTTTATATTCATAGGTTTATTTTATTTTTTTAGTTTTGTCCAGGTTTTTATTTATTTTATTTTAGTTTATTTTTATTTGTTTATTTTATTTTATTTTTATGTTTAGGTTTAGGCATTTGTTTAGGTTTTTATTTTTTTATTTTTTATTTTATTTAGGATTAGGTCTTTTTATTTATTTTATGTTTTGGTTTTATTTAGTTTAAGTTTAGGTTTTTAGGTTTTAAGGTTTTAGATTTAGGTTTATGGTTTAGGGTTTAGGGTTTAGGGTTTATTTAGGGTTTATTTAGCTTTAGGTTTAGTTTAACAATGTTTAGGTAGTTTAGGCTTAGTTTTAGGTTTAGGTTCTTTAGTATTTTAAGTTTAGTGTTAATTTAGGGTTTAAGGTTTTGGGTTTTAGGGTTTTGGGTTTGGGTTTAAGCTTTTGGGTTTTGGGTTTGGTGTTAATTTAGGGTTTTGGGTTTAGGGTTAGTTTATGGTTTAGGGTTTGAGGTTTAAGATTTAGACTTTAGTTTAGGTTTAAGTTTAGGTTTTAGTTTAGGTTGAAGGTTTATGATTTAGTATTAGGGTTTATTATTTGAGGGTTTAAGGTTTAGGATAAGGTTTAGGTTTAGGTTTAGGGTTAGAGTTTAGGTTTTAGGTTTAGGTTTAGTTTAGGAAGTTTTTTAGGGTTTTTAGGGTTTAGTTTAGGATTTTAGGTTTAGGGTTAGTTTAGGTTTAGTTTATTATGGTTTTGGTTTAGTTTAGGGTTTAGTTTATGTTTAGGTTTATTTAGTTAGGTTTAGGGTTTAGGGTTTAGGGTTAGGTTTTATTTTAGTGTTTTTTTGAGGTTTAGGTTTAGGTTTATGTTTATTTTTTTTAGTTTATTTATTTTTTTATTTATTTTATAGGTTTAGTTTTTTATTTTTTTTTAGGTTTAGGTTTATGTTTTTTTTATTTTTTTTTAGGTATAGCTTTTAAGTTTTATTTTTGTTTTTATTTTTGTTTAGGTTTAGGTTTATTTTAGTTTATTTTATTTATTTAGTTTAGGTTTAGTTTAGTTTATTTTATGTTTAGGTTTAGGTTTTATTTATTTTAGTTTAGTTTAGTTTAGTTTAGGTTTAGGTTTATTTTATTTTATTTATTTTATTTTTAGTTTAGGTTTAATTTTTTCTTTTAGTTTAATGTTTTGGTTTAATTTTTATTTATTTTTTTAGGTTTTATTTTAGGTTTATTTTTAGGTTTATGTTTTGATTTAGTTTTTTATTTTATTTTATTTTATTTTTTTAGTTTTATTTTATTTAGGTTAATTATTCTAGGTTTATTTTATTTTTTATTTAGTTTAGGTTTTAATTTATTTTATTTTAGTTTATTTTTTTATTAGTTTATTTTATTTTATTTTTAGCTTTAGCTTTAAATTTTAGTCTAGGTTTTTATTTTATTATATTTTTGTATTTTATTTAGGTTTAGGTTTTTTTATTTTCTTATTTTTAGGTTTTATTTAGTTTAGGCTTTAGTTTTTTAGTTTTTAGGGTTTAGGGTGTTAGGATTTATGGTTAGGCTTTAGTTTTTAGGGTTTAGTGTTTAGGGTTTTAGGGATTAGGGTTTACAATTTAGGGATTAGGGTTTAGGGTTTAGGGTTTAGGGTTTATGGTTTAGGGTTTAGGGTTTAGGGTTTAGAGTTAAGGGTTTATGGTTAGTTTTAGGGTTTATGATTTAGGTTTAGGGTTTTAGTTTGTTTTTATTTTTTTAAATTAAGTAATTTTAGGTTTAGGTTTATTTTGTTAATTTTTTATTTATTTTAGTTTAATTTATTTTTTTTTATTTTGGTTTATTTTTTTAATTAGTTTAGTTTATTTATTTTTGATTTATTTATTTTAGTTTAGGTTTTTTATTTTAGTTTATTTTTTAGGTTTAGGTTTAGGTTTAGGTTTTTTTTTAGTTTTGTTTTTCTTTATTTTATTTTTTAGTTTAGGTTTTATTTTTTATTTTTAGGTTTAGGTTTAGGTTTGATTTTATTTTTATAGGTTTAGGTTTTTGGTTTTTTTTTAGGTTTATTTCTAGGTTTTATTTTTAGTTTAGGTTTAGGTTTTTATTAAGTTTTTATTTTATTATATTTTAGGTTTATCTTATTTTTATTTTAGGTTTAGTTTTTTTTTATTTAGGTTTTTTATTTTGTTTAGTTTAGTTTAGGTTTTATTTATTTTATTTTCATTTATTTTTTAATTTTTTTAGGTTTAGGATTAAGTTTTAGTTTATGTATTTATTTTATTTTATTTTATATTTTATTTTTGTTTAGGTTTCCTTATTTATTTATTTTTAGGTTTAATTTAGTTTAGGTTTAGCTATTTAGCTTTTAGGGTTTAGGGTTTATGGTTTAAGGTTTAGTGTTTAGGGTTAATTTATGCTTTAGGGTTTAGGGTTTAGGGTTTGGGGTTTGGTGTTTAGGGCTTAGGGTTAGGGGTTTTTTAAGGGTTTAGGGTTAGGGGTTTTTTTATTTTATTTTCTATTTTAATTTTTTGTTTATTTTAAATTAATTAAACTATTAAGTTTAGGTTTATTTAGTTTATCTAGTTTATTTTTTATTTATTTTATTTTTCTTTATTTTTTATTTTTTCTTTAGGTTTATTTTTATTTTTATTTAGTTTAGTTTATTTATTTTAGGTTTATTTATATTAGTTTAGGTTTTTTATTTTAATTTATTTTTTAAGTTTAGGTTTAGGTTTAGGTTTAGGTTTTAGTTTTTTATTTTTATGTTTAGGTTTAGGTTTTTATTTTATTTTTTAAGCTTAGATTTTAGGTTTATTTTTAGGTTTTATTTTTTAGTTTAGGTTTAGGTTTCATTTTAGTTTATTTTATTTTATTTAGGCTTAGGTTTAGGTTTTATTTATTTTAGACTAGTTAATTTTAGTTTAAGTTTAAGTTTACTTTATTTTTATTTTAGGTTTAGGTTTTTTTTTAGTTTAGGGTTTAGGTTTTTTTTTTAGTTTATTTTAGGTATATTTTTAGGTTTAGGTTTTATTTAGTTCTTATTTTATTTTGGGTTTACGTAACTTTTATTTTATGTTTACTTTTTATTTTTTTTAGTTTAGTTTAGGTTTTTATTTATTTTACTTTAGTTTAGTTTTTTTTTTTTATTTTATTTTACTTTTTTAGGTTTAGGTTTAAGTTAGGTTTTATTTTTTATTTTCTATTTTATTTTGGTTTAGGTATTTTTTATTATTTGTTTTTAGGTTTTATTTAGTTTAGGTTTAGATTTTTAGCTTTTTAGGGTTTAGGGTTTACGGATTAGGTTTTAGGGTTTAAGGTTTAAGGTTTAATGTTTAGGATTTAAGGTTTTTAGGGTTTAGGGTTTTTATGGTTTAGGGTTTTTAGGGTTTAAAATTTAGGGTTAAGAGTTTAAGTTTTTGGTCTAGGGTTTAGGTTTTAGTTTAGAGATTTGGGTTTTTCATTTTTTTAATTTTAATGGAGAATAGATTCAGATTCAATATTTCTTCTTTTCGATTTCATCAACCAAGTAACACACCAAGTTTTTAAGAAACAAGCGACAACATAGATAAAATGAGCACACATGAGCAAAACCATAGAAAGCTGTTCCATAGCGGTAGATGGATCAATGGTTCTTTAGTTTCTCGTTCCCATCGAATCACCTTGGCCTCTTAGTAGCATGATCCACCATCATCTCTCTCCCTCGCCATGACCATGGTAACCTCTGGCTCCTCCTTCCATATTTTTTTACCACCACCTCCAAATCCATTTTAGCCACCACCATTTGAAAATCAGCCTCCATCTTAGCCTCCACCATGATCTAGGGAGCCTGGTTGATGGTGATGTTTATTTGTCGGTTTACCCATTCTTAAGGTTTATGTTTATGTTTATTAGGTTTTAGGGCTTAAGTTTGCTTTTTAATTTATTTAGTTACTTTAGGTTTAGGTTTAGGGTTTGGGGTTTAGGGTTTAGGGTTTAGGGTTTAGTGTTTAGGTTTTAGGGTTTAGGGTTTTGGGAATTTAGGGTTTATGCTTTTCAAAAATAAGGTTTAAGGTTAAGGTTTAGGCTTCGACATTTAGGTTTTAGGGTTTAAGGTTAAGGGTTTATGATTTTTTAGGGTTTAGGTTTTAGGGTTATTTAGGGTTTAAGGTTAAGGGTTTAGGATGTTTTAAGGTTTAGGGTTAGTTTAGGTTTAGGTTTTGTGTTTAGGGTTTAGGGCTTAGGGTTTGATTTAGGTTTAGGTTTTTTTTTAATTAAAGTAGGTTTAGGTTTATTTAGATTATTTATTTTAATTTATTTTTAATTTTTTAGGTTTATTTTATTTTTATTTAGTTTATTAACTTTAGGTTTATTTATTTAATTTTAAATTTTTTATTATAGATTATTTTTTAGTTTAGGTTTATGTTTAGGTTCATTTTTAGTTGAGTTTATTTTTTTTTATTTTTTTAGGTTTAGTTTTATTTTTTTATTTTAGGTTTAGGTTTAGGTTTTTATTTTATTTTTTTAGGTTTAGATTTTAGGTTTTATTTTAGGTTTATTTTTAGGTTTTTAATTTTAGTTTAGGTTTAGGTTTATTTTATTTTATTTAGTTTAGGGTTTAGGTTTAGTTTTTTTTTTAGGTTTATGTTTATGTTTATTTATTTTTTTAGTTTAGGTTTAGGTTTATTTTATTTTTCTATATTTTATTTTTATTTTAGGTTTAGGTTTTTTAATTTTAGGGTTTAAGTTATATTTATTATTTATTTTTAGGCTTATTTTTTAAGATTAGGTTTTTATTTAGTTTTTATTTTTATTTATTTTAGGTTTATTTTATTTTTGTTTTATGTTTAGTTTTTATTTTATTTACTTTTTATATTCATAGGTTTATTTTATTTTTTAGTTTGTGTTTTTATTTATTTTATTTTAGTTTATTTATTTATTTTATTTTATTTTATGTTTAGGTTTAGGCATTTGTTTAGGTTTTATTTTTTTATTTTTTATTTTATTTAGGATTAGGTCTTTTTATTTATTTTATGTTTTGGTTTTATTTAGTTTAAGTTTAGGTTTTTAGGTTTTTAAGGTTTACGATTTAGAGTTTATGGTTTTAGGGTTTAGGGTTTAGGGTTTAGCATTTAGGGTTTAGTGTTTAGGCTTTAGGGTTTAGGTTTAGCTTAATGTTTGGGGTAAGTTTAGGGCTTAGGGTTTTAGGGTTAGGGGTTAGGCTTTAGTATTTTAGGTTTAGTGTTAATTTAGGGTTTAAGGTTTTGGGTTTTAGGGTTTTGGGTTTAATTTTAGGTTTTGGTTTAGAGTTAATTTAGGGTTTAGGTTTAGGTTAGTTTATAGTTTAGGTTTGAGTTTAAGATTTGACTTTAGGATTTTTTAAGTTTAAGTTTAGATTTTAGGTTTAGAGATTTAGGGTTGAAGGTTTATGATTTATGGTATTGAGGGTTTATTGTTTAGGGTATATAGGGTTTAAGTTTAGGATAAGGAGTTTAGGTTTAGTTTAGGTTAGTTTAGGTTTTAAGGTTTAGGGTTTAGGTTTAGGGTTTAGTTTTAGGGTTTAGGAGGGTTTAGTTTAGGATTTTAGGGTTTAGGGTTCAAGGTTTAGGTTTAGGTTTAGGTTCATGGTTTTTTATGGTTTAGGTTTAAGTGGTTTAAGTTTAGAGTTTATGGTTTAGGGTTAGTTTTAGGGTTTAGGGTTTAGGGTTAAGGTTTTTTTATTTATTTTATGTAGTAGGTTTAGGTTTATTTAGTTTAGTTTCAATTTATTTTTGTTTATTTTATTTTCAATTTTGATTTAGGTTTATTTTTATTTTTATTTATTTTTATTTATTTATTTTTGTTTATGCTTTTTGTTTAAGTTTATTTTTTTCGGTTTAGGTTTAGGTTTAGGTTTATTTTTTAGTTTAGTTCTATTTTTATTTTATTTTTTAGGTTTAGGTTTTCTTTTTTAATTTTAGGTTTAGGTTTAGGTTTTTATTTTAGGTTTATTTTTAGGTTTAGTTTTTTAGTTTAGGTTTCAATTTATTTTTTGTTTATGTTATTTTCTTTAGTTTAGGTTTATGTTTAGGTTTAGTTTATTTTAGGTTTACTTTATTTTTTATATTAGGTTTAGGTTTCTCTTTTAGTATAAGGTTTCAGTTTTTTTTTAATTTATTTTTAGGATTTATTTTTAGGTTTATTGTTTAGGTTTAGGTTTTTATTTAGCTTTAAATTTATTTTATTTTAAGTTTATTTTATTTTTATATTAGGTTTAGTTTTTATTTTATTTATGTTTATTTTTTTAGTTTAGTTTAGGTTTTTATTTATTTAATTTAAGCTTAGTTTTTATTTTTTATTGTATTTTTTTAGGTTTAAGTTTAGGTTTTAGTTTATGTTCTTATGTTATTTTATATTTTTATTTTATTTTGGTTTATATTTTTTATTTTTATCTTTTATTTAGTTTAGGTTTAGATTTTAGCTATTTAGGGTTTAGGGTTTAGGGTTTAGGGTTTAAGTTTTAGGGTTTAGTTTAGGGTTTAAGGTTTTAAGGTTTAGTGTTTAGGGTTTAGGGTTTAGGGTTTTAGGGTTTAGGGTTTAGGGTTTAGGGTTTAGTTTCATGTTTAGGGTTCAGGTTTTAGTTGAAGGTTTAGGGTTTTGGGTTTAGGGTTAGGCTTTTATTTTTGTGTTTTTTGAGGTTTAGGTTTAGGTTTATGTTTATTTTTTAGTTTTATTTTATTTTTATTTTATTTTATAGGTTTAGTTTTTATTTTTTAGGTTTAGGTTTATGTTTTTTTTATTTTTTTAGGTATAGCTTTTAAGTTTTTATTTTTTGTTTTATTTTTTTGTTTAGGTTTAGGTTTATTTTTAGTTTATTTTATTTAATTTAGTTTAGGGTTTAAGTTTAGTTTATTTTATGTTTAGGTTTAGGTTTATTTATTTTAGTTTAGTTTATTTTAGTTTAGGTTTAGGTTTATTTTATTTTATTTATTTTATTTTTTAGTTTAGGTTTAATTTTTTCTTTTAGTTTAATGTTTTGGTTTAATTTTTTATTTATTTTTAGGTTTTATTTTTAGGTTTATTTTTTAGGTTTATGTTTTGATTTAGTTTTTATTTTTATTTTATTTTTATTTTGTGCTTAGTTTTATTTTATTTAGGTTAATTATTCTAAGGTTTATTTTACTTTTTATTTGAGTTTAGGTTTTAATTTATTTTATTTTAGTTTATTTTTATTAGTTTATTTTTATTTTATTTTTAGCTTTAGCTTTAAATTTTAGTCTAGGTTTTTATTTTATTATATTTTTGTATTTTATTTAGGTTTAGGTTTTTTTTATTTTTCTTGTTTTTAGGTTTTATTTAGTTTAGGCTTTGGTTTTTTAGTTTTTAGGGTTTAGGGTGTTAGGATTTATGGTTAGGCTTTAGTGTTTAGGGTTTAGTGTTTAGGGTTTTTTTAGGGGTTCGGGTTTAGGATTTTAGGGATTAGGGTTTAGGGTTTAGGGTTTAGGGTTTATGGTTTAGGGTTGTAGGTTTAAGGTTTAGAGTTTAGGGTTTATGGTTAGTTTTAGGGTTTACGATTTAGGTTTAGGGTTTTTTAGTTTGTTTTTTATTTTTTTTAAATTAAGTAAGCTGGTAGGTTTAGGTTTATTTAGTTAATTTTTTATTTATTTTAGTTTAATTTATTTTTTTTTATTTTGGTTTATTTTTTAATTAGTTTAGTTTATTTATTTTGATTTATTTATTTTAGTTTAGGTTTTATTTTAGTTTATTTTTTAGATTTAGGTTTGGGTTTAGTTTTTTTTTTATTTAGGTTTTATTTTTTTATTTTAGGTTTAGGTTTATTTATTTTATTTTATTTTATTTTTTAGGTTTTTTTTTTTAGGTTTAGGTTTAGTTTTATTTATTATTTATTTTATTTTATTTTATATTTTATTTTTGTTTAGTTTTTATTTATTTATTTTTTAGGTTTAATTTAGTTTAGGTTTTATATTTATTTTTTAGTTTATTTAGGTTTAGGTTTATTTTAGGTTAATTTATATTTTAGGTTTAGGTTTAGGGTTTGGGGTTTGGGTTTAGGGTTTAGGTTAGGGTTTTAATTGAATTTTAGTTATATTTTTTTAATTTTTTTTAATTAAGTAAATTGGTATGTTTAGGTTTATTTAGTTTATCTAGTTTATTTTTATTTTTATTTATTTTATTTTTTTTATTTTTTTTATTTAGGTTTATTTTTTATTTTTTTAGTTTATTTATTTTAGGTTTATTTATTTAGTTTAGGTTTTTTTTAGTTTATTTTTTTAGGTTTAGTTTATGTTTATTTTTTTAGTTTAGTTTTATTTTTTATTGTATTTTTTTTTTTAGGTTTAGGTTTTTTTTTTTTTTTAGGTTTATGTTTAGGTTTTTATTTTCTTCTTTTAGGTTTATTTTTAGGTTTTATTTATAGGCATAGATTTAGGTTTATTTTATGTTTATTTTATTATATTTAGTTTTTGGTTTAGGTATAGTTTATTTTAGGTTTAGGATTAGGTTATATTTATTTTAGTTTAGTTTATTTTAGTATTTAGGTTTATTTTAGGTTTATAGTTTTTTTATATGGTTTATGTTTTATTTTTAATTATTTTTATATGTTTATTTTAGGTTTTGTTTTTTATTTAGTTTTATTTTTTAAGTTCATTTTATCTTTATTTTAAGTTTAGTTTCTATTTAATTTAGGGTTTTAATTCTTAGGTTTATTTGATTTTTTAGTTACGTTTAGGTTTTTATTTATTTTATTTTAATTTAGTTTTTATTTTTTATTTTATTTTATTTTTAGGTTTATGTTCAGGTTTAGGTTTAGACTTGGGTTTTTATGTTTTTTTTTTTAAATTTAGGTTTAAGTTTTTTTTCAATCTTATTTTTAGGTTTTTTTTAGGTTTAGGTTTTTAGGTTTTTAGGATTTAGAGTTTTGGGTTTAGGGTTTAGGGTTTAGCGTTTGGGGTTTAGGGTTTGGGTTTAGGGTTGTAGGTTTTAGGGTTTAGAGTATAGGGGTTTAGGGTTTAAGATTTGGGGTTTAGGGTTTTAGGGTTTAGGGTTTAGGGTTGTAGGTTTAGGGTTCAAAGTTTAGGTTTAGGGTTAGGATTTTATTTATTTTTTTATATTTTTATATTTTTTAGATTTTTATTTTTTTAATTATGTAAATTGGTAGGATTAGTTTATTTAGTTTATTTTTTTATTTTAGTTTATTTTATTTATTATTTATTATTTTATTTTGTTTTTTATTTTTATTTAGGTTCATTTTATTTTATTTAGTTTAATTTATTTATTTTAGTTTATTTATTTTAGTTTAGGATTTTATTTTAGTTTATTTTTTTGGTTTAGGTTTAGGTTTAGGATTATTTTTTAGTTTAGTTTTATTTTTATTTTATTTTTTTAGGTTTTGCTTTCATTTTTTATTTTTAGGTTTAGGTTTAGGTTTTCATTTTTATTTTTCTAAGTTTGGGTTTTAGGTTTTTATTTTAGGTTTATTTTTGAATTTTTTTTAGTTTAGGTTTAGGTTTATTTTTAGTTTAATTTATTTTATTTAGTTTAGGTTTAGGTTTAGGTTTTATTTATTTTAGTTTAGGTTTATGTTTATTTTATTTTTATTTTAGGTTTATGTTTTTTTTAGTTTAGGGTTTAGGTTTTATTTTTTATTCATTTTTAGATTATATCTTTAGGTTTATTTATTAGGTTTTGGTTTTTATTTAATTTTTATTACATTTTTTAGGATTATTTTATATTAATTTTAGGTTCAATTTTTATTTTATTTAAGTTTTTTATTTTTTAGTTTATTTTACTATTTATTTACTATTTATTTTATTTCCTTTTAAGGTTTAGGTTTTGGTTTAGGTTTAGGTTTTAGTTTTAGTTTCGATTTTTATT
Source organism: Cymbidium sinense (assembly GCA_021442155.1). NCBI lineage: Eukaryota > Viridiplantae > Streptophyta > Magnoliopsida > Asparagales > Orchidaceae > Cymbidium > Cymbidium sinense. The sequence continues at coordinate 1,872 of JAKCPB010000321.1, read as the reverse complement.
TTATTTTATTTTGGTTTAGCTTTTTTTATTTATTTTATTTATTTATTTTTATTTAGTTTAGGTGTAGGTTTTTAGCTTTTTAGGGTTTGAGTTTAGGGTTTATGATTTATTTAGGGTTTAGAGTTTGGGGTTTAGGGTTTAGGGTTTAGGGTTTAGGGTTTACGATTTTTACAGTTTACAGTTTAATTTAGGTTTAAAGTTCACATTTTAGTTAAGGATTTAGGGTTTTTGGTTTTTTTTAAAGCGAACAAAATCGATTCAACATTTCTTCTTTTGATTTCATCAACCAATTAACACACTAAGTTTTCTATGACACAAGTGGTGACATAGTTCAAAATAAGCGCATAGAGCAAATTAAAACTCTAGGTAGCTAGAACCATCTATTATAAAGACAGTTCCATAAGTAGTAGATCAAATCACCATTCTTAAGTTTCTCTAATTCTATCGAACCACCATGACCTCTTGAGTAAAGGGATTCACCATATCTGACCAACCTCCATCTCTTCCTTCCACCCCACCAGAGTCCACCACCTCCATATCCACCGGTACCTCTAGATCCCCACCAGTGATAACCTCCACCTTAGCCTCCTCTGCCTCTAGGGAACAGTTGATGGTGATGTTCCATCAAGGTTCTGCACATTCTTAGGGTTTATGTTTTTTAGGTTTTAGGGTTAATGTTTATTTTATGTTTAGGTTTAGGTTTTATTTATTTTAGTTTAGGGTTAGGTTTAATTTATTTTGTTTATTTTATTTTTATTTTAGGTTTAAGTTTATTTTAGTTAAGAGTTTATGTTTTATTTTTTATTTACCTTTAGGTTTTATTTTTAGGTTTATTTTCTAAGTTTAGGTTTTTATTTAGTTTTTATTTTACTTTATTTTAGATTTAGGGTTTAGGGTTTAGGGTTTAGTGTAAGTGTTTAAGGTTTACGGTTTATGATATTTTTAAAAAAACATTAGGTAAACCGGTAGGTTTTGGTTTATTTAGTTGATTTAGTTTATTTTATATTTTTATTTAGGTTTATATTTTATTTTTAATTAGTTAGTTTATTTATTTTATGTTTATTTAATTTAGTTTAGGTATTTTTTTATTTAGGTTTAGGTTTATGTTTATTTTTTAGTTTATTTTAGTTTTATTTTATTTTTTAGGTTTAGGTTTATGTTTTCTTTTTAATTTTTTGATTTAGGTTTAGGTTTTTATTTTATTATTTTTGGTTTAGGTTTTAGGTTTTTATTATAAGTTTATTTTAGGTTTTAGTTTTTCGATTAGGTTTAGGTTTATTTTTATTTTATTTTATTTTATTTTAAGTTTATTTTAGGTTTAGGTTTAGGTTTTATTTATTTTAGTATAGTTTATTTTAGTTTTGGTTTAGGTTTATTTTATTTTTATTTTAGGTTTAAGTTTTTTTTAGTTTAGGGTTTAGGTTTTATTTTTAGGTTTATTATTTAGGTTTAGGTTTTTATTTAGTTTATAATTTATTTTATTTTAGATTAATTTTATTTAGGGTTTAGGGTATAGGTTAAGGGTTTAGGGTTTAGGGTTTAGAGTTTAGGGTTTAGGGTTTAAGCTTTAGGGTTAGTTTGAGGTTTAGGGTTTAGGGTTTAGGGTTTAGAGTTTAGGGTTTTATGGTTTATGATTGTTGGTTTAGGGTTTAGAATTTAGGTTTAGGGTTAGGGTTTTTTTCATCTTTTTTATTATTTTTATTACTTAATATTTTTTAAATTAAGTAAATTGGTAATTTTAGGTTTATTTAGTTTAATTTTTTTATTTTAGTTCATTTTATTTTATTTTTTATTTTGTTCATTTTTTATTTTATTTAGTTTAGTTTATTTATTTTAGGTTTGTTTATTATAGTTTAGGTTTTTTTATTTGGT